>CM062812.1:379651951-380122231 GCA_031772625.1 Pinus tabuliformis | reverse complement strand
ATTTGATAAGACAAAGGATTCTGCGCATACCACCCCCACCCACACACCCCAGTTTCACCATTTTCACCCCCATCTTCGCCCATACCACCCTCCGCCACCACCACAAATCAATATGGCGAGCGCGATAAAGTTGCCAATGTCAAGGGAGTAGGGAATGAAGATTCAGACTAGTTTTGGTTCATGATAAAAGCTGTAAGGGAAGAGCAGGGAGTTATGAATGACAATATAAAGAAAGGGACGTTGGTCAGTGCTCCGCAGGATCGCGCACTGACCTGGTACATTAAGCATTCTAATGACAATCCAAATGCGAGGATCGTAGATATTCAAACTGCGCTAAACAAAGAATTTAGCAGGACGAAGTCAGAGGTGCAGTCGATCACTGGGTTCAAGGAAATCATAATGCTACCAAGCGAGACCCCTTGGGAGTTGGATTAGAGATTGAAGTGCACAATTCATGAAGATAACATGACGTTGATGGATAGACAACACCGCGAATGGTTTGTAGCATCGTTAATGCAGCATCTGAGGAACACGCTATCATAACGGAGGCTAATAACTCAAGCCGAGGCCTTGGAGGTCGCGATGAGATTACACGAGACCCTGATACAGGATCCCAACCTAGGGGTTCAGTAGATTCACGTGCAGTTGAAAAATTGTGCCTTGAGATACAGAGTTTGAAACAAGATAGGACGGCTCGCCTAGAAGTGTGCGACAAGGTATGGTGCATAAAGTGAAAGAGTCAGGGGCATGACAAGGATCACTGCCTTGTGTTCGTGAATTACCTCGTGGGAGGAGGATCAATGCCATTGAGACTGGAGGCACAGGCATGACCCAGCGTAACACCTACATTATGGTGCGCGATTTGTCAAATATGAGGAAAGCATGCTACAGACAACTGCCATTTATTGCAGAAGTACATGCAGAATTCATAGCAATTGTTTTGTAATTTTTGTAGATTAGTGGGACATTATGAGTGCACCTGTAGAAGTTATGAGATGATGATGGATTGAACTCCTATCTATAGAGTTTAGGCCGAAACGTGGGCCCTTGACCAGAACGTAGGGATGGCGTGAACCAGATTTCAGGGGCATAGACGAGGCCGAGGTGGAGGAGGGTCTCGAAGAGGTTGCTGAAAACTGATATGTTACAATTACGGAGGGCTAGGAAATTATGCCCACAATTGTACAAATCCAATGCGATCATCATGCTTGTATTGTACATTTTTTGATCATGAGACGGAGGATTGTACCACACTAATAGCATGGCCGTGCGATAAATTAACGCTCCAACCTCCCCTGACTCAGAACCTACAAATGATGAGGTTTGAGCCACGTGAGGAAGACCCTAATGTTAATATTGTGCTCCGAAGTGGAATTACGATAGGGGATGACAAAGGCAAGCATCCTGAAGAAAGTACTTGAGTTCGCAAGTGATCTGGATTTAAACAGGAATGCAACAAATTACAGAGATAACCATAAACATAGAGATGCAATGAAAATAATACTTCATTTATTAATGTAAAATACTGAAATATGCTTACAAATAGAGATGAAAATAAACTAGCTAGGTCTATGGTAGCTTATCTCTGAGAAGATATGTGGTGGGTACATGCTTTTAAACTGCCTTACAATGAGGCTCAAGGGCTTTTTTATTATTGAACAATAAGAGCAAACCCTAAACAACCAAAACCATAACCCGAGGAGATGTAACACCAAGAGTTTATGAGCCCCTTTGGGGTGAGTTGGACAGCCAACTTCCCGGGGTCGTGACTTGGTCATATTATCTCTATTTGACGCACATGATAACCCATTGGAAATATCTCTCCGAGGACTACGATGAAAAATACAATTTTAGACATAAAATCGTTGGCGGTAGATTTCCAAAAAAACGTCATTTAGGGCCTCAAAACGGCTTCAAAAGTTTAGGACCCGAAAACTGCTAAAAATAGTAAACTATGCTACAATTAAGGAAACTGAAACACTAAAAGAAGAAATGGTGGGGGTCCAAGTCGAATTGGTGGGTGGCCACCAATATCCATCTGGATCATTCCTCCCCCCTTAGGAAGCAATGGTCCCCATTGCGTTGAGTTCCTCCAAGAGATGAGGAAACTTTTGCTGAACTTGGTCCATGGTGAGCCACTTGCCCTGGTGAAGGAGTTGGCCTACTTTGACAACTTGATACAGTTGGATATTCTGCTGGCGAGTGTGCTTGATCTATGTGTCCATGATCTGATCAGTTGCAACTTGTTCCATGCAATCTGGATTTAACTCTGTGGGTGTGATCTGTTTTGCAATGTCGGATGTGTCTAACAATGGTGGAAATTATGGCCAAAGGTGGTCCACATTGAACACTGGGTGCAGGCCAAGGAATGGGGGAATGTTGAGCTCAAATGCATTTTCTCCCAAAGCCTTGGTAATGTAAGGACCATATCAGAGTGGTATGAGTTTCTGATGGGCTTCGGTAAGGCGTTCCATTTGTAAATGCAACCATACTTTTTTTCCCACCTGAAACTTGTGTGGCACCCAATGTTGATCATGTCGCTGCTTGTACTTGGCATTTGATTTCTCCAAATGTCATGGACCTGCTAGCAAATATGTTGGACGTGCTCAATGAATCTGTTTGCCTTATTTGTTTCGGATTGGACATGAGCCGAACCTGTGTGAGTAGTTGCAAATGGCATGGCCACATCAATGGGACATAGTGGCTGGAATCCCAAGCCCACCTGAACAGGACTGTCGCCAGTCGAGTTGTGGAGAGCCCAGTTGTAGCTGTGTTGAACATAGAGGAGGCTCTCGTCCATGTGCATGGATTCTTTAAGTTGTACATGTGTAGATTGTGTACGATCATCTTGTTGACAACCTTTGTTTGGCCATCAATTTAAGGATGGAAGGTTGTGGACTTAGTGTGTTTGGTGTCTAGCATCGACCAGAGAGTGGACCAAAATGTACTGAGGAACCTGCTGTCCCGTTCTGAGATGATAGACTGTGGGATCCCAAAGTGTACCCACACTCGTTCAAATAAGAGTTTAGCAATGGCTTCTGTTGTGATATTCTTCTTCCAGGCCGCCATAATGGTCATCTTCGAGAACTTGTCGATGACCACAAAAACACAGTCGTTTCCATGCTTACTGGAAGGAAGGCCTGACATGTAATCCATTGAGATGGATTCCCAAGGTCGACTAGGGGTAGGTAGCGGGGTATAGAGGCCTTGCTTCTTGATGGTCGGTTTGATAATGGTGCAGGCAGTGCATGATCTGATATACTTCCCGACATCTTGTCGAAGATTTGGCCAATAGAAATACTTCTACAATACTGCCACCATTTTATCGACCCCGAAATGCCCACCAGCCTGACTGTAGTGTGCTTCCCAAATTATCTTGGCACGCTCGCTTGAAGGAAGACAAAGGTGACCTAGGTGGCATAACATGGCATCCTGGAGGTGAAAATCTAGAACATACTAACCCTCCAGGAGTGTTTGGTATGTGTGGTCAAATTCTAGGTCGCTTTTGTAGAGAAGTGGCCAATCAGAAGTCTTGTGCCCACAAGAGTTGAACATGGTGGTTAACACCATGATCGGTGGTTGATTGAGGCACTCTGCAACATTATTAGTGCTGCCCTTCTTATACTTGATATTCAAATGGAACTGTTGTAGGTATGTGGACCATTTCTGATGGCGATCATTCTGCAATTTCCCTTGGGTCTGTATGAACTGTAGGGGTCAGTGGTCTGTGTGGATGAATGTTTCCTTCCCAAAAATGTAATGCTTCCATTGTTGGTAGGCCCACACAATCAAATACATCTCTTTGTCATAAGTGGGATACTTCTAGACTATTTCTGAAAGTGTCTCACTATGATATGCCACTAGATGCTCGTGTTGAGTAAGGACTGCCCAAACAGCATAGTCAGAGGCATCTGTCTCGACCTCAAATGGTTGTGGCAAGTCTAGTAATGCGAGCACTGATGTCGAGCAGAGGCAATCTTTCAACTCTGTGAATGCCTTCTGTTGAGATTCATACCAAAAGAAATTTTCTTTCGCTCCTCCCTTAGGGACTTGACTCAAGGTCTAAGTGATATGAGAAAATCCCAACACGAACCTATGGTAGAAGTTGGCAAGACCTAGAAAGCTATGAAGCTCTATCAAATTGGTTGGATATGGCCAATCCTGAATGACTTGGATCTTGGATAGACCCACATGCACCCCCTATTCATCAATAATGTATCCCAATACATTGAACCTAGGTCATGCCAAAAGTGCATTTATCCAAATTGGCACATAACTTGTATTGCCGCAGTGTTTGGAGAACTTGTCGGATGTGGTGGAGGTGCTCTTCCCAACTCTAGTTGAAGATTAGGATGTCATCCAAGTATACCACTACAAATGAGTTGGTGAATGGCCACAAGATGTCATCCATTAGCCTCATGAAGGTTGCAGGAGCATTCGTCAATCCGAAAGGCATAACCAACCATTCGAAAATTCCCTTCTTAGCTTTGAAGGCACTCTTCCACACATCAGAGGGTTTTATTGGTATCTGGTGATATCCTAACTTCAAATTGATCTTCTTGGAATATTTTTCCCCATTCAGTTGGTCCAAGAGGTCATCAATCCATGGGATTGGGTACCTATTATGGACAGTGATCTTGTTCAGCGCCCGATAGTCAATACAGAGTCTCCAAGTCCCATCCTTCCTCTGTACCAACATGATCGGGCTCCCACAGGGTAATGAACTCAGATGGATGTGACCTTTCTACAGTAGCTCCTAAATCTACCTCTTGATTTCATCGTTCTCTAGAACAGAGTGCCGATAGATTGGTCCATTGGGCAGCAGCACACCTGGGGTCAGATCAATGGAGTGCTTGACCTGACAGTGTAGAGGAACCCCTGAGGGGGAGGTGAAGATGTCCTTGTACTCCTCCATGACCTTGTCCATCTATAGTTGTCATGCGGAGGGGCCCTGTCTGGAGGTCATGGTTACTATCTTCTTCTTTCCTTGAGGGTGTATCATTAGGAAAACAAATTTCCTGGTTTTGGAAATGAGCTTACTGCATTGTTTTGCGGTAACCAAAGAGATGGTGGTAGGCAGTGCTACCTCCAGTATCCTGTACAACTTATTTCCCAAATTAACAATAACAACACGAGGCCTTGATTCATACATGGCATGTCGCTTCCACAAGTATGGTTGTCCTAATAATAAATCACAAACTTCAAGGGGAGCAATGTCACACAATACCTCATCCGTGAAGGGCTTGATGTTGTATGGAAGGTGACATTGCTGGCTCACATGAAGATGTCGTCCTTGGTGAAGCCACTCGATGGTGTACGGTTGTGGTTGGTAAGCCCAACCACTTCATGACCTCTTCCAAAATGAGGTTCTTTTGGTTTCCGCTGTCGACAATGAACTGTAGCGGGGAGCCCATTAACCACATCTGGGAGTGGAAGAGATGCTCCTCCTCCTCCGGATCTTCGGGTTCCTCCTTCTGGATCTTCGTGGTGGAAACGGTGGCGTTGGGCTCCACATCGATAATCTACTTCCCTTTGTCATTCCCCTTGTCAGGTTTTGAATCAGAGTGAGAACATGCATCTGATTATGAAACCTTTAGCTCGGCCACTAGTGATTGCTTGGCCCGACACTCACGTGTTGAGAGTGGAGCTCTTATGGAAACTCACACCACTTTCTCGTGCCCTTTTTCGGCTTCGCAACATGTTATTTGCTTGCAGCTTTGGTGGGTTTTCTTGGGCCACATCGCCTTAGATTTGTCCTTTGTTCTACGGTTTGGGGGCACCTTTCCCTTGCTTCGGATTCGCAGATCCAAAGTCTCACTTCTTCTGTTTAAACTTTTGCTCGACCTTGATGACATATCGGTATGCCGTGCCGAGCGAGGAGATGTTTAGGAATTCTATTTCTTCCTAGATGTACTTATGCATGCAGCCACGGTATTTGAGTACCAAATGATGCTTTGAATCCTTGATACCCAACTTTGTGTGAAAGGTATGGAAAATATTGGTAAACTTTGGCACGTCTTGGTCCCTTCCCTGCTACAACGTGGTCTACTTTATGTATTGATCCTCATAGCTTCCGACAAGGTAGTACTGCTCCTTGATGGCATCCCGAAATGAATTTCCAAGTGGGTGTGCCTGAAAATAGTGAGCCTATACTTTCATCCTTCTGCTCATAGTAGGTTTCCCACTAGTCCTTGACGTGGGGGGCTGCTTTGAGAAGAGAAAAAATAATATTTTCCCGCCTGGAAAAATCATGAACAAAAAATAACCCTCTAGCATATTTAACCATTTATCGACGACATTTGTGTCTATCTGACCCTTGAATATGGGGATTTCAAAATTAACTTGTACCTTAAATGGTGTGGCATTTCCAAAGTAGCTGTTGGAAGCCAATGCGTCGCCCCTAGGTAGCTGCTGAAGGATCTGGGAAAATTTGTCCATCATCGTGTTCATTTATCGCTTAAGGGCTTCTTCGAGCAAGATTTTGATAGGATGTCCTGCCCCCTGTCTTTCTTTTCATCTGCCATGGGAGGCCAACGGGATTTTTGAGGTTGGTCTTGCAAAGGTTCAACCAGTTCAAGCCCTAACTCCTTATATCCCAACCTCGTTGGGGACATGCAAAGAAAAACAGAGACAAAAAAAGCAGACTGCTCTGATACCACTGATCCAGATTTAAACAGAATGCAACAAATTATAGAGATAACCATAAACACAGAGATGCAGTGGAAATAATACTTCATTTCATTAATGTAAAATACTGAAATATGCTTACAGACATAAATGGAAATAAACCAGCTAGGGCGATGGTAGCTTATCTCTGAAAAGAGATTGTTGGGTTGTGTTATATTCTTTCCACGTAGTTAATAGGGGGTTTGAAGGGCACCCGTAACCCCACTTTATGGGGTCCGGGGCAGCGCCCCGGAAAATTTTGGTTTTGGACCATATGTTAGGTTGGGCGGACCCACCTATGGTTTTGTGCATGATTTTCGCACATGTTTTTTGGACGCGATGGTTTTCGGTCCATGGTATTGGACGCGATGGTTTTCGGTCCATTGTATTGGATGCTTCGGCATGTATAAATATGTATTGTAACATTGAAAGGAAAATAATGAAAAATCAAGCTGGTAGTCCCGGTTTTGGGATCCAGGGAAAAAATCTCTGTGCATATGTGTTTTATGGGTTATGCTCTCGCATTGTTTATTTTCTTTGTTTAAGAATTCGTATGCAGGTAATTTCTGTACAGGGTTAAAACCTACATTTGGTATCAGAGCTGTTTTGGCTTCAAGGGGACGCCTTTGTTGCTGAGGGGTTTCGCTCGGGCCTGTGGTAGACCCTGTTCAGTGGGAGATCTGCGAGATCGATTCTGGTGGTGAAAGAAGATGGCGAGCAGTGGAAAGATAGAGATTGAGAAGTTCAATGGTCAGAATTTTGAGTTGTGGAAACTCAAGATGGAGGATCTGTTGGTGGATAAAGATCAGTGGATCGCGGTAGATCCGGGTACTAAACCATCGGGAGTGACCGATGAAGAATGGAAGAAGTTGGATCAGAAGGCAAAGAGCACAATACGATTGTGTGTCTCGGATTCAGTATTGCTGAATGTATCAGGGGAAGCTACGGCAAAGGCTTTGTGGGTCAAGTTAGGGACTTTGTACCAATCTAAGTCTCTGGTGAATAAACTGTTCCTGCGGAAAAAGCTGTATAACCTGAGGATGAAAGATGGAGACTCGGTGACAGAGCATCTGAATGCGTTTAATACTGTGGTAAGTCAGTTATTATTTGTTGATATTAAAATTTCAGATGAAGATAAATGCATCAGTCTGTTGTGTTCTCTACCAGATTCGTGGGATAGTCTGGTTATTGCAATAGGTAGCAATGCAACTGCTTTGCAGTTTGATGAAATAGTCTTAGCCTTGCTGACGGAGGAGATGAGACGGAAAAATATGGACAACCAGAATGGTGATGCCTTGTCTGTACGAGGACGGTCCCAGAACAGAAACAAAAATAAGTCATCGAGTGGGAGATCTAAATCTAGAGGGAGATCTAAATCTCCAGGAAAACCTACAAAGGTGGTGTGCTGGAAATGCGGAAAGGAAGGGCACTTCAGAAGGGATTGTAAATCTAAAGCTCCTGATAAAGGAAAGGGATCTGATGATGCTCCTTCTACAGAGGCGAAAACCACCTCAGATGAAGGTGGGGATGTGTACTTGGCTTCTTCAAGTACACATGTAGATCATGAGGCATGGTTGATTGACTCAGGTGCATCCTTTCACTTCACTCCCCATAGAGAGTGGTTCTGCGAGTATGAGAAATACGATGGTGGTGATGTCTTCTTAGGAGATGATAGGAAGGCTAGAATCATTGGTCGGGGAAAAGTAAAGTTGAAGTTGCAAGGTGGAAGGGTTAGAACACTTCCGGGTGTTCTACATATTCCTGCATTGGCCAGAAATCTGATTTCTGTAAGCAAGTTGGATGATGCAGGTGTAAAGACGGTGTTCGAGAAAGATACCTGCAAGATGGTTCGAGGAGCATTGATATTAATGCGGGGAGTTCGGATTGGAACTCTGTAAAAGCTGCAAGGTAGCACTGTTGTTGATGGGTGCAATAGTTCTATGGTTCCTGAAAATGGAGTAGAGAATCTAGTGGTCTCTGGAGAGAAGACCATGTTGTGGCATCAAAGGCTTGGACATATTGGAGAGAAGGGCCTTCGAATACTTCATGGTAAAGGTATGGTAGAAGGTATGAATAATAGCTCTCTGGATTTTGATTTCTGTGAAAATTGTGTATATGGGAAGTAGAATCGGGTGAGTTTCCCCTCTGGTGGTAAGAGGACGAAACAATATTAGAGCTTGTGCACAGTGATGTGTTTGGACCTGTGAAGGTTCCATCACTGGGTAAGTCTGTGTACTATGTATCATTCATAGATGAATTCTCAAGGAATACATGGATATATTTTCTTAAGAAGAAATCTGAAGTCTTTGACAGGTTTAAAGAATTTAAGGCTCTGGTGGAAAATCAGACAGAGAAGAAGATAAAGGTGCTGAGGATAGATAATGGTGGAGAATTTTGCAGCAAGGAATTTGAAGAATTTTGTAAGAAGTGTGGTATACACCTCAGCAAAATGGAGTCGCAGAAAGAATGAACAAGACGTTGATGGAAAGGGCAAGAAGCATGCTCAGTGGTGCCGGGTTAGGACAGGAATTCTGGGCAGAGGCGGTGGATACTGCATGTTACCTAATCAACAGATCACCTTCATTAGCGTTGGAGGATAAGACTCCACAAGAAGTATGGACTGGTAAGAAACCCTCTCTTTCACATCTAAGGGTATTTGGATGTGATGCATATGTACATGTTCCAAAGGAGAAACGAACCAAGTTGGATAGTAAATCTGAAAAGTGCATCTTTATTGGGTATAAGGATGGTTTAAAGGGTTATAAGCTTTGGAACCCAGTCACACGGAAGGTTGTGTACAGCTGAGATGTGTTGTTCAGAGAGGTAAAAGATGTTATTCAACATGAAGTCCAACCAAAGGAACCTGAGAAGATAGAGTTTGAGCCAAAGGAGGAAGAATCAGACTCTGCAGCAGAGGAGGAATCAGAAGATGAAGAGCCACAAACTTCGGCTGTGAGAAGATCAGTTCGAGAAAGAAGGCAGCCAGAAAGGTATAGTCCATCTGCTTTCAGTTCAAATTTTGCTTTGTCTGTTACTGATAATGTTCCCAGAACTGTGAAGGAAGCAGTGGATTCAGAGGATGGAAAACTCTGGAAAGAGGCCATGGTCAATGAAATGGCATCTTTGCACAAAAATGAGGCTTGGGATCTGGTGGAGTTGCCGGCTGGAAGGAAACCCATTGGCAGCAAATGGGTGTTCAAGAAGAAGACAAATGCAGAAGGAAAGGTGGAGAAATACAAAGATCGGTTGGTAGCAAAAGGTTATTCCCAGGTGCCGGGAATTGATTTTGGTGATATTTTTTCTCCTGTTGCCAAGGTAACTTCTATTAGATTACTTTTATCTGTTTCTACTTGCTTTTGATTTTGAGGTAGAACAGATGGATGTGAAGACAACATTTCTTCACGGGGATTTGGAAGAGGAAATCTACATGAAGCAACCTGAAGGCTTTGCGGTGAAGGGTAAGAAAGAACTGGTATGCAAGTTGAAGAAGTCTCTGTATGGGTTAAAACAGTCACCAAGGATGTGGTATCAGAAATTTGATACATTTATACGGGGACTTGGCTTCACCAGAAGCAAAGCAGATCATTGTGTGTATTTTAAATTAATTGGTGGCCGTATTATTTATCTGGTCTTGTATGTGGATGATATGTTACTGGTTGGAAATGACAAAGAAATTATCCAGGATTTGAAGACCCAATTATCCTCCAAATTCGACATGAAAGATCTTGGTGCTGCAAACTATATTTTGGGCATGGAAATTAAAAGAGATCGGTCAAAGAGGAAGCTCTGGTTAAACCAGAGGAAGTATGTCAAGAAAATACTCTAGAGGTTTAATATGCAGGATAGTAAACCGTGAAGGTTCCTATTCCTGTAGGTGTGAGGCTATCTGCTGAACAGTGTCCCAAGACACAAGAAGAGGAAGAGGACATGTCCCGTGTTCCATATGCAAGTGCAGTGGGTAGCCTGATGTATGCAATGGTCTGTACTAGACCAGACATTGCACATGCAGTGGGAGTATTGAGCAGGTTTATGTCAAAACCTGGGAAGGAGCACTGGACAACAGTGAAGCGGGTTTTCAGGTATTTGCGTGGCACTAGTGATTATGGTTTGTGCTACCAAGGAAGACCAGGATTGGACAGAGTGTTGGATATTCATGGCTTTGTTGATGTAGACTGGGCTGGAGATCTAGATCAGAGAAGATCTACAAGTGGGTATGTGTTTAACCTATTTGGAGGTGCAGTCAGTTGGATGAGTAAGAAACAATCTGTAGTGGCACTATCAACTACAGAGGCAGAATACATGGCAGCCACTCATGCAAGCAAGGAAGCAGTTTGGTTGCAGAGATTGTGTTCAAGTATGGGGTTAGTACAGGGAGCTATAAGAATAGACTGTGACAGCCAAAGTGCAATTTTCTTGGCAAAGAACCCTGCTTATCATTCAAAGACAAAGCACATTGATGTTCAATATCACTTTGTGAGGGATATGATAGAAGACAGAAAGGTGTTGCTGGTAAAGGTGGACACTTTGAAGAATACTGCAGATGCATTGACAAAATCTGTGAGCTCTGAGAAGTTCTCTTGGTGTAGAGAAGCAATGGGAATCTCAGGGCTGAAAAAATGACTAAGCTCTCCTGTGGCCCCCTGTGGAAAGAAAACAACAATTGGGAGATTTTTGGGTTGTGTTATATTCTTTCCACGTAGTTAATAGGGGGTTTGAAGGGCACCCGTAACCCCACTTTATGGGGTCCGGGGTAGCGCCTCGGAAATTTTGGTTTTGGACCATATGTTAGGTTGGGCGGACCCACCTATGGTTTTTTGCATGATTTTCGCACATGTTTTTTGGACGCGATGGTTTTCGGTCCATGGTATTAGATGCTTAGGCATGTATAAATATGTATTGTAACATTGAAAGGAAAATAATGAAAAATTAAGCTGGTAGTCCCGGTTTTGGGATCTAGGGAAAAAATCTCTATGCATATGTGTTTTATGGGTTATGCTCTCGCATTGTTTATTTTCTTTGTTTAAGAATTTGTATGCAGGTAATTTCTGTACAGGGTTAAAACCTACAGAGATGTGGTGGCTACATGCCTCTGAACTTCCTTAAAATGAGGCTCAAGGGCCTTTTTATTATTGAACAATAAGAGCAAACCCTAAACAACCAAAACCCTAACTTGAGGAGATGTAACACCAAGAGTTTATGGGCCCGTTGGGGTGAGTTGGAAAACCAACTTCTCGGGGTCGCGACTTGGTCATATTATCTTCGTTTGATGTGCATGATAACCCATTGGAAATATCTCTCTGAGGACTACAACATAAAAGACAATTTTAAATAAAAAATAGCTGGTGGTAGTTTTCCAAAAAAACGTCGTTCATGGCCTCAAAACAGCTCTAAAAGATTAGGACCCAAAAAACTGCTAAAAATAGTAAAGTGTGCTACAATTAAGGAAACTGAAAAATTGAAAGAAGCAATGGTGGGGGTCCAAGTGGAATTGGTGGGTGGCCACCAATATCCACCTAGATCAGTAAGGCTCCAACGAAGGAACCAGAGTTTGATTTGGAGCGCGCTCAGGAAACCTTCATGGAAGCCAAGAAGAGCTTCGTTGATGCCTCCACTTCAAGAAGTAAAGACAGACTGGAGTCGGAAATGGACCCATCGATGTTCACAACGTTCCTCGAAAAATGCATGAAGCTGCTGCTTGACAACAAGGCTATAAAGGGGATACAAGAACTCATAAATAGATGCATTGGGACCATGCCAGGAGAATGCGGGTAGTCTGGAAGCTCGGAAAGCACACGACACGAACGAGAAGGGAAATGAGATTGACCGTGCAGATCTGAGAATATGAGATGGACCAAGTGATTCTGGATCTAGGATCGGACATGAACATCCTGCCGAAGTAGACATGGGAGTGCATGGGAAGGCCTATGCTGCAGTGGCCTCCTATCCAACTGCGAATGGTGAACCAACAAAAGATCCTACCTATGGGAAGATTGCAGAGACTCACAGTGGATATCGAAGGAGCAAGCGCACTAGCAGACTTCGACATAATAGAGTTTGTTGATGACAACAATCCCTACCCCATGCTATTAGGAATAGATTGGGCCACTAACATTTTTGCACTGATAAATCTAAATAAGCGCAAGATGATTTTTGAGAAAAAGCCTCTACACATAGTTGTACCTTTGGACCCTGCAGATGGATCGCACTACACAGAGCCAGTGCGTGACTACAAAAGTGATGACGACTTAGAATGCATATACAAGATAACTGTGCGAGAAAAATATTGGATGAACCCAACCGTAGATGGACGAATATCATGGGAGCACGAAAGCTCTTGCACCTTAGATTCTGACGAGGAGAAAGAACGATGGCAAAACTGGTTACATGACGTCACCATGTTGAACTGTAACATGATGACGAGATCGCTGCGCTGTGTATCAAAAGTGGTAAGGGATCTGCCTATGTATGATGGGTTAAGTGAGGTGGATGACTTCCTGAATAGATTTGAAAGAGAGGTGCCAGAAAATAACGTTTCGAAGCTTTGAGATGGGTACTATGCGCTACACCCACGAGGTGGTGGGGTACACACCAGAGAAGCTTTGAGGACTGAAGCGACTACAAGAGGATGATGCGCATGCGGTTTGGGAAGCCTCAGATGTGATTAAAAGACAGGTATGATGGGTGGGATGATCTGCGTGCGCACCTTGCCAAATGGACAAAGGTCTATGGGGAAGAGCCACAACCTATGTGGGTGCGCCTATTTTGTCATACCCTGGATATTATACTCATGAAATGGTATATAAAGACGGAGCTCCACCATGGAACGAGTGAATGGGATATCTTGCACGAAGGATTCTTATTAACTTTCACATTTGAGGATCGTTGGTGGGATACTATTGATGATGCACTACAAGCAGTAAAAACAACTATCTTTAAAATATCCCAGGAGCCAATAGAAGTGATTCAGCTTGAATGGGTGACCCAGCTGAGCTATGCGCTAGCGTGTTACAACGTGAATACCGAAGAAGACGATGAAGATCCTCGAAAATTTAACATTCCAAAAATTGAGGGCTATCGCAAGGTTCAAGGGCTGTTGACTGAAGACCCTGACATAACCGCGCTAATAAAGACAAAGCAGGTGAACATTGGTACGAAGGCCAAACCTAAGTATGCAATGCTTGATGAATACTGGGATGACGCGACGGTGGATAAGGTTGCTGAGTTACTCCGCCAATACTAGGGCTTATTCCCAACCAAGATCATAGACTTAAAGGGAATCGTTGGTGATTTAGGGATGATGAAAATCACCTTAAAACCCAATGTGAAGCCAGTTAAGCAGAGGCCTTACCGCTTGAATCCAAAGTACAAGGAAAAGGTCCGCGTACAACTAGACAAAATTCTTGTAGCTAGAATCATTGAGCCAGTGGAAGAATCCGACTGGATAAGCCCTATGGTAGTACAGGAAAAGAAATAGAAGGGCGAGATAAGAATATGCATGGACCTCAGGAAGTTGAATGACGCTTGTGTGCATGACCCATTCCCAACTCCGTTCACAGATGAAGTATTGGAAAATGTCAGTGGGCTAGAAGCATACTCTTTTACTGATGGGTTCTCAGGGTACCACTAGATCAAAATCGCACTGGAAGACAGGAGCAAGACCACCTTCACGACTGAGTGGGGCTGTTTTCAATACACCATTATGCCATTTGGGTTGAAGAATGTGCTGACCATCTTTTCATGAATAGTTGTTGTAACATTCAAATAATATATCCACAAATTCCTGGAGGTCTATCTAGATGACTAGACTGTATTTGGATTGGTTAAGCACCATGTAGCGAGCTTATGCTTGAAGCTAGATACTTTCCAATGACACCAAATTACGCTGAACCTCAAGAAGTGTACATTTCTCATTCCCTTTAGAAACCTATTGGGACATGTGGTTTGCAATTAGGGACTAGTGGTATACCCTGTGAAGATTGCAATAATTATGAATTTGGAAGCACCGCGAATTGCCAAACAGTTGTGCACTACCCTGGGACATTCGGGGTACTACAGGAAGTTCATCAAAATCTATGCCCAGATCACCGCACAAATGGAGAAACTGTTGAAAAAGGATGTCACATTCTACTGGAATGATGATTGCATGAAGAGCCTAGATGTACTAAAAGAGAAATTGGCGTTTGCGCCAATCTTGGTCTTCCCAAAATGGAATGTGGAGTTTCATGTCCATGTTGATGCATCGTGTATAGCGCTGGGAGTGTTACTAACATAGGAGGGTGGAGAGGGCTTGGATCACCCTATCGCATTTGCAAGTTGCAGGTTGTCTAAAGCAGAAAAGAACTATTCCACAACTCAACGCGAGGGGTTGGCTATGGTGTACGTGCTCCAAAAATACCGACACTATTTGCTAGGGAGACACTTCAAGATGTATACAGACCATTCTGTGCTAAAATAATTGGTCAATAATCTTGTGTTGGGGGGGCACATATGCAGGTGGCTCTTATTTTTCCAAGAATATGATTTTGAGGTCGTTGTGAAGCTTGGACGCTTGAACGTGGGACCGACTCACTTGTCGCGAATAGAGAAGGGAGAGGAACCTACTAGTTTGGAGGAAGGATTACTTGATGCATAGCTCTTTGCTATGTGCATAGCGGACAAACACTTTGAAGATGTAATCAAATTTTTGACAATGGGGACTGCGCCAAAAGAATACTCCATCCAACAGAAGAAGGAACTAGTGGTGTACGCGGCTGATTTTTCTGTCATCATGGGGAACCTTTATAAAATGGGCAATGACGAGATACTGTGAAGGTATGTACCTGAATTTCAACGAAGTTAGGTCCTCGCTGAAGCACATGGGGACATTATAGGAGGACACTATGTAGGGCGAGCGACCGTGCAAAATATTCTCTGCGTAGGGTTGTGGTGGCCAACACTTCATCAGGATTCAAAAGCACACTATAAGGCCTGTGATATATGTCAAAGAATAGGTAAACCATCGCGGAGGGACAAGATGCCTTCGAATCCACAGATGACACTGCATCCCTATGAAAAGTGGGCAATCGACTTTGTAGGAAATATTAAACCTCAAGGAAAGATAGGTGTGAGATACATTATTACTGCAACAGAGTACCTGACTCATTGGGCAGAAGCGCAGCTAGTCAAATACTGCACAGGCGCCATGACTGCGAAGTTTTTATTCGAACACATATTGACTCGATTTGGATTTCTGAAAATCTTGATGAGTGATCATGGTACACATTTCCTGAATGAAATAATTAACATGCTAACAGAAGAGTTTTAGGTGTATCATCAGAAAAGCACACTATATCACCCACAAGCCAATGGGACAGTAGAATCATTCAACAAAATACTGGAGACTGTGTTGACCAAATTATGCAACATGTAGTGGAATGATTGGGACCTTCATGTACCTACAATACTATGGGCTTATAGGACAACGTGCAAAAAACTAATGGGATAGACACCTTTTCGGTTGGTTTATGGCGTGGAAGCTGTCATGCCAATGGAGTATATTGTGCCCATTATGCGCATATCAGGGCTCACAGGTATGACAGACCGCAAAGCCTTGGAAGAGAGGCTCATGTAGTTGGAAGAACTTGAAGAGGAACAATTCCTGGTTGGCTTCCATTAGCAGGCACAAAATCAGCGCGAGAAGGCTTGGCACGATCTCCATATTAAGTTGCGCACCTTCAAGATAAATGATTTAGTGTTACTATATGACAGTTAGTTTGATAATTCCTGGGAAAGTTTAGAATGCATTGGCTACGACCATATGTTGTTAAGGAGGGAGGTCACAGACAAAGGCGCGGTATAGCTGGTAAAGCTAAATGGAGAACCTTTCCCAGGCAAAGTAAATGGCATCCAATTAAAGCCTTGTAGAAATTCCCATTGTAGATCAACAGATTATGTAATATACTAAAGCAAAATACAAGATCTACTTCTACAACAAACTTTGTTGAAGCTTAATCGAATATGAGCAAGATCAATTAGAACACATATAACTAAGAATGAGAAATCAATCACACATGAAACATAGAAGAATAACTCGGGGAAAGCCTCGGCCTAAAACCCCAATCTCTGTATTATCATACAAGTGGAAATATGTCCGGATTACACAAAGCATTACCTGACAAGCTATCCTGCTCTCAGTACAATCCCTCTGCTGCTCATAGACAGTCAAAGGCTTCTCACAAACCTTATCCTCTGCCCTCCAAGACTCCTATTTCCTTGCGCAGTTTTTCCTGGGGTCCAGTGCTTCCACTTGTGTGAATTCCCACCTCACACTGCTCACTTGGCACAAAAATAATTGCACAAACCTGAAGGAGATAAATCCTTCTACATGGATGAGTTTCCTTTATAGGAAAATTTCTCCAACTGATAGTACATTGTCCCTTCCTTTAATCTCAACTGGGTCTCTGACTAAACTAACATGCATGAGTTATTTTTGAGAGAATATTCAGTTATCTAGAGAGCAGAAGTTACATGTATGCAAGCATTAACTAACTGAACTCACAATTAATTCTACAAACTGTTAGAACTAATCTAACTGGACTTAACTCAGTTAACTAAGCTAACTAATTACAACTCAATATTACAACTCATCCTTATCTCTTTAATTGATGGATAAATTCCTAAATCAATGGAGAAACTGTTGCATGTCCCCACATAGACTTCATGTTTGATTTTCTACAACTAATTAACTCAAGATGAGTTAATTAATTATTTTTCAAACAACTAGTGAGACTAAATTCGAATTTTAATTCTCAATTTTAATTCAGGGACTAATTAAAATTGGAATCCATCCCGAAATGTTATTTATAGCAATGTTATTTTTAGCACTTCCATTTTTCATTCCTTGTTGCTATGTCCAACACTGGTACCCGAAATGCTCTTTATAGCAGCGCTATTTTTAGCATTTCTTGTTGCCATTTTCAACACACTCTCTCAACAAGAAAGGCATTCAACTCGAACCCAATCCTGAACCTTTGGAATGTTCTACATGAAACATTTCTCCCAAGTGTTATCGCTCCAACAAATCTAGAAACAAAAAAATCTCCCAATTGACCTCCCTGTTGGACTAGAAACATCCTTTGATGCTGAAGCTTCCTCTGCCGCTGACAAGTGCTCCCTCTGTGACCTCTGAGTTGCTGCAACACTCCATGCATCTCGCACTGTTGCACACCTCTCTGTGCCATCCTGCACTCGTGCAACACTCCTGTGCCTCTTGCATTGTTGCAGCTTGCTAGCTATGCACTGTCTTGGGATTCCTGCACTGTAGCTCTCTCTGCCGCTCCATCCACATCTACCTCTACCCACTTAGCTAGTCTTGCTACTCCTCATTGATGCTCTCGTAGCAAGGTCTAATCCATTAGGCTGAGTACCTCAAGGATCCTACCCCTATTTCAGCCTTCTTGGGACTATCACTCCACATTGCCCCACCTCCCACCTGGAGGTATGGATGCATGTGATCCCTATGCCCACTTGGCTCGAAATTTCCCCCTACTGGAGGTCTCTACATCAGTGGATTCCTCCACTCGGTCTCCTCTCGGCATCTCCAATTGTGGCTCCTCCACAATTGTTTGAGACTTCTTTTGGGATTGCATGTTGAGAGGTAATTTACTCTCCCTCTCAACCACCAAGTCTCTAACCTTTTCCTTGCTTCTCAAGGCTATGCATGCATCTTGAACCTCAAGAGAATACAGGTTCTTGGCTAGCACACCAATCTGTTTCATCTTTCCCACCATCACGAAATTTTCTGGAAAAAAGATGATTTTAAATCAGCGATATCTCCCTCATCCAAACTTCGATTCAGCCTTTTTTTTTTGAATTTGGGTCTTTTCCACAAGGAATCTAGATCTACTATTTGTTTCTGAAAATTTTGCACAAAAAAATTCAGATATGCTCTGAAAACTCGCAGCCCAAAACTCAAAACTTCGAAATCTCCTCTAGTATATTTTTCACTGCTCTGATAAACTTAGCTCTGATACCATGTAGAAATTCCCACTGTAGATCAACAGATTATGCAATATACTTAAGCAAAATACAAGATCTACTTCTACAACAAACTTTGTAGAAGCTTAATCGAATATGAGCAAGATCAATTAGAACACATATAATTAAGAATGAAAAATCAATCACACATGAAACACAGAAGAATAACTCGGGGAAAGCCTCAGCCTAAAACCCCAATCTTTGTATTATCATACAAGTGGAAATATGTTTGGATTACACAAAGCATTAGCTCACAAGCTATCCTGCTCTCAGTACAATCCCTCTATTGCTCATAGACAGTCAAAGGCTTCTCACAAACCTTATCCTCTGCCCTCTAAGCCTCCTATTTCCTTGAGCAGTTTTTCTTGGGGTCCAGTGCTTCCACTTTTGTGAATTCCCATCTCACACTGCTCACTTGACACAGAAATAACTACACAAACCTGAAGGAGATGAATCCTTCTACATGGATGAGTTTCCTTTATAGGAAAATTCCTCCAACTGATAGTACACTATCCCTTCCTTTAATCTCAACTATGTCTCTGACTGAACTGACATGCATGAGTTACTTATGAGAGAATATTCAGTTATCTAGAGAGAAATAGTTACATGCATGCAGGCATTACTAACTGAACTCACAATTAATTCTACAAACTGTTAGAACTAATCTAACTGGACTTAACTCAGTTAATTGAGCTAACTAATTATAACTCAATATTACAACTCATCCTTATCTCTTTAACCGATGGATAAATTCCTCAATCAATGGAGAAACTGTTGCATGTCCCCACATAGACTTCATGTTTGATTTTCTACAACTAATTAACTCAAGATGAATTAATTAATTATTTTTCAAACAACTAGTGAGACTAAATTCGAATTTTAATTCTCAATTTTAATTCAGGGACTAATTAAAATTGGAATCCATCCCGAAATTCTATTATAGCAATGCTATTTTTAGCACTTCCATTTTCCATTACTTGTTGCTATGTCCAACACTTGTACCGAACTGCTATTTATAGTAGTGCTATTTGGCATTTCTTGTTGCCATTTTCAACAAGCCCTACACGGGTGGCCTAACTATCTGACTAGCCACCAGAAGCACAGTCTTTGTGCTCCAAGTATTCGGACGAAGGTGCGGGACTATAAACAAAGGCAGGGGATGCAGGAACAAGTCCAGGGAAGTAGTTCCGACACCACGGTCTCAAAACAACGGGTACAAGAAATCTAGCAGGCAGCCACTCACTGTGTTGCCGACCTTGTAGCAATTCGAACAGAGTTGGAGGGACACTGCGCGAAGATCTCCGCACCAACAGAGTGACTCGAGGGTGAGTCATGATGTTTGTGTTGGGGGCCTGTTGGGCATGGAATCCCCCCAAGGCATGTTTTTGGGCTTAAAGCCCAAGTTTTGACTAAGCCCTTTGTAAAAACTCTGCAGTTTGTGGGCACGGAGCGCAAAGTCATAATAGAGTCACAGGGTTGTCCGCCCTTATTTTTGTAATGTAATGTCGGCTTGATAGACCTATCCATGGTCCGTGGACCATGGGATTGTATAAATAGAGTGAGGCTCTAAGTGTAAAAAGGGAGAATCAACGAATATAATAGAAGGATGATGAGTCTAAGAGATTGAGTTGAAGTGTAAAGTGTGTCTTGGGTCGTAGAGTAGGAGAAGGCTTTGCACTGAGTGCGCAGAGGCCTAGTGGTCCGCAACTGAGTGTGCGGACCCCTGTAGCTAAGTGCACAGATCCCTGCAGCTAAGTGTGCAGGGAAGGTCGAGTCTGTAATCATTGAAAACATTAATAAAGAGAACTTTTATCATATTTCTGTGTATCATTTCATGTTTAATGTACGATTGTGCATAAATTTCAAGTGTACTATTTATTTGTTGTACGAACTCATATGAATGTGTTGTATAACTAAATATAATGTAAGGCATCCATTTATGCGAAGATAACTAACTGGTGTAGGAAGATAAGTAAGATCTCAGGTGTGACTTAGGGAAATAGTGCAGAGCGCTGCTCCAGCAGTGTAGAAGCCCCACAGCCCTTGGGCAGGGCTGCGTGAAGGCAAGTATATAAGAGCAGTGAAGGGCGCGAAGGGACTAACAATTGGACCAATCTAACCTCTCAAACATCTCAAGGGTGCTGAAACCTGGTTCCAGCACCCCCCCATACTACTTTGGGTGAGACCTGAGTCCGCGCTCCATGGACTGTTGCTGAAAGGGCCAATAGTATAGGAATTTGTTTGGCTAATTAACTCCGAACCTGGGTCAGGCCCCAATAAGCCAACAACTAGTTGAAGAGGTTCGTCAGGCTGTTGCGTAGGGAACAACTGATCATGTACTCGAAGCATGACCATGCTACTAGGATCATGTTATCACCAAGTTATCTATTCACACAAGTTAGGATTCTCTTCTTTCCATGAATCAATCTTAAGGAAAACACACTTACAAAGAAAAATAAATAAAAATGAAGCTTTAGATCCTACCTTTAATTCTATGCACATGAAAAAGAAACTAGAGAATCAATTAGAGACAACCAGACTTTGGAGCAACCCCACCATAGTGGATGTGTGGCTCTTCACTCACTTATTACCATCTACTCTATGCGTTTAGGTTGTCCCCAATATCACTCAAAAACCATCAAAAAATTAATCCTTACCTATTACTGTTTACAGCTCCTCGGTAACGGCACCAAAATTGTTGGGGAAATTATATGAATGATATACCACCCCAACAAAAATATGCTATAGGAACATAGATCTCCCATTTTTAACTAATTAATTTTTAGCTGTTAACATCCCTACTTATTGAAAAAAATAAGAAAGGTGTTGCACTATATACTATAACTATACTAACTACTATACTAACTACTATATGCAACATTTATTTATATATTTATTATCTTATTCTACTTGAAAGAAAGAAATCCCTCTCCTCAAGTATAGGAATATTTCCAATGTAACCATGTGCGTAACAAGTATAACAACGCATTCATACTCGAGTTTAGAATATAATCTTCAATGCATACGTGAGTATGAAGAATCAACTATTTTAATGATGATGTAAAGAAGTAAGGAAGAATGAAGGAGTGGTATGGCCTTACAATTTCTTGAAACCAACTTTCAACAAAATCAAAACGCTTTTGGTTTACCTTCATATTTGGATCATTTAGCATATCATCCTTTACTGTGCCATGTAGATCTTCTAGCATAGATGATTATCCTCTTGTGTGCTTAGAGGATCTTGATCCGGATTTGAACAGAAACACAACAAATTATGGAGATAACCATAAATATAGAGATGCAACAGAAATAATACTTCATTTCATTAATGTAAAATAATGAATTATGCTTACAAACAGAAATGGAAATATTAAACAATGTAAACTTTGAAACAGGAACTGATACTGTTACCCGTTTCGTAGAGATAGCAAAAACTTGACCCAATTTTGAAAAGGGGCGATGCAGAACGCACATATTTTTTTAGAGCATAGTTTTTGACACTTTAAATAACTGATACAATTACCCGTTTCGTAGGGGTAGTAAAAACGTGACCCGATTTTCAAAAGTGGTTAAACAGAATACACTTCTTTTTGTTGGGAGCATATTTTTGACATTTTAAATTTTCTTATGTATCAAATATAAATATTTGTTTTTAAATATTAGTGATTTTCATGCTGATTTTGAAATGTGTAGATGCAACATGTTGATGCAGCATACCTTTTTTTTAGAGGACTTATTTTTCACACTTTAAAATTTATTATCTCTAATTTTTATTTTTATTTTTAATTGTGATCACTTAACGAATTTTCAAGTTGTTTTATTTTTTTTTTAAATGTTGATTAGTTAAAAAAAATAAATATAAAAATATATATAAAAAAAGACAAAAAAAGAAAAAGTTAAAAAAAATTATCTCGTAAACCATAAAAAAATATGGAAAAAAAAACAAAATATATATATATATATATATATATATATATATATATATATATATATATATATATATATTAAGTGACTAAAAATAGAAAAAATAAAAAAACATTAAAAAAACTAGGGAAAAAAATAAAAATTTAAAAACAAACTAGCTTAAACAAAAATAGAGAATTAACCCAAAAAAGAATTAAAAATTAGTAAAATTAATATTAAAAACATTAAAAAAACAAAAAAAAAAAAATAAACTGAAATTACTAGAAAAAAACAAAAAAAAATATGAAAATTTTAATAATATATGTCTTTTTACATTAAAAACAAAAAAAAAATAATTAAAAAACATTTTAACGTATAAAAAACTATGTTTTTGATTAAAAAAAAAGATTGTTTTTTATAAAATTTTCATTGTTAATTTAAAAACAATTAAATAAAAACATTAAAAATTTAATTTTTTTTTTTTTCCTAAACAAATTTTTGTGTTTTTTATTTAAAAAAAAATAGTAAAAAATTTTCAAAGTTTTTTTAAAATTTTCAATTTGTTTTTAAAGCTTTTTGTTTTTATATTAAAAAAAAAAAATTTAACCCACCCCTCCACCCACGGCAGCGCCCCCACCAGGCGGCGGGCGGGCGGGTGGCCACGGGCGGAGGGGCGCGTTAATTTTTTTTTTTTTTTAAAATATAAAAACAAAAATTCTTAAAAACAAATTGAAAATTTAAAAAAAACTTTGAAATTTTTTTATTAATAATTTATTTATTTATTTTTAATAAAAAACACAAAAATTTGTTTAGAAAAAAAAAAAAAAAAAAAATTTAATGTTTTTATTAAATTGTTTTTAAATTAACAATGAAAAATTTATAAAAAACAATTTTTTTTTAATTAAAAACGCAGTTTTTATACGTTAAAATGTTTTTTAAATTTTTTATTTTTATTTTTTTAATGTAAAAAGACATATATTATTAAAATTTTCATATATTTTTTTTAGTTTTTTTCCTAGTAATTTAGTTTATTTTTAAATGTTTTAAATATTAATTTTACTAGTTTTTTAATTTTTTTGGGGTTAATTCTCTATTTTTGTTTAATCTAGTTTGTTTTTAAATTTTTATTTATTTTAATGTTTCTATTTTTAGTTACTTAACTTTATATATATATATATATTATATTGTTTTTAATTTTGTTTTGTTTTTTTTTTTTTTTTTTTTTTCCAAATATTTTTACGGTTTACATATATGTTTGTTTGTATGTTTTCTTGTTTTTGTTTTTTTTTTTTTTTTCAAATATGTTTTTTTATTATTTATTTATTTATAATTTGTAAATTTTTTTTTTTTGTTTTTTAATTCTTATCTTTTATAGGTTAATTTTGTTTTTTTTTTTAATTTTTATGATTGATTTTTTTTTTTTTTTTTTTTTTTTTTTTTTCCTAAACAAATTTTTGTGTTTTTTATTTAAAAAAAAAAATTAGTAAAAAATTTTCAAAGTTTTTTTAAATTTTTAAATTTGTTTTAAAGCTTTTTGTTTTTATATTAAAAAAAAAAATTTAACGCACCCCTTCGCCCACGGCCGTGCCCCCACTGGGTGGCGGGCGGGCGGCTGGCCGTGGGCGGAGGGGTGTGTTAATTTTTTTTTTTTTTTTTAATAATATAAAAACAAAAATTTTTAAAAACAAATTGAAAATTAAAAAAAAAACTTTGAAAATTTTTTAATAATTTTTTATTTTTTATTTTTAAAATAAAAAACTCAAACATTTGTTTAGAAAAAAAAAAAAAATTAAAAATTAATGTTTTAGGAAATTAAAAATAGTAAATTGTGCTACAATTTAGGAAACTGAAAAACTGAAAGAGACAGTTGTGGGGGTCCAAGTGGGATAGGCAGGTGGCCACCAACATCCATCTGGATCATTCCTCCCCCCTTAGGAATCAATGGTCCCCATTGCGTTGAGTGCCTCCATGAGATGCAGAAACTCCTGTTATACTTGGTCCCTAGTGAGCTGTTATGCAATCTCTGATGTGTCCAATAATGGTGGGAACCATGGTCGAGGGAAGTCCACATTCAACACTCGGTGCAAGCCAAGGAATGGGGGAATGATGTGCTTCAAAGCATTGTTTCCCATAGCCTTGGTAATGGTGTAAGGACCATATCTGAGTGGTCTGATCTTCTAATGGGCTCTTGTAAGGTGTTCTTTCTGCAGATGAAACCAAACTTTATCGCCCACTTGAAACTTGTGTGGCACCAAATGTTGATCATGTTGCTACTTGTACTTGGCATTTTCCACATTGGAGCGATGATATATTAGCCCGTTGGGTAGAGGTGCTTCGGGAGTTAGATCAAACGAATGCTTAACCTGACAGTGTAATGGTACCCCTGTCGGTGAGGAGAAGATGTTCCTGTATCCTTTCATGATCGTGTCCACCTGCTTTTGCTGCGTGGAGGAACCCTTCCCGAGGGCCATGGATGTGGCTATGATCTTTCCCTTACTTTGAGATTGAACTATAAAGAAAAATAAATTTCCTAGTCCGGGAGATGATCTTACTGCCTTTCTTAGCAGAGATTAAAGAAGTGGTGGTAGGTGGGGCTACCTCCAATATCCTATATAATGTATTACACAAAGAAATAATAATAGCGCGAGGCCTTGACTCATACACAACATGTCACTTCCACAAGTATGGTTGGCCTAATAATACATCACAAAAATCAAGAGATGCAACATCACACACTATCTCATCTGTGAAGGGCTTGATGTTGTAGGGAAGGCAACACTGCTGGCAGACTCGGAGATCTCGTCCTTGGTGAAGCCACCCTATGTTGTATGGTTGCGGGTGTGGTATGGTCGGTAGTCCCAGCCGCTTTATGATCTCTGCTAAAATGAGGTTCGTTTGGCTCCCATTGTCAACAATGAATTGCAGTGACGAACCCTTCACCCACATCTGTGAGTGGAAAAGATGCTCCCCCTCCTCTGGATCTTCGAGCTCATTCTTCTAGATCTTGGCGCTGGAAATAGTGGCACTGGGCTCCTTGTTAATGATCTTCTTCCCTTTGTCATTCCTCTTGTCAGGTTTTGACTCAGGGTCGGAACATGCATTTGATTGTGAAGCCTTCAACTCGGCCACCAGCGACTGCTTGGTCCGACACTCACTTGTGTTGCAAGTGGGGCTCTTATGGAACTCACACCACTTTCCTGTGTCCTTCTCTGACTTTGTGGTGTTGTTCTTTTCTTGTGGCTTCGACGGGTTGTCTTGGGTCACACCGTCTTGGCTTTGTCCTTGGTTCTATAGTTTGGGGAAGCCTTTCCCTTGCTTTGGATTCACGGATCCAAAGTCTTGCTTCTTCTGTTTAAACTTCTACTCGATCTTGACAGTGTATCGGTATGCCGTGCCGAGTGAGGAGATGTCCAGGAACTCCATCTCATCCTGGATGTATCTATGTAAGCAGTTGCAGTACTTGAGTACAAAATGTTTCTCAGAATCCTTGATACCCAACTTCGTGCGAATGATATGAAAAACATTGGTAAACTCCGGCATGTCTTGGTCCCTTCCCTTCCACAGCGTGGTCCACGTTATGTATTTGTCCTCGTAGCTCCCAATAGTGTAGTACTTCTCCTTGATGGTGTCCCAGAATGAATTCCTAGTGGGAGCAGCTGAAAACAGTGAGTTCGTACTTTCATCCTTCTTCTCACAGTAAGTTTCCCACCAGTCCTTGACATGGGAGGTTTCTTTGAGAAGTGAAAAAGTGATCTTTTCCTGGCTGGAAAAATCATGAATGGAAAAATATCCTTCTAGAATATTTAACCATTTATCTACAGTTTTTGCATCTATCTGACCCTCAAATATGGGGATGTCAAAGTTAACTTGTACCTTAAAGGGTGTGGCACTCCTAGAGTAGCTGCCGGAAGTAGATGCGTCGCCCTTGGGTAGTCGCTAAAGGATCTGGGCAAATTTGTCCATCATTGCATTCCTTTGTCGCTCGAGGGATTCTTCAAGAAAGATTTTGATAGGATCTCCTACCCCCTCATCTTTCTTTTCATCCGCCATGGGAGGCTGTCGGGATTTGCGAGGCTGGTCTTACAAAGGTTCAACTAGTTTAAGCCCTAACTCCTTATATCCTGAGCTCGTTGGGGACATGCAAAGAAAAATAGAGAAAGAGCAGACTGCTCTGATACCACTGATCTAGATTTAAATAGGAACACAACAAATTAAAAAGATAACCATAAATACAGAGATGCAACAGAAATAATACTTCATTTCATTAATATAAAATTCTGAAATATGCTTACAAACAAAAATGGAACTAAAATAGCTCGGGCGGTGGTATCTTTTCTCTGAGAAGAGATGTGGCAGCTACATGCCTCTGAACTGTGTTACAATGAGGCTTGAAGGCCTACTTATTGTTGAGAAACAATGGAAAACCCTAAACATCCAAAAACCTAACCCTGGGAGATGAAGCGCCAAACTATGGGCCCTGTTTGGGTAAATTGGTACATCAACTTCTCGGGGTTGTAACTTTGGCATACGATCCCCGTTTGACATGCACAATACCTCGTTAGAAATATCTATATGAGGAATACAACTTTTGACTGAGAAACATTGATCCACAACCCATGTTGGTCCCAATTTTCCAAAAAAACATCGTTTAGGGCCTCAAAACGTCTCTGGAAGTTCAGGACTCGAAAAACTACCAAAAATAGTAAATTGTGCTACAATTTAGGAAACTGAAAAATTGAAAGAGACAGTTGTGGGGGTCCAAGTGGGATACGTGGGTGGCCACCAACATCCACCTAGATCATATCTATAGATAGGGATGTCAAAATTTTTCAATCTCAGGTTCTAATGGTTTCTCTCCATTGGATATGGTCCATGATTCTTTAGTTTCTTCGACAATATTGCAAGGGTGGATATCTTCGTGTGATTCATGGATTTTTTGTTCTTCTATCACTTTTGGAGAGGCAGATAAATTCTTGACTATTGTCAAGATTTGTTCTTCCTCACAAGAATATATCCCAGCTATTGCTAGAATTTGAGAGAGTTATTCCAAACACTTGATCATTCTTGAATACTTCTTTGCTGGTTGCTAATCCCTATCATGCACATGGATTAGTGTACGAAGTTTTGATTAAAAATACTAAATAAATAATAAGAAAACACACTTAAAACAAATGAAAGAAAACCAATCATGTAATCAAAGCACCACCATGCTACTAGGATCCTTCTATCACCAAGTTATCTGTTAACACAAGTTAGGCTTCTCATCTTTCCATGAATCAACTAAAGGAAAACTCACTTGCAAAGAAAATAAAAGAAAAATGAAGCTTTAGATCCTACCTTTAATTCTTGCATATGAGAAAGAAACTAGAGAATCAATTAGAGACAACCAGACTTTGGAGAAACCCCACCATAGTGGATGCGTGGCTCTTCACTCACGTCTTACCATCTTCTCTCTGCCCTTAGGTCATCCCAAATATCACTAAAAAACCATCAAAAAACAAATCATTACCTATTACCATTTACAACTCCCTGACAATGGTGCCAAAAATGTTGGGGTAATTATATGAATGATATATCGCCACAAATTAAATTATCAATTAGGAAGTCGTAATTAATAAAGCGGATGCACTATATGTGACAGTAACAGATAAGTTCTTTTGTCTGATTAGTATAGATTAGATAAGAAGCATTCAAAACCAAGACAAATTTCGATCTAAATTCCTCACACAATAAGAAAGAAGAACTCAAAAATAAATCTTAATAAGCATGTAATTTAAAGGTTCTTGCTTAGGTAAATAAGTCACCCCATTTACAGGCTCATGAAATGAAAAGATGGATTCAACTCTGTTTTCCTGTAGGAGCTGATTTCAATTAACTTACTGCAATCAAGTATCAAACAAACAATCATTCCTAATCTACCTAGTTTTGAAGGAAGCCATACATTCTTGTACAAGAAATGTTAAGTATGACAAGAGTCCTCACATAATAGCACATGTAGGTGAACGGTGAGATCACTGTCATTAACTCTTCTTGTTCTTTCAAATTAGAAATCAATAATTAAACTTACAACCTAAGAAATAAGTTTGCGTTCATAAAATCAATAAGTTATCACTCAGAAAAATAGATTACTTGCATATAATAAAAACTATAATCATATCAACACTCTAATGCTAAGTCATGCTTCACACATAAACCAAACTAAACTCACACTAACTGTAATAAAAATTGCCTTGATGGCTTCAGTGGGCCCTTGCCGAGCTACTAAGGAAAGTTGGAAGAATTTACAAAACTAAAGAATCCACTAGCACATCGAATTCACCAATTGCTACTCATATTATTGATTTCAAAAGAAAGATTAAAAAATCAAGTCTCCAGCAT
Organism: Pinus tabuliformis; assembly: GCA_031772625.1. Classification (NCBI taxonomy): domain Eukaryota; kingdom Viridiplantae; phylum Streptophyta; class Pinopsida; order Pinales; family Pinaceae; genus Pinus; species Pinus tabuliformis. The sequence goes on along the minus strand of CM062812.1, from coordinate 380,093,269 downwards.
AACAATAAATTTAGAACTATGTCTCCCACTAGTTGAAACTCTCTCTTACTCTATGTCTAACTGTCTCTCTATCTCTTACTAGCTAACTCCTATCATTTATGGGCCTTCTCATATAGAGAAATGGCCGTTACATTTAATGTTAAAAGATCAGATCAAATCATTACAAAATTACATAGTTCACTTTCTTTACATGTTTGGCTTCATCCTCATGACAAATAGTCCATGAGTGATGAAGCATATCTTTTATTTTCCATAAAAAGTTAAATCTTTGACCATCAGTTCCCTCGGTCTCATCGAAGGTAGCTCATTCAAAGCATCAAAGCTGAAGAATTATGTCTAGTACAAGATGAACTCATTTAGTGCAGGAGGGATGGAGGTACCAGATGAACACAGTTGATATCATATGAGCACAGTTGGTACCAGATGAATGCAGTTGGTGCCGGACGAGCACAATTGGTACCGAATGAGCATACTTGGTACTAGATGAGCATAGGTACCAGATGAACATAGGAACATGGTCTTAAGATCTATTTGATTCAATCCAAATAATTAGAGAGTATAAATAATCACTTATTTCATTCCTACTAACAAGAAATAAAAAAACCATGCTTTAAATACAAATTACCTTATAGATACACAAGGATGCAAAAAGTTATGTTCTTGAAGAAGATAGGAAAGTGGTGAGTAGGTTTCAAGGTAAAGTTGGTCAAACATAGAGGACAATATGGGGTATGAAAGGCATAAAAAAGGAGACTCAACATTCTCCCATGCCTAAGTCATTGCATGTCCTCATGAAAAAAGTGTTGAACCATTCCTCAAAATTTCAAAAATGGAGCCTTCTTACAACTCCTTGTTAATATTTACACCCTTTAAGTATTTCTCCCCTACAGCCAATAATCTTATAACTTCCTCTATAGTAGCTTCTATAATTTCTAATTCCAGACCACCTAACTGAACATATTGGCCATCATTTGTTTGAGTGAAGGTGTGGGAAACACCCTCATGATATCCCTTAAACTTCTCTATGAATGGAATTCAGCCATCTTACTCTAATTTCTCTTTGCATGACTCATATTCCTCTGTTTCTTGATAAAATTGGAACATTGGTTCGTGCAAATCTACCCCCATGATGACTTTAAGAACAAGCCTTAGACAATTTCTAGGGATAAAGCATAGAGAAGTTTGAGTACTAGAAGTAGTAGGGTATTGAAAATAGTGGAGTACTAGAAGCAGTAGAGTACCAGAAGCAACACAGTACTAGAAGCAGCGGATTACCAGAATTTGGGTTATGGAAATAGTGCAATCGATCTGGTGTTAGATGGGTGAGTGGAATGAAGGCAAAATGGTAAACAAGAGAGAAACGATGCTCATCTGAATGGAGAAGCCATCCAAGAGAGAATTTCTAATTTGAAAGGAGATGGTAATGGTCAAATGGTTGCCATAATTACAAGGTGAGCATATACGGGATGATGGCGATAAGTCATATGCAAAGCTTATTTAGAAGATCATCTCTATTAATGGTGTCAAATTTCATTAAAGTGCAGGATAGACACGATGGAGAGAATGTGGTTGATTGGACCAGTACATCAGTACATGACGGTCAATGTCATGGTTCCATTAATCATTCATCATAATCATTCAGTTTATGGTTATGGGGTAGTGGTAAAATCATTGTTTAAACAACCCATGTAAGTAGAAGCTCTATCATGAGATATTGAAATACATTTGCTCGAATTATGATTGGAATCTGCCTAATCACACCCATGATTATCCCATTCAATCATATAAGTAAATGGATTTTTTCTTAGAAAACAATGGAATAAAGGTGAGTACTTTAGGATTAGGATAGGGGCTTAACAACTGATGGTAATAAACATTTATGAGGGTAATTATATATTCATCACATGATTAATATGAATATTAATAACATAAAATAAAACACTGACCTCATACCTCCATTACTGGATCACACAAGAAAGATTGTTTTAGTACCGAATGAAAACTGATTTCCTGTATTGGATGAATACAGGAGACTGCCTTCTAGTACCAGATGAACATAGGAAATTTCTTCCCAGTACCAGATGAACACAAAAAAATTCTTTAGTGCCGGATGAAGTTTCATAAGATACTCGTGTGCATAGTCTTCAAATTGGAATCCTGTAGGTTTCTCTTTGTAGCTTAGCACGTCTTGAGGGTCAAGTTAAAGCAAGTGCTAGTGATTATTGATGCTGCATGTGAGCTTGTTATGCTAGAAAAAATAAAAACAATGCACTGGTACATGAATTTTGAGATTGCAGTGGAAGTTTCAGAAAATGAGACAAAGTAAGGCTGAGGGTTTTAAATGATCTGGAAGAGCCGGATTTGATGAGTGCCAATCTGATATGCTAAAGGAAGTTGAAGAAATTGAAATGAAGATGTTTAAAACAGTCCCAAAAACCACTCCCCCATGCTTGAGGTTTTTCATGTTCTCATGCACGCAAGGTAAGGCATTGAAGAAGTGAGGAGGGTTGTTGAGATGACTCAGTACAAAGGACCCTGCAAAAAATAATAATGGAGCCAATGAGATGAATACTGAACAAAAATAATTGATCTTAAACTTAATAAAATGATTCTAAATTAACGCCAAACATAAAATAAATTTCAAATCACTCATTACATAAGAGTTCATTAATCTTTAACAATTTTATGCTCAAGAAAAGAAGCCTTTTATAAATTTAAGGGGCTCTCCTTCTTTGTATATAGGAGGCTTTTTATGATCATAAAAAATCATGAATTGGTGAAAAAATAGTTATTACTAACCAAATCCCAAAGTCTTATAGTCATCCAAGTATTAGAGATAAGCTTTGTAGTTAAGTTTTATTAGTTCTTTGTGATCATAGGTCCCACTTATAAGACAATTAATCTTAGATATGATATGAAAAATTAATGATAGAGGACTCAAGATTACCTTAAGGCCATTCTTCAACAAAAAATTATGGAGCTGGTATTTACCCTTGACTTCATCGACACATACTTCTTTTTTATTGTATTACTATAGAGTTGTTGGAAATACTGAGAGGGGGGCTGAATCAGTATTCCTTATAAATTAGCACTTTTAAATCTTTTCAGAGCATTAGTTAATCTTCAATTATTGTTAATGTTTATGCAGTAATAAAAATAAATAAAATAGCACAGTAGGCACAAGAATTTGAGGTGGAAAACCCCCTCCAGGGCAAAAAACATAGAACACTTTTCTAATAAATTCTTTAATCTTCAACTCCAACTGAAATGAAAGAAACAACTTCCTAGAATTATATAAAAGTATTCTTCTCCAACTCCCACTAGAAGGACACCCCAACATCCTGATTTCTTTAGTAATGAACTGAATGGATGACCCAACACCCTAGAAATCCACAAATTTCCCTAGCACACCCTACCACCCTGAAGTGTTCATAGGCCCCTACCTGTAGGTGACTTCATATACCTTCCTAGCACCTCCATGCCACCCTATAATGAATGAAATAAGAGAAGCCTGTGGATTCCCAAACTAGGGAAAAAAATCCATGATACAATAAGATGTAAAATGATTTTCTTGTACTTGAACAAATACCCAATCACTCTATGAACTGCAACACAACCATGACATCATCCCAATAGTGACACCGATACCTCCCAACACTGCCTCTTTGACTCTAGGCATAATGACTCTTTCACAAATGACTCATTTACAATCTTTATAATGATGACTCTTTTACAACTTTACAATGATGACTCTTTTACAATGGTGACTCTTTTATAACTTTACAATGATGACTCTTGGCCTTAACAATACTTCACAATATCTGAATGGCTATCATGTCTTCAAGGATGTCCCACTGCAATGCTTCCTTTGATTTGATACTTCTGCTCTTGAATTCTTGCTTGATGTTATACTTGAATCTTCTTCTACCTGCATGCAAAATTTTCCTAGTGAAACCAATCCCAAAACAAAATAAAATACCCTTCAACTTACCTCTTCCTACAAAACACATGTAAGTGCATAATAACAAATAAATACAAATTAAAATTACAATGCGTACCTGAATTGTGCTTGTCACTTTTTTTTTTGACTTGTTGCAATAGTAGACAAAAAATCCCACTCTTGATATAGGCCTGGACTCATTGCAATACTATATCCAAAACTGAACTAAAGGTATATACAATAAAAACTGATGTTAGACCCTAGAATTGTGATGGACCAAGTTCTAAGTACAACAACAAAGACCATTCAATCAACTATGACAAGACAAGTAACATGAACTTACAACATCTTATAGATTTAGTAGACTTGTTGTAGCATCAAGAATATGTAGCATCAAATGTGTAGTATCAAGAATAGGACATCCAAAATGTGGTATCAAAACTAACTGTGACATATAGAGACATAGAGATATAACCGAGACCCTATATATACTTACGTTGTCCTACAAAAACATATGTCAGAGATGATACTCAAAATTCAAATGTAAACACTAATCATACATACCCTGTTGTAGGAGACTTACCCTTGACCGTTGATGTGTGGTCCTTGCTGCTGTGATCCTTGAATGCATGCTTTTTCTTACCTTCTAGGAGATCAATATTGAATTTGTTGTATCTATGTAATTTCGTATCTCCAGGGTCTGAAATTTCTCCTATGGTATCCCTCTAAGTCCTCTTTCCAACCCCATAGGTCTGATCAAGATTGGATTTTCAAGAAAGAGTTATGCCCAATCTCCCATGATGACCTCATTATAGACTAGTTCAGTAGAGAGAACTTGTACGAAGTGCCATGTGTCATTGTTGCAACATTCGGCCTTGAAAATGATATCCAATAAACTAAAGTCCATCCTATTTCTGTCACAATTTATGAAATTTGAATCTAATGCTTAGAGAGAAAGCTATGACGATTTTCCCAACGTCACTTGTTTGACATGGAATTCGAGAGCCTGCTAAAACCCTAACTTCCACGGATTATATATCTGAAAATATACTGAACCAAGATCTAAAAGTGGGTCACAAGGTTCAACCAGATTTTGGCTCAAATGGGTTTTAATTTCAGCTTCTGACACTTCACAAAAACAATGTTATAGCAAAAATTCCACGATGACCTGTTTGAAGCCACAAAATCTCTACTGGAGGAAGATATGAGGGTCACTATTTATATGAATGTCTTTAGTTGAGAGGGTCCTCAACAAGTGAAGGTTGGAGGGATTTTAGGAGAATCTTTTATTATTATTAATTATTGACTCTTCAATGACGACAACCAATTATGAGTTCCATGCCATAACCCCATAGGGTTTTATCCCACTAATTGGGGTTACTAACTTCAAACACGAATATCTCTCATACTGTGAAGAATTACGTGGCGTTCCATATATCAAAGGAAACATAGCAACGAGTAGAATCCAGCTAGATGATCCTTGACTTAGAATAGAGTAAGCTTTTAAGTCAAAATTCCCATGCAAGATTAAGGTAGTCCCTAGTGGTGCTTGGGTTGACATCAATGACAACCACTGATCAACAAGAGTAACCATCATATGTGTAGACAAAAGCCTTGATTTGGTTGAAACTTGTTTAGGCAGAATGCCCATTGCCCGCAAGCATCCATAGGCCAATGGGTTTTTCTAGTTGTATCACAGGTCAGTACCAGCTTCCAATAGGTGTCCATAGCCTCGACGATTAACCTCTTAAACCTATTTTACACTGAAGGATCTAGTCCCATGTTTCCTACCATTTTAGGTTTAGCTTATGAACATTTCTTTTGCAATTGGTAGATGGGGGAGTGGCTTCAGAAAGCCCCTTAAAGGCATAGGATGATACCTTTGAAAGTGACTTAGATTACCTACATAATGTCTTAGACGCATAAGGTACTCAAAGGACATAGCATGAATGTGCCATTTTTAATGTGAGATGGAAGAGGCTAACCAAATAATAACCAAAAGGCATCTAAAGTCCTACTAATCATAGTTTTCATGTATGCTTTCGCTTTTAAAGTAGTGTTCCACTATGAAAAAAGACTTCATTAATTCTGTTGCAAGGCTTAATAAAGATGCTCAGAGATCATGCTTTGGTGTTGTGGTTATAGTATTCAAGTTCCTTTTTCATAGGTATCATTGTATGGACCTCTTAACTTTGTTTTAATCCCCTTTGTGTACATTGCTAACTATATTTTGAGCGACTGTTTTTTGCTGTTAATCAGAAATCTATATGAATAAAAATTGAAATTCAAAAACAAAAATAGAAACTATGAATAGTTTGGAATTATCCTTCAATTCAAATTTTATGAAAATGATTGCTTATATCATCTTTGTGAAATAGCAGTCTTAAAACAAATAAATCATGAATGCATCCTTTTTAATAACTTAAGGAAAAAGGAAATATTTATCAAATACTCCCCTAAGTGTTCCATTTCGTTGATGAAGATGTCTTTGCCACTTTAACAAAATTCTTCCAATATTTAAGCATACCAAATGAACAATACCCTTAAATCATGCTTTTTCTTGCAAAATAGAAAATTGGTACCAGAATTCTCGATACTTGGTTAGATGAAACATGGTACTAAACAATTGGTATGCAATACTAGATGATGTTGTTATGCAATCATCTCCAACTTTACCTATTCCAAACATAATGGTCATAGCTTGTTTTATTAAAAATAAAAACTAGAAACATATCTAACTGAAAATAAATAATAAGTGGGAAAGAAAATTAATAGTTGAACCATGTTTTAGTTGTAAATAAGACTGTGTGGAAATCTTCATTAAAACAATATGCAGCTGAAAGAGACCCAACGAAAATATGTAATAGGAACATAGATATGCCATTTTCAACTAATTACGTTTTAGCTGTTAACATCCCTACTTATTGAAACAAATGAGAAAGATGTTTCACCATATGTTATAACTATACTAACTACTATATGAAAAATTTATCTATTTATTTATTATCCTATTATACTTGAGAAAAATAAATCCCTCTCCTCAAGTATAGGAATATTTCCAATGTAACCATGTGCGTAACAAGTATAACAATGCATTCATACTCAAGTTTAGAATATAATCTTCAATGCATACATGAGTATGAAGAACCCAGTGTTTTAATGATGATGTCAAGAAGTGAGGAAGAACGAAGGAGTGGTATGGCCTTACAATTGCTTGAAACCAACTTTCAACAAAATCAAAATGCTTTTGGTTTACCTTCTTATTTGGCTCATTTAGCATATCCTCCTTTACTGTGTCATGCATATCTTCTAGCATTAGATGATTATACTCTTGTGTGCTTAGAGGATCTGTAGATAGGCATGCCAATTTTTTTTCAATATCATGTTCCAATGGTTTCTCTCCAATGGATGTGGTCCATGATTCTTTAGTTTCTTCGAAAATATTGCAAGGGTGGATATGTTCCTATGATTCATGGATTTGTTATTCTTCTATCACTTCTAGAGAAGCAGATAAATTCTTGACTGCTGTCAAGATTTTTTCTTCTTGAGAAGCATATATCCCAGCTGCTGCTAGAATTTGAGAGAGTTCTTCCAAACTCTTGATCATTCTTGAATACTTCTTTGCTGGTTGCTAATCCCTGTCATGCACATGGATTAGTGTATGAAGTTCTTATTAAAAATCCTAAATAAATAAGAAGAAAAAACACTTGAAACAAATGCAATCAGACCAATCATGTAATCAAAGCGCGACCATGATACTAGGATCCTGATGTCACCAAGTTATCTATTCACACAAGTTAGGATTCTCTTCTTTCCATGAATCAATATTAAGGAAAACAAACTTGCAAAGAAAAATAAAGAAAAATGAAGCTTTAGATCCTACCTTTAATTCTATGCATGTGAAAAAGAAACTAGAGAATCAATTAGAGACAACCAGAATTTGGAGAAACCCCACCATAGTGGATGCATGGCTCTTCACTCACGTATTACCATCTTCTCTCTGCCCTTAGGTTGTCCCCAATATCACTCGAAAAACATCAGAAAACAAATCATTACTTATTACCATTTACAGCTCCCCGGTAATGACGCAAAAGATGTTGGGAAATTATATGAATGATATATTGCCACAAATTAAATTATCAATGAGGGAGTTGTAATCAGTAGAGCTGATGCACTATATGTGCTGGTAACAGATAAGTTCATTTTTTTGATGAGTATAACTTAGATAAGAAGCATTCAAAACCAAGACAAATTTTGATCTAACTTCTTCACACAATAAGAAAGCCGACCTTCATCTCATCCTTAAATGAAATCATCTCATAACTATTTAACCTCTTATTTAGCTCTTCTATTATCAACATTCAGAAATTGTCTTGATGATGGATCCCTGTTGGGATTTGAAACGTTGACAGAATATGGTTATTATTGTGGGTTCTCTAAAAACTAACTCAAAAGAAAGAAAAACTCAGAAATAAAATCGTAATAAGCATGTAATCTAAAGGTTCTTTCTCAAGTAAATAAGTCTTTCCATTTATGGGCTCATGAAATGAAAAGATGGATTCAACTCTGTTTTCCTATAGCATCTCATTTCAATTAACTTACTGCAATCAAGTATCAAACAAACAGTCATTCCTAATCTAATTAGTTTTGAAGGAAGCCATACATTCTTGTTCAGGAAGTGTTCAGTATGCTAAGAGTCTTCACATAACAACACATGTAGGTGAATGGTGAGATCATTATCTTTAACTCTTCCCATTCTTTCAAATTAGAAATCAATACTTAAACTTACAACCTAAGAAGTAAGTTTGCATTCATAAAATCAATAAGTTATGACTCAGAAAAATAGATTACTTGCATATAATCAAAACTAGAATCATATCAACACTCTGAAATTGAATTATAATGCTAAGTCATGTTTCACACATAAACCAAACCAAATTCACACTATCTGTAGTAAAAAATTGCCTTGATGGCTTTGGTGGGCCCTTGCCGAGCTACCAAGGAAAGTTGGAATAATTTACAGAACTAAAGAATCCACTAACACATCGAATTCATCAATTGCTACTCATATTATTGATTTCAAAAGCAAGATTACAAAATCAAGTCTCCAACATAACAATAAAATTAAAAACTCTGTCTCCCACTAGTTGCAACTGTATCTTACTGTCTTACTCTGGCTAACTATCTCTCTGTGTCTTACTAGCTAACTCTTATCATTTTTGAGCCTTCTCTTATAGATAAATTTCCGTGACATTCAATTATAAAAGATCAGATCAAATCGTTACAAAAATACATAGTTCACATTCTTTACACGTTTAGCTTCATCCTCATGACACACAGTGCGTTAGTGATGAATCATATATTCAATTTTCCATAAAAAGGTAAATATTTGACCATCGATTCCCTCGGTCTCATCGAAGGCAGCTCATTCGAATCGTCAAAGCTAGATAATCAACTCTGGTACCAGATGAACACAGTCAGTGTAGGATGGATGCAGGTACCAAATGAACGCAGTTGGTATAGGACAAGCACAGTTGGTATTGGACAAGTGCCGTTAGTATCGGACAAGCACAATTTGTACCAAATGAGTACAATTGCTACCGAATGAGCACAGGTATCGAATGAACTAGGATTGGTACTAGATGAACTTAGGAACAAGGTCTTAAGATCCATTTTATTCAATCCAACTAATTAGAGAGTATAAAGAATCACTTATTTCATTCATACTAACAAGGAATAAAAAAACCATGCTTTAAATATAAATTACCTCATAGATACACAAGGATACTCAAATTTATGTTCTTGAAGAAGATAGGCAAGTGGTGAGTAGGTTTCAAGGTAAAGTAGGTAAAAAATAAAGGACAATATGGGGTATGAAAGGCATAAAAAAGGAGACTCAACAAAATGTGTTGATTTTTTTTCCAGTCAAGAAAAAAGTCAACCTCCTAGGACCTGAATAAAAGTCACCCTACGTTTTTAAAGAGGTGGTCCTCCTATTTGAATGCACACTTAGATATTCAATATGTCCTAGGAAATAATATACATTCATGTCATGCACATATGAGTGGACCAGGTGTGGTAAAAATAACACATAAAAAAAAATATGCAAATTTTAATTGATCATGTCCATTCCATTCATCATTGTGAGGCATGCATCCTTGAAGAAAAAAAATTAGATAAACATAAAGGAGAAATGGTCCATGTATTTAGGGATCTATAGAATGGTTTCATTCATCTAATTCATAAAGGGAATAATAAAACATCCATGAGATTCATATTGCTTTAAAATAATTCTCAAGATCACAAATGAATCACTTTCCTAAAAGGGAGATCTCTACAAGAGTCAAAAAATAGTTTTACAAATTCAAGGTTTTGGAAATGTCAAGTGCCTAAAGTACTCTTGAAATTATTGATACTTAAAACCATAAAATTAAATGCATTTGTCCCATAAGGGGACTAGTATTGGGCTCCCATGGTCAAATATATATTAGGATATCTGGAAGAAACAAATAACTATGGTTAGGATTTGACTTAAATGACATAAAATAATTAGGAAAGCTGGATGACCAATGAATAGGAAGAAAGAGGGGAACGTAGAAATAACTCAAAATTTGCAACTGCTAATGAAATTATATTGAAATCAATAGACACAAATTTCTTCTACTAAATCTACGGAAAGGAAAACATACAATAGAAGCACATGCAATCATTCAATCAAAATGAACACAATATTTTTACTGGGGAACCCAAATGGGAAAACCCCTCCTCTATTTGTATTACACGAGATTAGAGAATAATCAATTACAATGAAAACTTCAATCCTTGAAGATAAACCTGCACTACAATATTGATCTCCTGCTCTTCCTGCTCTGACCAACACTTAGCCAAAATAGGCCTCTAGCTTCCTCCTATTTCCTTGCACAATTCATTCTCCTAAAGAAAAGGAAGCTCTTATTTCCTTTCACGATTCCTGAGGAAATTGGATCATCTGATAGATGCATACTTTGTACAATAACTAGTATACAATAATAATTATATTGATGCCTTTTTCCTCCACTCAACTAGGAAATTCAAATTACATGCATGACTAAGGTTATTTTTAGTAAATTGACTAGTTAACTGAAATATTAGTGAGTTAACAACATTTATAACTACTCAAATTAACTCATACTAACTCTATTCATGACTAGATCTCAGATAATTGAGTTTCACTAACTATAACCCCACTAGATTTCTAGATCTTAGCAATCAACTCATGCACAACTTTGCTTCTTTCCCACAAACTCGAATTGACTGACTTAACTAAGTGACTTAGCCATGTCATTCCTACTAACTGCAACTCAAGTCATCTTGCTGATGTGAAAAATTCAAATTTCTCCATTTGACTAAGGCACAAGTCAAATGAAGCCTATTCTTGCTACAATTTAACACTCCCTCTTAGCAAGAAAAGGGTTATGAACAACCTCAATCCTGCTCCTATGGAACTTGAACTTGCCTCTTGACAAAGCCTTTGTTAAGATGTCTGCATCCTGGTCCTCTATAGGAATGTACAATAACATAAAAATCCTCCTATGCAAACAATCTCTTAGGTGATGGTACCTGATGTCTATATGCTTCGACCTATCATGAAACATTAGATTTTTAGAGAGTTTTATACAACTCTGATTGTAAAAGTTGATCAAAGTAGGCTCCATCCATGACTAGTAGCATGCTTCTTGACTAGAAGCCATATACTCGGTCTTTGCGAAGCTAAGTGCTACAAATATCTTTTTCCCCTATTACAAGAAACTGTTTCTAACCCAACACTGAAGACTGCTCCCAATGTGCTCTTCTTATCTTAGGGACTCCCTTCTCAATATACATCTTTGAAGCCTTGGAACTTCACTCCATCTATCTTCTTCTACCATAAACAAAAATATGTACTGCCTCTAAGGTATCTAAGAACATGTTTTGTTGCTTTCTAGTGAACCTTGGAAGGTTCCACCATGAAATAACTAAGCTGATTAAATGAAAAAAAAAACAACAGGCATTGTGTTCACAAAGTACATCAAGGACCCTACCAACTGTCTATAAATAGTTGCATCAACTACCTCTCTTGTAGAAGCGTCCTCTTTCCTCTAGTTAGTACTTAGAGGAGTATCCATGGGTTTGCAATCCTACATGTGGAATCTTTGAAGCATTTTAGAGGTGTACTTCCCCTGCCCAACAAATATCTCTCCATTTCCCTGCCACATCTCCAAGCCAAGGAATTAATGCATCAAACCCATATCCTTAATACCAAACTCTCTTGCAAGTTCCTCCTTGCAAGACTAGATCAATGTCTCATCTCTTGTGAGTATCAAATCGCCCACATAAATAACTAAGATGAGTAGACAACCATCTACCATAATGTAGTAGAGATTGACATATGTTTCACTCTTAGTGAATCCCTATCCTTTGAGATATGAATCTATGCGAGTGTACCAAGCACAAGGTTCCTCCTTGAGACCATATAGGTCTCTCTTGAGCCTACACACATATGTCTCCCTGCTAAAGGTCTCAAATCCATCAGGATTCTCAATGTAGATCTCTTCCTCAACCACTCCATTGATCAAGGCAGTCTTAACATCCATTTTGTGGATCCTTCACCCCATCTGTGCTTCCAATGCAAGTATGGTCTTGATAGATGAGTATATTCCATAGGGGAAAATGTATCCTCATAATGAATCCCATCCATCGGTGAGAAGCCTTTGGCCGCAAATCTGGCCTTGTACTTCTCAACACTTCCATCAGCTGCATGTTTCACCTTATACACCCACTTGAAGCACATAATAGATCTGTCCATAGGTCTAGGCACAACCTCATAAGCATCATTCTTCATGATGGTGTCATACTCCTCCACCATGGCATCTACCCACACCTACTTTGAAACTACCTCTTCTATAGAAGATCACTTAGAATCAACCAAATCTGACATGAGTGCCATATATCTTGTATATATATCTAGTGATCTCCTTTGTTTGTACAAGGAGCTAGGAGCTCCAACCTCCTCCTGAGCTTCTTGCACCAACCTGTATGCATCCCCATTTCTCTTCCTCCCTTGTCTAGAAGGCTCTATGTGAGTGGGTTCCTCCACTCGACCTGCTCTATTCTCCTCCACATGTGGATGCTCCATAACAAATTATGGATCTGACTGAGATTCCTCCTTTGGAGCATCCACATGTGGAGGAGCATAGAGAAATCCTCATGGCTTTCTCCTCATCAAATACCACATCCATCCTCATAATAGTCATCCTAAATGAGGGCATGTACAACATGTAAATATGAGGTGTCTCCAAAAATGTGAAAGTGGGAGACATTTGGCTTCCTCCTAGTGAAAGCCTCTTCAGGTGTAATCATTCCAATAATTTTTTGAGGGCTCCTATTCTGCAAGTAAACAACTGTATTGCAAGCTTCTTCCCACATTGATAGTGGCAACCCATGGTCATGCAACATTGCTCTAGAAAATCCTACAATACTTCTAGTTTTCCTCTCTAGAACCCCATTTTGTTGTGGGTTGTGGGGTGTAATCAACTCTCTTCTAATACCATCCATGACACATAATTCTTTGAAGGCATTAGACACATAATCTCCTTCATTATCACTTCTAAGGGATTCAATTTTCTTCCCAGTTTCATTTTCAACTAAGGCTTTAAATTCAACAAACTTTTAATAAACCCCATCTTTCTTCTTCATGAAATAGATCCAAAATTTGCAAGAAAAATCATCTACGAAGATAACATAACACATGTGATTTGCAGTTAAGACTGTGGAAAATGGTCCACACACATTTGAGTGAAATATATCCAAGATGGCTCTAGCGCTACTATCTTAGCCCTGGAAGGAGGATTTAACATATTTTGCGAGAGCGCATCCCTTGCAAACAACATGTTAATCAAGGGTGCATTTTGAAAGTCCAGTAGTGATCTGCCACATTATTTTCAAATCTCCATGGTGTAGGTACCCCATGTGCCTATGCCAAATGTTTCCAACATCCCAGCTATGAACATGTTCCAACTTGCTACTCAATTCAATGCATGCATCAAATTCTAGCTTGTAGAGATTTTTTAACCCAAATACCAATTTGTTTTACTTGTCCAGTAGAAACATGCTTTTGATATGCCTTCCCTCTATTGAACACCACATCATATCCTCTATCTTCAATTAAAGCTACATAAATTAAAATTTTCTTCGGAATAGACATATACATTACATTCTTTAGATGAATATGGGATCCTGACTCCCTCTTAAAGGTGGCAGTGCCAATCCTTTTGGTACTATATCTCCCATAATATCCGGTTCTATGTGTAATTATAGGTCCATATCCTCTAACCTATTGAAGAAATCCTTATTTCCTATCATATGAAATGAAGCACCTGAGTCTAAGTACCATACACTACCTCATACAATACTTTCCATGCATGTATTGAGGGTGAAATCAAATTCTAATTGTGATAAGAAAGCATCTCCTCTTGCTCCTATTGCAGGCTTCTTACCGAATTTCTTGTGCGCACACTTGGTTGCATAGTGTCCATACTCATGGAAGTGAAAAAATTTAATTTTACTGATGTATTTCTTCTTGCCATGGTTCTATCTATATTCTTTCTTGCTTTTGGCCTTCTTGCCTTTGGCTATATTTCAATTTCCTACTAAAGAAAATTTTTCTTCCTCCTTAGTTCTAGATGTGACACCATCTCTAATTTTTATTCTAATATCCTCTTGCACCAAGTCAGACCAAAGTTTCTCCCAATATGGGATATTGTCTCTTCCATTAACTTAATCCTGATAGTTGTGCCATGATTTTGAAAGTCCGAGGAGTGCTAAGTTCACAAGTTTAGATGTTGACACATTGTCTCCAACTCATCTAAGTTCATCTCTCACCTAAAGGAATATGGATAGGTATTAAACAATAATTTCATTTTTTCCATTAAAATGTTCCTGAGCTTATCTCTCAATGTCAACTTCCTGGCATCAATGCTACTTTGGAATAGATCTGTGAGAGTTTTCCACATTATAAATGGAGTCTCCCTTCCATGAAAATTCAAAACCACATGATCTTTGAATCCCTCCAGGATAATCCTCCTGTATTTTTCTGTGTCTTTCTTCCACTGAGCCAACTGATGTGAATATGATGTTGCTAGTTTTGGAATATAATTTTGTGTGTAATCCAATACTCCATTGTCATCAACCATAACTTCCATCTTGTCTTTCCAAGAAGAAACATTTGAGGTGCCCTCCAATGCATACTCAAGCCTCAATCCATTGAAAGACATTGTTCTTGCACTGAAGAATACCCACACCCCAAATATGCTATTCAAAATTTCTTAAGAGATCGATCAAGAACCTGGTTTCTATGTAGTTTTCAACATCTCTAATACCATGTAGAAATAACTTGAAATTTTCAACTGCTAATGAAATTAGACTGAAATCAATAAACACGAATTTCTTCTACTCAATCTACGGAAAGGAAAACGTATGATAGAAACACATGTAATCATTCAATCACAATGAACATAGTATTTTATTGGGGAAACCAACTGGGAAAAAGTCCTTTATTTGTATTATATTAGATGAGACAATGGTCAATTACAATGACAACTTAAATCCTTGAAGCTTAACCTGCACTGCAATACTAATCTCTTGTTCTGACCAACACTTAGCCAAAATAGGCCTCCAACTTCCTCCTATTTCCTTGCACAATACCTTCTCTTAAAGAATATGAAACTCCTATTTCCTTTCCAATTCCAGAAATTAGCTCACCTGCTACTTGCAAAATCTGTACACTATAACATATAATAATAATTATATTTATGCCTTTTTCCTCCACTCAACTAGGAAATTCAAATTTCATGCATGACTAGGGATATTTCTAGTAAATTGACTGGTTAACTAAGAGATTAGTGAGTTAACAATAGTTACAACTACTGAAATGAACTCATATTGACTCTATTCATGGCCAGAGATCATATAATTGAGTTTCACTAATTATAACTCCACTATATTGCTAGATCTTAGCAATCAACTCATGCAAAAATTTATTTCCTGCCCACAAACTCATATTGACTAACTTAACTAAGTGATTTGGCCATGTCACTCTTGCTAACTGCAACTCAAGTCATCCCGATGATGTGGAAATGCAAATTTATCCATTTGACTAAGGCACAAGTCAAATGAAGCCTTTTATCGCTACAATTTAACAGGGAATTTCTTCAAAGAATTTGAATACTCATAAAAATGATGTCAAAGGACCTCTCTTTTTGTTGTTGAAGATGTTTATTTATATGGTTGAAAGGATGGCCGTTAATCTAATTGTTTGACAATTATTGAGGATTAAAGATTTCTTACAGTGTTTTATTCAACCATTCTTCAATGTATTCCTTCATACCAGGAACTGTTATATCCTATTTGACATGTAGATCAAAGATTTCCTCCTTGATATCTCGAGCATTCACTTATAGTTCTACAGTTGTAACAGATTGGTCTTCATTACTATTAAAAAATGTAACTAACCTTTTTTAATTTAAACTTCAAGTAATTCTAATAAGATATAAAAATATAAACCCATTGATGTATTAATAACCTCTACCTCTTCTATTAGAATATCTTTGGAGATGAGCATAGAGTTTATGATCAATCATGGGCCCTGAAGGTCTTCGAAAACTTTAATAGCCTGAAGAAAGGCATTGCTCCTTTTATAATCAATGCTCAAACAATTAGCAATAGCCTCCAACATTTTGATTATGTTATAACAACTAGCATTAATCTTCTAAATTCACTTAGGCCTCAAGGAACGTTTCTTTGTTCTTTGAAATTCATTGAGTGAGCTGACTTTATTTACAAAAAATGATAATTCATTATTGACAAATCATTGATCATTTTCAATATCCTTTTCAGTACAGTCAACAAATGAGTGAATTATATTGCAAAGTTTCTTAAATGGAAGGCAATTTACCATATTTCCTCAATAATTTCCATTCTTTTATTGATTTTGTAGACTGTTGTGGATTTTCCACTGCATAGTTTGTCACAACAAATTTGAAAAATTATACTTAAAAACCCAAAATCTACACTATGATGGTTTATTTCTCTTTATATTTATATATCTGTAAATTATTATTTACTATATATGCATGCAAGCTATAATTATGCAAAAAATGGAGAATAACGAAATAAAACAATTAAAAACCACAATTTCACCCAAGATATAACCCGGGGAACCCTTTTGGGATAAAACCCAGTTGGAAAGTGAGGTCACTCTACTCTCTTTCTCTGAATAAAAAATGGATGCGAGTACAACAAAGTTAGGTCTATGGCCTGTGGGCTACTACAGTGCACAAATTCTCTTTGTGTTCTCTCTCCCTACCCCTCTCAGCTACTCTATTCACATATGGAACAAATTCACTCAAAAATAATGGAAGCATTTTGCCTCCTAGTGGCTTGGTTATAACTATTATATAGGATTTACGATTGTGGACAAAAATATCTCCCTTAGGTTTGGTGGCTAACCTAGAACAACATAGAGACAAAGAACCCAATGCTTTCCTTATAGTAAATAGATGATGGAATGAAGCCTACTTGGAATCCGTCACAAGATTTGCTCCTTATTTAGCTTGAATGCTCCAATTCCAATTTCAATTGCCAAAATTAGAGCTTGCACAGTCAAATAACAAAAGCCAAGAAACTACGAGATCTATGCAGTATCATCTAAATACTCTATTCAATAGATCAACATGGTATTGAAATATATGAAATAAAAACATCACATATAGGAAAACAAATAATTCTTTGCATTAATATAAATGGAAGGAGTTTACAACCATAAATAGATGTTGATCTTGTAGAAGAGCTCCTACAGGCTAACTTATCCTTTCCTTGTCACAATGTGCACCTCCAATCACCCTAAATGCATGAAATGAAACCTCTCACAACAACATCATCAGGGTAGATTCATTCTCCAAAATCCAACCCCTTGCACATGGAAGGCTGTAAATATATGGAGGAGTGGGGTAAGTTGGGAGTTCATATCCAATTACCAATCTAAGGTTTTAGATCCACCTTTGACAGGAGGATGGGATCAAAGGATAAGGGATGGAAACTCCAAAGTAGGGTAGGATAGGATCCAAATGATTTATCTGAGGCAAATGGTTGTAACAAATTTTGGAAGCTTGTAGAAGAGGAGGCTTCCGAAATTTCTCACTTTTTCTCGAATTTCTAGAACCAATGCAGGAGCAAAGGGGAGCAACCTGTAGGTAATCAATGCATGCCACATTGGAGAAACTTGAAGGTAATCAACGCATACCACATTGGAGAAAGCTGTAGGTAATCAACACATGCCACATTGGAGAAACATGTAGGTAATCAACGCATGCCACATTGGAGAAACTTGTAGGTGAAGGCTATCTAGCAAGAGGCCATGGTGTGTTGGTCCTAAAACTGGCTCAGATGATGTAAATTCAGGCAAAAACTCTAGGGAATGAAAGAGACGTGCTTAGGGCTTTGTGAAAGATGATGACAAGGGGGAATAAGATGTTGATTGATCCCATTAAGAGGTCTATTGATCAGATGTGACAAAATAGCCTATAACAAATTTCCCCCTGAAATAAAAATTCATAAATGACGACTAATGTTTGAAGTGCTTTACCTTGTGACAAGTCGGGATCAAGAACATTTGGTGAGCTTCATATTGTTACAATTGTTAGAGCCTAGATTTACCTCAGGCTGAAAAGGTAAGATTCTAGGTCCACATCAAACCATGCTCAACCTCATAGCTAGCCCTACGAGGATAGGAGAGGGCTCTCTCCGGGTCAATCTCAGCAAAAGATAATCAGATGGGGCTTGAGATGACTGATTTAACAACTAATATTAGGCTAGGTATGAAATGCAAGGATTTAATTTGAGTTTTTGGGGGTTTTGTTGGAAAAAGGGAAAGGCAAATTTGGGTCCGGGGATGAGGCCAAATTTTTGCAGAGTTCCGGTTGGGGCAAGGTAGGCAGTAGTTTTACTGCTTTAGATTAAATGAATGGATAGAAAAGACTACTGAGGAGCTGAAGAGGGCAAGAGGCTGCAAGAATCCTCTCCAAATAGAAGAAAACACATAAAAATAAACAAAGTTTAAGGTAGAGCACAACAAACTCATGGATTCTACCTTTGTCACTCAATTTGTTTAATTTCAGAAGCAAAAGAGAAGGGAAATGGCATACATAAAACATCAATGAACTTACAATTACATGAAGAAAAACACCATCAAAACACAAAGCCACAAGGATCCCAACAAGTGCTACAAAACCCTGGTCTTTCCTTTGCCAAAAATGCTAAAAATGAATGTACAATGAAGTGCCAAGCAATCCCAAGTGTCCAACCCTGAAAATGATTGAGAAATTATATGATATAGACAAGCCTAACTCCTTCCCATGCCTCTAGGGGTTGAGCTTATCATTCTAGGAGCTGTTTCAACCATATCTAAACAAGGAACTGAAAAATAGGCAATGAAACAACTTGCCTCTATATGTTAGGAAACTGATTCATTCAGTTGTTTTTCAGTTTTTAGTGAATGAATCTACATGGATGAGTAACAATGTGCCAAAATTACATCAAAGTCATGAATTTACATCAATATAATTCAAGAGTTACATGAAAAAGTGAAACTAGTCAAAACTAGGCGAAATTCTGAGCTGCTGAGTGAAAAATAGGCCAAATTCTCTATGCGGCACGCCCAAAACTTGTATGCATTTGCACAACTTTGGAGCTGATTTTGAGGCACTTCCTGAAGTCAAAATTGAGCTCAAGATAGCTCGTTGGAAATATCTGCCTGTCTAATTTCCAACCCAAGTGGAATTTCGGGATTTTGATGTCATTTGCCCTTCCAAAACTTCAATCTCCCAAGACTGCTTCCTATGGGTGCAAAAGGTGGCAGAGAGGTCATTTTTAGGGTGTTTTTGACCCTTTAGGCAACCCAGAACTTGATGAAATACTTAGGTAATTCATGAGCATGCATAAATTTCCATAAAAAATCTAGAAATGCAAAGTTTTTCTCCAGAGGATCTCCCAATTATAAGCACACGCCAAGTGGCGCTACGCGTTGGACAGGAAAATCTGTTTTGTGACCAAAATTTTCAAAATGACAAAATTTTCTCCAAATTTGCTGAAATTTGGATTGAAGGTCTCTCATCAAGTACCATGCTCAGCCAAAAAGGCTTCAACCAAGATTCGGAGTCTATCCTCCCTTTTTCGACGTTTTAGTGTCCTCCTGGTGCATGCAGTTTCAGTGGTGGAAATCACTGTCTTGTTCATATGATATGTCGGTGTCCATCTCCATGGTGCTGCAAGGTGTATGTCAAGTGTATGTTTGATTGGTTGAAAATGAGAAATGAAGACTTGATGTCTTTGTCTCCAAGTGCCAAATATGCCAAAGGGAAATGAGGGACTGTGAGAAATATGGAACAGTGGGTATAATGGAGTGAGGGAAAGGATATGGTTCAATCAAGTGAAGTTCGCAATGTGAGGATAGTCACTTGATTGTGTTTTAGGAATGCGAGGTTTGGGGATTTAGGAATTTTGCAAATGATATGGGAAAGAGAGAGTAATAGGGTATGGTAGGGTTTAGGGATAGGAAAATAGGACTTTAAAAATAAGTGATTTGGGATGTAGAGGAATAGGGGATTTAATAGGGATGATGGGTTTAGGGTGAGGGAAAGAATCAACACGGTGAAGGGGAAAAGGAGTCTTTGGCACCAAAACACCAAAACACAACCCTAAGGAGCAGCTTTAAACAAAGTAATAAGGTTTGCAATTTGACATCACAAACTCTCATAATCCACTTCAATGAGCACCAAACATGTTAATGGCAATTTCATAAACTTCTTGGAGCGAGAAGAACCAAGTGGATTGGAGTTTTTTGAAACAAATGACACAAATTTGAGTTCTAGCTCTGTGCACCGTGCAACAGCCCAACACACCGCGCATGCCAGGTGCGCCGCGCCAGTGTATTTTTACACTACGGAAAACTGCCCAATGCGCCGCGCGCGCCATGTGCGCTGCGACACTCAGCCTATGCGCCGCGCGCTGCAACTGCTACACATTTTCGGCCTTCAACGTGATTTCTTCACTCCTCCATGATTTGTCTTGGTTTCACTGATGTATCTTGGCGTGTAATTGGATTATTGGAACACAAACATATCTCTTATGACAGGGATTTTGATTTTTTGATTTGGGCACACCCACTTTTGTAATGTTTGAAACCTTTGACACTTCACTCTAACTCTGTTTTGCTTCCTTTATGATTTTTTGAGCTGAATGATGAAACTCTTGTCTTTTTGTGTAGGGATAGCTATCATTGGATTCGACAAAGGAGACCAGGGCTGCGCTTGAAGAATTTCACAACTGAAAGAGCTTTGAGAATTACATATTTATTACAAAGATAAAAAGGACGATTTTTGTTTTGAAGAAGAACCATGATCAAGCATATTGACGATGAAATTTATATCATGAAAACTTATTTTGAACCTCCCTCATATGCCTGCTGGTATTATGGACACTTTGAAGACAAAATTTGCAAAACCCTAGACCTAATGACTGAAATGACTCTTTGCTGACCAAAAGACCAAACAGGACTATAAATGACTTTAAAATTGACTTTGATGAGCAGACACGGACCAACAGGTACATGACATGAGGGAGATGAGTGACAAGACCCTTCCGTCAGAAAATCGATGCTCCTAATGGAATGCAGATGATCGAACTGAATGAGACCCCTAAAATGAAATGCAACAAAAGAGATTTTGATCTCTGATGGAGGGCTGAAGAGACTGACTCTAACAATAATCATGAAATTTTTGTTGCTTAGGGAGGCATACCCATACTCAACACATAAGCTAACATAACATATACAATGATCAAAATACAAATCCACAGATGAAAAATGGTGGGCTCATGACTAGATGACTATCTGTATGATCATGGCCATCATACATTGCGATCTCTGTATAACTCTTGAAATCACAACCCAAGTGGATGAAAATATATCTGGGGTCTTCTATTTCCTTCAAATGACCAACTAACGTATGAGTCTAACCATGTGAGTAAATGAGATGAGGTCGAACATGGTAGACACCATCTGATTACCGACTAATGATGTAAGTCGTGAATATCTGCGAGAGAAACCACCAATGATGTTATTGGTTCTCAAGGTACTGTAAGGTACTATAGTACAAACTGTATGGTGTGAATAAATGAGTTGATGTTGAACACCACACAAAATATTCTGGTCAAAGGCCATTGATGTAAAACTGTTACCAAAAGCGAGGAAACTTTCCATTGAGGTATTCAAGCACCAGGAAAGGAAAACATGGAATGAAGGCTTAAGAGTATTGTAATAGATATCAACTGAATGAATTCTCTTGAATAAACCAGCGACATTGAATGAAGTTGGCAACATTGACCCAAAACTAAAATGGAGACTCTGAAAAATGGTATGATAACCAAAATACAAGCAGATTACCCAACCCAACAACTACGGAGATGAAGTGGAAGAGTGTCATGTTCAATAACGACTCGCTGCCATTAGCCAATGGAATACCCAGTTTTCCGATTTTCCCCAACCATACTAGTCAATACCTATTTATTTTTTAACAAGCTTGAGGAGGATAACATATGCTTGATCTGTAAGGTCATCATTTGGACGGAGCCCTCCAAGTATTTTTAACGAACCTTGAGAAGGAGAGGTTCGGCCTTATCATGTTTGACAAGTCCATCGTTGTTTTATGTTTTAACGAGTCCAACGAAGGTAAAACTTGATATATTTTTCATGTTTAGAGAGTTTTAAAAATAGGTGAAAAAGAAAACTCTAGAAGTCTATTTTTGTAGATAGTCTCTTAAGTCAGAAAAGGTAGAAAACAATACTCAAGAGAACCTCTTAGCCATGTTCGACTAAGGTATTCCTTTTTCGTAAATAGTCTATCTTAGCCTAGAAAAGGGTTAAACTTATAGTGAGTAGATATATTTTCATTTACTTTAACGAGTTTGAAAAGACAAGTGCTTCGCAATATTTTCATATTTTGGGAGTCTAAAAAGATATGAAAGAGGACTCGCCCTGGAGGAATGAGTGGTATAAAGGGTAGCAAATGGTTCTGGTCATGATGGAACTACTCAAAACACATAAAGGTCATGAGGTTGGCTAATAAGACCACTCATTGGAGGAACGAGTGGTATAAAGGGTAGCAAATGGTTCTGGTCATGATGGAACTACTCAAAACACATAAAGGTCATGAGACTGGCTAATAAGACCACTCATCGCAACTGTTACTTAGGAAAGGGTAAAACCAAGTGAAAGCATATGCTCAGACAAGCAGATGGTGATGATGGACTAAAAATACCAAGGCTCATCTGGAAAAAAACAGGATGATAAAAATGGAAATCACGAGGGATAAAATGGGAATGGTTTCATTTTTACAGAAGCTTGAAACATGGGAAACTATGCTTAAAATTGGATTTATTTTTACAGAATCTTGAAACATGGGAAACTATGCTTGAAATAAGTTTCCACGCCCCCAACATAATGACTCAATTCAAGGTACATGTCCCCCAAGCTTCATTTCATGCACCTAAGTAGACTACTAGGTACTAGCAGGTGGATGGAATGAAGGTTCATTTATGAGATCAAGTGAAAGACTCGACTAGGAATTTATCAGATCTAATCAAAGACTCTAATTGAAATGGGATTTGTTTCATTTTTTTAATGGGCTTGACAAAGGAAAAGAACTATGCTCATGACACCTTGTTTCATTTTTTAACGAGCTTGATAGAAGAAAAGGAACTCTGCTCTGACACCTTGTTTCATTTTTTAACGAGCTTGACACAAGAAAATGAACTCTTCTCCAATAGATTGTTTCATTTTTTAAGGAGCTTGACACAAGAAAAGGAACTCTACTCCGGGAACCTTGAACATGACCTGCACAAAGAAATGGATTCCAATAGGTTATCAACATATGGAAGAAAAATTCTTTGGAAGAGATATACATCAAATGATCCAATGGATAGATCAGAATCCAATGCCCCTAGTAAATGATGCACTTCATCACCTACTGGATCTAGGTCAAAATAAGTTGAGTAGGAAATGAAAGGATCATCTTTGTCAGTATGTATGTGAATGGGATAGGTTTCCACATAATTAACGTATGGTGCGGAAGATACCACTTGCTTATAAGGATTCAAATTAGGACCAACGAACAAAAGATGGTCAATAGTAATGATTCTTCCTTCATGCGGGAAACACATCGCACATAAGAGTTAAGAGACAAGAGCTCCCATGAGATAAACATAGTCATACCCAAGGAGTAAATTAAAATCTAAAATGCCTTGGACTACCATCACATAGATATAGATGGTTTTTCCTCCCAAAGTAATAGGTAACTGAGGAAGGATCCCTAATGGTTCACTGGCTCCTCTGTTAAAAGCCAAAAAATTGTCGGTGACGGGCACAAGCTGCTGAGAACCTAAAGATTTTCAAGTAGTTGAGGACAAAATACTAACAGATGCACATTCATATATGATTGTGCTAGGTATAACCACATTATAAGCTTGTACTATAAATTGGAAGGGCACGTAAGGAGGAAGATGATATACTATCAGTTGACTCCAATTAAAGGAAGTGACCATACTACTTGGAGGGAGGACTGTAGGAATAAGATAACTACCCCCTTGTGCCATTGGAATGAGAGGATTCCCCCCTATGCCTAGGGAATGAGAAGATTGTCCTCTTGTGTCATTGGAATGGGAGGATTGTTGGGTGCTAACAGGTGTCTTTTAAAACTCCTAATTTCCTCACATTAATTATCAAACCAGGAAAGTCCTTTTATTCCAAGAGTGTACACAATATGTACATGCTATGAATCCAAAGAGTAATTCTTTTAAAATGAAATATTAAACTTTGATACAAGAGTGAACGGATGCATTATAAAGCTCAAACTGCAACTGTTAACATAAATATTACATCTAAGTATCAAGACTTAACCCTCAACTGAAATCGTAATCAAATCTCAAACAGGTAATTCAAATTGAAATGATGACAACCGATAGTTTAGTAGCAATAACCAATCTCTTTTAGCTAATTCTATCTAAATCACACTCAATCTCAATTAAGAAATTCAGATGGAAATGATGTCAACTGAGAGTTCAGTAGCAATAACCAATCTCTTTCAGTTGATTCTATAATAACCACACTCTTATCATAATCAACAAGATTCAATGCCTTAACTGATAATCAATTTAATCTACAATAAGCATAAATGGAATCAATTGACAAAGCTACAAATCACATAAGGAAAGTAACCTAACTTCAATACAGGAAATCGGCAAATAGCAAACAAGATAAACTTGCAGAGAATGGAAAAACATCAAACCAATCAAACTTACGTGAATTAGAAAGATATAACACAAAGGGTAGCAGTTTAATCCACCAGAGGCTGGGCCCTTAGCCACCAGCGAATACTGCTGAGCTACTTCAGAGAATACGAATGAACAACAATGTAAATTATGTATTAAACATTGAACTCAATCCTCATTACAATACGGTCATGTTCCTCAAAATCATGAGTTTGTAACTTAAAATTACAATTTGAAATAAAACAGAGATTGCCCCCTTTTCTCCTACAGTTTACGCTTTTATAGTAAAAAAGGGTAAAAGATAAATGTGATCCCTCAGGATCAGGAGATCCTGGGGGATTCACGACTGAATGCTATCTTCTAACATTCTTCTTATTTATCATTGATCCTCCTGATTTGTCCTCTGGCCTGACCGTAACCAACGCACCTCATTCATCCTTTGTTGGTTTACGATGTTTCGTCTCTAGGGAACAACAATTGTTCCTTTCATCGTTTTTCTGCATAAAAAGGAATAAGAGTTAGTTACAGTGGCTAATTCTTAATCGAGAGTAGTTCATTCATTTCTTATCATAATCCATCAATATGTTAGCGTATCAAGGTACAAAAGAGATAAGAAAAGAGGAAAAAGGCAATGTAATTGAGAGTAAATACATACCCATTGCATAACTCAACATACTCCCCTGCTTACCGTGTTTCATGTCCTCATGAAAAGTAAATAGTTCTTATGAAATGCAGTTAAAGAGTAAGCTGGAGAGAAAGCTTCAAAAATTGGTCTAAATCCATGATACTGAGCCAGGAGTGCAAAGGCGGGCCTTTCTTTCCCTTTAGGCAGCTCGTAGTCAGCCCGATACCCTTTAGGATTATCTTGTCCCTCTAGCTCTGGTTGCAAGTCCTGTACATTTACCGGGCTAGATAATTCTGTTGGTTGACTAGCACTGCCTTGAGGATTTTTAGACGTTCCCTGGTCTAAATTCATCCTTGTAGATCGTCTATGCTTGTGAGGTCTGCTTCTTGAAGGGGCAGTCCTTTTTCTTTTTGGAACAGGGTTAGGTGCTGGTAGGTTTTCACCTCTTTCGAGGGCCATTATGAGATCATCCCATGTTGATTGTTGTTGGGAAAGGTTGTGACTAACTATTAACCTGATCAAACAATGGTGGCTAACTACTGTCTCTGGGTGTTGAGACCGTCTCAGCCTCTCGGCAATGTCATGCAATAATGAATTCAACAGTGTAGGAAAATTAACAGAACATTTTTGTTTTAAGACTGCTAAAAGTTTGAGTTGCCGCGGCCTTACCACATCTTGATGCCCATCGCAGGTGATATAGTTCTGGACAATTCATGCCAATTATCCCCATGGCTCTTCGAGAGAAGATGTCTAAATGCCTTTGCCCTTCTTGATTAGCTCTTGTCCTTCGTCCCTAAAAATCTTCATAGCGTCGTGCAGCTTTAGTCACTTATCAACCCATACTGGTCCTTCTGCCGGCAACCTAGACACTTCTACTATCACAGCATCTGTTATTGTGATTTTTCTACCTCTCACCAAGGATTTTCCATTCTGTAGATGTTGTAGAAATTCAATGGTGATTTCCTCATTGGGGGGTTGAAATCTTGTAAAATATGCTGTCCATCCTGCGCGAGCTAGAATTTCCCTGGCTCCATCGGAGACAGCCAGTATTAAAGGTTCTTGGTGCACTATTTTTCCTCCCATGATGCTTGAGTTCTTCGTACTCCTATAAATGATTAGTGAAGTGAAGAAAACACAACAATGAGCAGAGCCGAGATATGGAACAACAAGTAGTTGTAACATCTCTGTCAGGTGATGTTTTTCTAAAAATAAATACCGTTAATCGAGGACTGTTATAATGCCACACACTCTGTGATTATGGGATGTCATATTATTCTGTAAAATCAAATAAAACGATGACAACGCATGCATGAGTGTACTGGAGGTCCTCGAAATTAAAGGTCTCCTATGACCGAATGGACAAAAATATGATGTTCTAGCGGCAAAGTATAGGGGTGATGGATTGGGTAGTAAAGGCGACAGAATACATATATTAATGAAAGGATCATAAAAGGATATTGGAGTAATGAAAACAAGGCATGTAATGAGAATTATTAATAAGTGATAAGATTCCATGAGGTGATGCGATAAATAAAAAGGACAATATACGTAGGAGATGATACCTTACCACCGTTATTCCACTTGAAAATGATGTAATTGATTTTAGAAAGAATTAACTCATGCATAAAGGTTCAAGGTGAGTTAGGGAAATAATCTCTCCATAGAAAAATAGAAAAATAAGAAGAGGGCATTGTAATAATTATTGATGTAGGAAGTAAAACTTCAATACCATAAGCAGAGCTTCTGTTGCCTGTAGGCGTCCATAGCCTCGACAGAGTTTCTTTCTAACCCTTAGGAGCCAAGATCCTCTATGTATAGTTGGGGAAGTGCATTATGATGTCCACAATAGAGATCAATGTGCTGGCATGGTAACCAGATGAATACATTGCCATTCACTGGGAAGTAGCGAAAGTGGTTTGGCCGGCTCGTGATGAGACCTCCTATTCCAAGGATTTTGTTTCTTTATGCATCCGTTGGATCATATCCCTGGTGTGGCGGCCATAGTGGGAATGCCACTTCACCACATCCCATTGAACATGGTAGGCTGGCTTGTGACGAGACCCCCTATCCTCCATCTGTAGATCAAAAAATAAAATTGTTAGTGAATTTTGTTATTATATATATATATATATATATATATATCTATATATATATATATATATATATATATATATATATATATATATATATATATATATATTTATTTATTTTTTTACACTTCCCATTTTATATATAGAGGGTGGCTCAGTACTCCTTAAGAGTAGGGATGGCGGAAGAAGTTTAAACATATCAATAGAAAAAAATATACCCATAATCTTATTGATAATAAGCAGAGAGAATTATACTAGAGGGAGTAGAACCAACATGGTAAAGATAATCAATCAGTATCATTTATAGCAGAAATGAGGACAATAAAGTGATATAGATAATTGTGTCCTTTCTTTTTCGATCATCACAAAGCAATCTTGTTAGAGATAATAATGTTAAAGATATTCGCCTGCTTCAGTAGACTCCATACTTGTTGTCCTCATATATGTATTGTACTTGATGCCAAAAAGAGGATTATAAAAAAATGAGCTGGGATGGGCTAGGAATGATCATGCAAGGGGAAGAAAGGGGTGTTCTCAAAAATCCTCACAAAGTGCTGTTCCCTCAAGGGAACAACAAAAACACTCGAAAAGTGATGTTCCCTTTAGGGAACAACATCTATTCCCTGTAGGGAACAACAAAAGAAAACACACAAAAAAGTGTTGTTCCCTTTAGGGAACAACAACTGTTACCTTTAGGGAACAACAACTGTTCCCTTTAGGGAACAACAACTGTTCCCTATAGGGAACAAAAAAAGCAAGCACATGAAAAAGTGTTGTTTCGTGTAGGGAACATCAAAACAAAACACATGAAAAAGTGTTGTTCCCTGTAGGGAACATCAAAAGAAAGCACATGAAAAAATGTTGTTCACTTTAGGGAACAACAACTGTTCGCTTAAGAGTACATCAAAAGAGAACACACGAAAAAGTGTTGTTCTGTTTAGGGAACAACAACTATTCCCTGTAGGGAACAAAAAAATAAAACACATGAAAAAGTGTTGTTCCCTGTAGGGAACAATAAAAGAAAGCACACGAAAAAGTGTTGTTCCCTTTAGGGAACAACAACTGTTCCCTGTAGGGAACAACAAAAGAAAACAAGGAGAGACAAACAATCCTCCCTACTGCTCTAAACAATAGAAGGGCTATGATACAAACAAGAAAAAAAACAGAGAAAAGAAAAAAAAACAATTGTATTTACAAGTCTCAAAAATAATTTTTTTTAACGGGACTAGTGCTGCTGAAGAGTTGCCTTCTGCAGCAAGAATTTGTATGGTAGAATCTTCACGTATCTATTGGAAAAAGGATTCCCTTGTAAGCGGTTTGTGGTAGAGGCGTACCCAGTGCCCATTTGCCTTAAAGGAATAGCCAGACCCATCAATGGTGGCTAATGTAAGGGTTCCATTATCGTGCACCTCTTTTATCTCGTAGGGACCTAACCATCTAGTCTAGAGTTTGCCTGGGAAGTCTTGGAACCTGGAATTGTACAGAAGTGCCCAGTCGCCTTCATGGAATATCTTTTTCTTGATGAGGGCATCATGCCATTTTTCTCTTTGTTGTTGAATAAGTGCAGTATGCTGAAGAGCCAATAGCCAGATTTCATCTAATTCATTTATTTGTTGTAATCTGTTAATCTGTGCTTCATTCAAGTCTAGCCCCACTTCTTGGGCTATCCTTAATGTCTGAATTTCAAATTCTATGGGGAAGATAGGTTCCTTACCAAACACCAGCTGATATGGGGAGTATCCTGTTGTATTCCTCCAAGTTATGCGATATGCCCATAGGGATTCTGGCAATCGGGTAGTCTAGTCGCATCTATGTGAGGTGACTGTCTTTGTTAGGATGGCCTTGATTACCTTGTTGGTACTCTCTACCTGGTTGTTTTCCTGTGAGTGGTATGGAAAGGTGATTCTGTGAAAAATGTGATGATTTTTTAGTGTAACAACAATCTTATCGCCTACAAATTATGGCCCTCCATCTGTAATTATTTCTCTGGGCAAACCGTACCGCACGAAGATTTGAAAGAGAAAATTGATTACTGTTTCCTCTGTTGCCCTTGGTAATGCTACTGCCTCCACCCATTTAGTCATGTATTCCATTGCAACCAGTATATATGACTTTTGATTAGAAGATGGTTTTATTAGGCCGATGAAATCTAACGCCCAACGTTCAAATGGTTTGATGACTAGCTGTGGGTGTAGGGGCATCTCGTCAGACTAGCTGGGGCAACCCATTCTTTGGTAGCTATCGCATGCCTAGACAAATTTCTTAGCGTCCTTAAAAATTGTGGGCCAATAATAGCCCATCTGTAAGATTTTATGTCCAATCCTGTGGTCTGCAAAGTTTCCACCGCACGGTCCATCGTGGCAAGATTTTAGGATATCATAAATTTCATCTTCCCTGATACACCTGCGGATATGCATATCGCCTCCTGTGTGAAAGAGGTATCCTCTGATCTAGGAGAACCGAGTGTTGCGTTGCACTATTAATTTGCTTTCTTTGGGAATCAAGTGTTTGGGTAGTTTTCCCACTGCTAAGTAATTCGCGATATCTGCGTACTAGGGTGTTTTCACGGTCATAGTAAATAGGTGCTCATTAGGGAACTGGTCTTCTACCACCACTGCGTCGTCTGTTCTTGGTACTCGGGAGAGGAAGTCTGCTACTAGATTCTCCTTTCCTAGTTGATCCTTAATCGTTATGTCAAATTCCTACAAAAGGATTAACCATCATGTCACTCTGCCATTCATAATAGGTTTATTAGCTAAATATTTGATAGCAGAGTGATCAGTATACAGGACCACATGGTATCCTGTTATATAGTGTCTAAATTTATTAATAGCGTAGATTACAGCTAGAAACTCCTTCTCTATCACTATGTAATTCAACTCAGCAGGAGTTAAATTTTTGCTAATGTAGTATATTGCATAGGGTTTCTTGTCTTCTTCTTGGCCAAGAACTGCTCCAATGGCTGTATCTGATGCGTCTGATGAAATTTGAAATGGTATATCCCAGTTTGGGCCTTGTAGTACTGGTGTTGTTGATACTAGCCATTTTAATTCTACAAAGGCAATGTCACATTTGTCAGTCCATATAAAATCAATATTTCTTGTCAAAGCATATAATGGTGCAACAATTTGGGAAAAGTTTTTTATAAATCTTCGATAATATCCAGAAAATCCCAAAAAACTACGTACCTTTGTTTGAGTGCAGGGGGTAGCTAGTAAGAGGATTACCTGTATTTTTGCTGGATCTACCTGAATTCCAGCTGCTGAGATGTAATGGCCCAGGATCAGGCCCTCTGTCATCATCATATGGCATTTCTCATGGCTTAAGCAGAGCCTAGTAGCAATGCATCTTTCCAGGACTTTCTCCAATGTCTGTAATGCCTGCTCGAAGTCATCTCCATAGGGTGTGAAATCGTCCATGTATACCTCTAATCCCTCGTTTATCAAGTCTGCAAAAATACTGAGTATGGCTCTTTGGAATGTAGCAGGTGCATTGCACAGTCCAAAAGGTAATACCCTGTAAGCAAACGTCCCCCAGGGGCAGGTGAAGGTAGTCTTATCTTGGTCTTCGAGGGCAATTTGGATTTGGTTGTAGCCATTGAAGCCATCCAGGAAAGAGAAGAATTTTTTACCTGCCAATGTGTCTAGAACCTGGTCGATAAATGGAAGGGGAAAATGGTATTTTTGCGTTGCTTTGTTAAGCTCTCTGTAATCGACACATATATGCCATTTCCCATTCTTTTAGGAACCACAACTAATGGAGAAACCCATTTACTGTCAGATATAGGATAGATAAAATTTACATCTAACAGTTTCTGTAGTTCATCTTTAACAATATCATTTAGGTGAGGGTTTAATATACGCTGAGGTTGTCGAATGGGTCTCGCATCTTTTTCAGTGTAGATGTGGTGCATACATAGTTGAGGGTCAATCCCTTTCATATCTGGGTAATCCCAAGTGAAAGCCCCTTTATATTTTCTAAGGATTTGAATAAGCTTCTGCTGCTGGTCATCACTCAATTTTTTTTTAATGTTAAGGATTTTCCTTGGCTCAATTTCAATAGGTTTGCTATTATAGACAATTGTTGTTGGTATTGTTTGGTCATTGATATCTTTTAAAGGATCTTCTTCAATTTTGTTATCAAGGACTGCTTCAATCATGTGACATTTTAGATTAGATATGGCAGCAGGGTGGTTAATGTAAGTGTTAATAATATCGTCTTCTGTTTGGTTTTTAAATTCAAGAGCATCTGCTACAGTTAATGGTGATCGAATATTTTCAGTTAAATATGTTACAGGCTGCTTCCTAGTTTTTATTATGGTTAGGCTTGGCTGAGCTAGAGGGTATAAAGCTAGGTTCTTCACATCATTCCCTCGAGTTATAGTCATACTACCTATTTGACAACTTATATAAGCATCTGCAGTCACTAGCCAAGGTCTTCCTAATATTAGAGGATGTCCGTCTAGCCGGTTTCTAGGATTAATAATCAAGAAATCTGCTGGGTATTCCCAAGAATCTATAGACACCATCACATCCTGTAATGTCCCTTATGGTTTAATAACTGAACGGTCAGCAAGTTCCAGCAAGGTTGTAGTTAGATCTAAGGCTATGATGCTAAGTCTCTCATAGGTTGTTGTTGTGAGAATATTAATGGCTGCCCCTAAATCGACTAACGCATTGGGAAAGGAGCATCCATTTATTTGTACTGTGACAATAGGGTTTCCTAGGTCTTCATATTTCACCGGTGTCTCTCTGCCTAACAATAGATCAGACAAAGTTCCGACTACATGGATAGTTGGTGTTACCTTTATTTTCCTCGTAGACTTCTTGGTACACAATTCCTTAATGGTTTTTGCATAAATTGGAATGTCCTGAATAGCCTGGAGGAGGGGTATTTTTATGCAAAGATTTTTTAATTATCCCAGGAGATCGAAGTTGGGATATTCGATTGGGCGAGGTATAATCAATATTTCTAGGAATGGCAGAGAAGAGGTAATGGTATGTTCGTGACTTTTCTGCTTGACTGTATTCTCCCATTGAGGTGTTTGTTCTACAGTCAATGGCTTATTTGGGTATGGTTCTTCAAGTTGCAGATTTTTATCATCCTCTGGCACGATTATTCGTCTAGACCTCAATTGGAGTTCATTACATTCTCTCAACTCAGTTTCTGGATCCAGACCTTCAATGATTTGTACCAACTGGACTGGTCTGTTGTTAGGATTTGGGTTGGGTTGGGCTGGGAGTTGCGGTTGTAGATTGGATTGAGGATTCTACTGCAACGTGTAAGGTGCTGGTAGTGTAGGTTGAGGCAGGGGGACTGTCCCCACTGGCTGGTTCATGGGTCTTTGCCAGCTTGATTGCCAGTTTTGGTTTTGTGAAGTGGAGGGGGACCATTGAGATGGATATGGGTTGTTCTGCCAGAATGATGGAAAGTAAGAGGGATTTGGCCAACTATTGTTCGAATTTGACTGATTGGACCAAGGTGGCATGGGGAATGCTTGTGGTGGCCAATTAGGAAAAGGTGGTTGGTTCTGCCATGTAGCTCCTGTATATTGCTGGGAATTATATTGTGAAGGTTGAAAGAATGAAGATGGGTCGGTAGGAATACCTGTTTGCCATGCTTGCCATTGGCGACGTTGGTTTAACAGGTATACTAGTTCTGCTTCTTCCTCTGCCTCCTTGAAGACCACTTTTAATCCTGGGAGTGATGGGAAATTTTCTGTGGCATGTTCCTTAGTGCATATGGCATAGGTCTGTACCATATCTAGTGGGCATTCTTTATGACTATGTTTCTTTCTACATCGAGGGCAAAAAATAACCAAGTTCTGCTCTGCTTCGACCTACTTCTTCTTGGCTTGCATGATGTCTAACTGTGTTGTCAAGGTTCCTAGGATATCGGTACTGAAATATTCCAGTAGGTTGCCGATTTTAGCACGAGTAACACTTCCTTTAGAGGCTTTGTTGTCCTTGGTGATTGCATTGTGTCTAGCTAGTTTCAGTCTTGTACTGCCCCTCGAGCACCTGATGCACAAATCAATAATATTAGCATAGTCTTCTTGATAGATATCACCTTTACCCATGATATTTAGTGTCTCTATCCACTGTTCTTTCATCCCTTTAATCATCGTGGTTTTTAGAACATTATCAGGCAGATTTGCATAAGGAGACCTTTGGAGGTTATATTGGAAATGCTCTACATACTCTTCCAAAGTTTCGCTAGGCCTTGCTACCATTTGGAATATCTCATCTTTTAGTTCTCTAGATCTGCAATAATCCTGATATTTTTTAAGAAAGGCAGTTTTCATTTGGTCCCAATCATTGATGGTGCCTCCACCCAGTCCCATAAACCAACGCAGGGCTGCTCCCTTTAAAGTGGAGGGAAACAACTTCAGTTTCTGGGGGTCGGTGGTGTAATCATAACCCCTACATAGGACATCGAATTCAAACAGGAATGCATCTGGATCTTCTGAAGTGAGTCCATGAAAGGTGGGAATATTTTGTAGTGGGATAGCTTTCATGGGGGCGTTGACAGCTGTGTCAACAATAGGATACTGTAGTGTAGAGGTCTGGGGTGGTTGTGGATTATTGGCCATTTGGTCAAAGATATGCCAGTATCCTTCTGGGATCTCTGGCACTGGGGAGTTGTTCCTAGGATGTCCAAAAGAGGCAGGAATGATCTTAACAACACTCCCTTGATCTAGGACACTGGGTGTCCTTTGCTCAATTACTACCTTGGGAGATCTTGGTTCTACTGGTTTAACCTCAGATTTACCTATTTCTCCTTCTCCTTCACGGAGGTTACAAGAATTCCCTTCTTGTGAGGGAATTGATTGTGAATTTTCAATATCTTGAAAACTCTGTTCAGTCCCTTCAGTTTTACTGTGAACCTCAGCATAGGCTACAGATGGTGATCTTGTGGCCTAAAGGGAGACAGTAGGGTGTTTAGAAGCGATAGTTCGGGGTCCTACTGATGGCTGAGACTCATCTTTCCTTATGATTTCGTCGATAAAATTTGATCGTCGAAGGGTCAGCTGTCCCTTAGATTTTTTAGGTTTGGGATATGGGATTGTATCATTTTTTGGTCTTTTCTTCTTAGTTATTCATGCAAAAATTCAAATGTTTATTTCTACCTTAAATTCCTAGCAATTCTACTGGAAAGCGGGCGGGGGAGTAGGCATTTTACTTGCTCCGTACGAAGGTTATTACCTTCTGTTTTTAATACCTAGTTCTCCCTTAGCAGAAAAACATCAAACACCTACTTTACTACTCTACAATTGTGCTAAAAAGCAGGCGGAGGAGTACGCACTTTACTTGTTCGCTACGTAGGTTCTTACCTCCTGTTTTCAATATCCAATTCTTCCCTAGTGCAAATATCATATATACATCACTCTTTGTAAAATTGTGACACTCTCCCCAGCAATGACGCCAAAATGTTGGGTGCTAACATGTGTCTTTTAAAACTCCTAATTGCCTCACATTATTTATCAACCCATGCAAGTCCTTTTATTCCAAGAGTGTACACAACATGTGCACGCTATGAATCTAGAGAGTAATGCTTTTAAAATGAAATATAAAACTTTGATACAAGAGTGAACGGATGCATTATAAAACTCAAATTGCAACTGTTAACAGAAATATTACATCTAAGCATCAAGACTTAACCCTCAACTGAAATCGTAATCAAATCTCAAATAGGTAATTCAAATGGAAATGATGTCAACCGAGAGTTTAGTAGCAATAACCAATCTCTTTTAGTTGATTCTATCTAAATCACACTCAATCTCAATTAAGCAATTCAGATGGAAATGATGTCAACCGAGAGTTCAGTAGCAATAACCAATCTCTTTTAGTTGATTCTATAATAACCACACTCTTATCATAATCAACAAGATTTAATGCCTTAACTGATAATCAATTTAATCTACAATAAGCATAAATGGAATCAATTGACAAAGCTGCAAATCACATAAGGAAAGTAACCTAACTTCAATACAAGAAATCAACAAATAGAAAACAAGATAAACTCGCAGAGAATGGAAAAACATTAAACCAATCAAACTTGCATGAATTAGAAAGATATAACACAAAGGGTAGCAGTTTAATCCACCAAAGGCCAGGCCCTTAGCCACCAGCGAATACTGCTGAGCTACTTCAGAGAATACGAATGAACAACAACATAAATTATGTATTAACCATTGAAATCAATCCTCATTACAATATGGTCGTGTTCCTCAAAAGCATGAGTCTGTAACTTAAAATTACAATTTGAAATAAAACAGAGATTGCCCCCTTTTCTCCTACAGTTTACACTTTTATAGTAAAAAAGGGTAAAAGATAAATGTGATCCCTCAGGATCAGGAGATCCTAAGGGATTCACAACTGAATGCTATCTTCTGACATTCTTCTTATTTAGTGTTGATCCTCATGATTCTTCCTCTGGCTTGATCGCAACCGACGGGCCTCATTCATCTTTTGTTGGTTTACATTGTTTCGTCTCTAGGGAACAACAACTGTTCCTTTCATCGTTTTTCTGCATAAAAAGGAATAAGAGTTAGTTACAGTGGCTAATTCTTAATTGAGAGTAGTTCATTCGTTTCTTATCATAATCCATTAATATGTTAGTGTATCAAGGTATAAAAGAGATAAGAAAAGAGGAAAAAGGCAATGTAATTAAGAGTAAATACATACCCATTGCATAACTCAACAAGGATTTCCCCACAATTCATTAGAATAATTAGAAATGAGAAGAACATGTGCGATATGACCCTTACTCTTAGAAAAGTATGATCGACTGAAGGTGGAATTAGGCCAACAATTTTCTCAACCAGTGGTTGGTTTGGAAGAGTCTCATGGGATTCATGAGATAGAATGGGATTGATTGGATTCAGATTTTGATCAATCACTTCATCAACTAGTGGATAATTGGGAGAAAGCTTTTGGTAACTTGCTGCAAGTCGTGGATGAGAAGCTATAAGGTTTTCCAACACTTTTGAGGTTTCATCCATATAAGGATAAAGGTGAATAGGATGATTCCCTTCACATAACTTACAAGGAAATTTGACTTTACCCTTTTTTCCCATGGACCTTACTATTTCTAGTTGAGGGTATGTCACTAGCATGATCTCCAGACGCTGATGACAAAGACCAATGTGAGCCTATGGATCATACTTATAATACATTGGGAAGACCAGGACAATCTCTAATAAGGTGGTCACCCTTACATAACATGAAAGGGAATTTAAATTTACGGGGCTGATTGGAATATTTGTCTATACTATTTGCATCCATAGCATTGGTTTCTTGGTTTCCCCCCTACTTATTTTTCTTCTTCTTCTTCCTCCTTTTTTCCTTCTTCTTAGCTTCCTGGTTACTAGAATCAATAATTTCACTAGTTGAAGAGGAAGAAAAGGATGAAGAAACAATAGGTGAATAAGGCAAAGGGTCAACTTTATGATAACATGAGGTTGATGTTATTCATGTGGAGGATAACTTAGTTGAGAAGAAGTTTGGACATTCAGAACCATAGGGGTCGAAAATAATCAAACTAAAAAACTAATGGTAAATCCAGGAAGGGACAACATTACCATATAAGCCGCACCAATATTTCCAAAAGAAGGAAAAGGACCAGGATTCACATTTGAGGGGTTCCCTTGATTGGTAGACTTTGGATCTATTTCCTTTAGTCTCAACCTAATATCCACTAAGGAGTTGTTCCACAGGGAGGATTTTGTCCTGTGCTCTATTAATTGACTTTAGAAATTAAAGACACAAACAAAACAAAGGGGTAACTAGGCATAAAGGTTTACCAAGCAACCATGAACTGAAATATACACCTTGGCAAATGAAGGACTTAACGTACATGTAGGCAATATCCCTAAATGCTATGTTCAGTGTATCATGATATACAAGGCGACTGACTTGGTTACCTATGGATGGATAACAACCTATAGGGGACTCCAAAAATACACTCGACTATATGTGGGAGTGTAGTTCATAGTAGTGTTGTCTAATGTGTAACCATTCAATGAGAGTGTTCCCATATACTTTTCATACGTGGAGCGCTATCCAATATACTCGAAGGTATGCAGAGTATGATCCTATACACTTACGTATGTGGAAGGGGATATCAACCCTAGGATGTAACGCTGGAAAACAATGACAGCTCGTACAATTAACAACGTCGGAACACATATCTAGCCTAGACATCTAAATGTTTGCATTAATGTTAAAAATGCTCCTTAGGTTAATTAAGGTGATTTTTCGAGTTTATCTTGAATTGAGTTTCGATTTCAAGGCCCAAAATTTGATGTCACCTAAACACACCTATGATGCAACTAATATGAGAAAAATAACTCTTTTCAATTTTTATGAAAGCTATTTAGTATAGGGAAGAGGTGTAAAAAATGATGCAAAAATCAAATATGCAACAAACAAGAGCTTCCTAACTAGATATTTCAATTTCACCATTCCAATTCAATTCAAAGCATTGATTCCAAACCATGCGATGTAATATATGCATGATTCCCCTGAAAACTATGCAAATGTAACCTATACACAGTTTCCTTTCTTGCTATCAAAATGAGAATTCTAACTATGCAAATGTTATCTATGCTGAGAATTCTTCAAAACAAACACAACAAGATTCCAATGAAATCAAACGTAATATGATATTTCAAAATTTTCAAAAATCAAAAGAGATGACTCTCAAAGGAAATTAACACTCATACACAAGTCAGCCCCCTTTGATGATTCAGGGGTATTTTTTTCTTTCAAAAATGAAATAAAAAACACACAATTTCACACTATGGAATTCAAATTTCACACACAAAACCCTAGATGCAAATGCAAATATTTTCCTTTTCAACACACTTCAGTTTCGAAATGAAGAAAACTAAGACACAAATGTTTAATCACTTATTCAAATGCACTTTTCATAATGAGGACTAGAAAAACAATTCATCCAAGCAACCAATGAACAAACCAAATTAGTTTGCAAGAAACCCGATGATAAGAACAAAGAAAAATCAAAACTAATTCTTACCAAAGGAAATCAAACATAAATGAAAACCAAGTGGAGGCTTTAGAGACCCCACAAGACAATCAAGTCTCAGGGATGGTTAGACAAAAGTAGGATGATAAAAAAGACCCTGAAAACAAGGGCAAGTTTTGTGCAAGAACAATGATGAGTGCCAATATGGCAACAAGAATGCTACAACTCCCAAGGCTACCAACTTAAATTATCAACCCGAGGTTCATACAAACTTAAGAGGTGTTGACACTATATGTGCAACATACAATGTGTCCTTCTTTCTTTGATCTGATGTAATGGAGTGAATTTAATGGAATCAAAGCCTAAAATAATTGCAGAAATTGAAATGTTACTTTGAAAAGAAATGAATCCTAGGCAAGAATAACAATTTGTAATTGAAATCATAAGAGCATGAATTCAAATAAATAGGCCTAATCTACTTTGTAAAAAGGCATGTCCTAATTGGTGTTTATTCTTCCTCAATCATGGATTCAGAGCCTAAGGGTTATGATTCAAGCCTAAGATACAAAAACTAAGCTTTTGGAGAAAATATGGTCAAGTTTACACATGTTATGGGAGTGCTATACAAAACTTGGACTTAGGGGACCCCTACCCAACAAGTCCCCAACACAAAGATGTGACTCGTCCTCGAGTTAGTCAGCCGATATGTCCTGAACCTTTGCTTTGAGGCCGCTGTATGCAAACTTCAATGGATGAATTGTCTCTGTGCACTGTGCTACGGCCTGTTGAACTTCCTCTATGAGCTTCTCTGTTGTCAACCCTTCTATCGCTAGACTGATTGTTCTCTATTGCTATTGCATGCTCTTCAACTTTCTCTCCACTATATGTGAGAGATAACTGGCCTCCTTTGCCCAAGGTTGCGTCCATGCAGAGATTATTTGTGCCTTCCACCACAACTCATCAATTTGTCCCTGTAGAAGCGTTCCCTCCTTAAGACAGGAAAACTGTTGCATCGGTGCTAAGGTCCGGGCCATTGCTTTGAGCTCATAGAACTATAGTTGTTTGTCTCGGATTTCTTCCATGACCTTCTACACATGTGGGTCCTCCTGCAGTGAGGCCCATATCTCCATTGTATCCTCAAAAATCTAACCACAGTCCTTGACTACAGTGGCTATTTTTTCCATGTTGGCTTTTATTACAGCTTCGTGCTGCTCTCGAACTTCAGGTGGTGTGGTAGGTTGCAGCTTCATCTGGAGTTCCATAATCTGCATATGCAACTCAAATCTAACTTTGTCCACCTTTGCCTTTGATTCCTTGACCACTGCTGCAAGATTTTGAAGCTTCTCTTTTGAGGCTTCCTCTATCTAGATTTGGAGCTCTATAAGCTCATGACAAGCTTTAGTAATAATCTCTTCTACTCGTTGTCTATTCACAACTGTCTCGTCGCGATCCTGCATTGCTTTATTCTTCTTGTCAAACATTTGTTGGTTTTTTCTTTTCACTTCTTTTATGACCAATAGAGCATGCTGCTCCCGCACCTTGAGTTCATCTGTGATGCCCTGATGTAATTCATGCAATGTCTGAAGGGGGAGTGCCGCAAGATTGAGACTTAGATTCTTTAAGTTTTGCACGTTCTCCCGCTCTTCTATAGTCTCAAAATGTAGGGATCCATCTAGTAAGTGCACAACTCAGAGCTCTATTGTGAGTATCGTCTGCATATTCACTAAAGTTGAAGGTACTGTGCTGACTTAACTCATACTCGCTTGAACCACGCTCACCTGGGACACGCTCTCTTGAACTTGCAACTTTTTGAGGCCCTATTGGACCTATATCAATGCTACCTTGTACTGATCTTCAATGTTTCCCCAAATATCCACTATCACAACTCTTACGGTGTCTCTGATTTCATCAAATTTTGACTCACTGAGGACCATTAGCTCTGTGCTTGCGGATTTGTCTAATTTCTACTTCTTCCGCGTGCCTCCAACACTCTACTTCTTCTACCTTTTTACTATAAATGGGGAATCAAAGTCTTCCATGTCCAAAAAAGGGTCTTCATCACCCTGATCACCCTCGTCAATAGCTTCCTCCATCTATACCTTCCTCCTAAATATTGTGCAACCCTCCCTCTTCGACAAAGTCCTTCTTTGGCATAGTACTTTATAGTCTCATCTTTTCTTCCAACCGCTTGTAGCACTAATACTTTCCTTTGTCTATATAGTCCTTTCATAGTCCTAGGGATGAAATCATCCTTGTAGAGCTTCAACCTACTCCCATTTACACGTCCAACAAATAATTCTCCATTCACCTTCGCAAGCTGAACTGCACCACCATATGAGATATCCCCAATAACATATGGTCCTAACCAATGCATCCTGAACTTACTAGGGAACTTCATGAACTTACCACCATACAAAAGAACCAAGTCTCCATTCTTAAAATTTCTCTGCTTAATATTTCATTCATGCCATGCCGTTTCCTGGGCTTTTTGTACTTGTTGGTGAAATCATACAAGAAAATGATCTTCTTCTAGCGCGAGTAGTTGTTCAAACCTCTACTCCATAATATCGTTGTCTACCATATCTGTAACAGTCGCAATCCGAAGACTGCATACTATGTATTCCATAGGCATTACAACTTCCTATCCATACAACAGTATAAACAAATTCTATCCTATCAACTTCTTGCAAGTAGTCCTGTATGCTGATAATACTGTTGGTATGCGCACATCCCAATCATTGCTGTTGACATTGCACACTTTAGTTAAAGCACTTTGCAAAATATTATTAAAGGCCTTGACCGTTCCATTCACCTGAAGATGATAAGGTGTGCTCTTCTGATGATGCATATGAAATTCCTCTGTTAGTTCTTCAATAGTGTTGTGAAAGAAATTCAAACCTCTGTCGCTCATCAGGATCTTTGGGCACCCAAACTGCAACAATATATACTCAAAGATGAAGTGTGCAGTATTGTCTGCACTGTAATCCTTTGCTGGTTGTGCTTCAGCCCACCTAGTCTTACTCCTATCCTCCAACGTTATCTTGATCTAATGGTACCTTGAAAACCCATCTGTGAAGGAGTAGGCCTCTTTTCCTCCAACATTCTCTAAAACTTCATTAGTAAATGGTGTTGGGAATGGGTCATGAACACATGCATCATTCAACTTTATTAAATCAACACAAATCCTTATGTCCCCCTTAGTCTTCTTCTCCTGTACTACAATCGGGCCCACCTATTCAGATTCTTCCATAGGTTCAATTATTCTAGCTATGAACATCTTATCAAGTTCCAACTTCACCTTTTCCTTATATTTTGGGTTTATTCTATATGATTGTTGTTTTACCGGCTTTGTATCTAGCTTCAAAGTGATTTTCATTACATCTAGATGACCTACAATGCCTTTTAGCTCAGAAAAATTCGTCGGAAATAGATCCTGATACTCATTTATTAATTCGGAAACCTTACCTACTGTATCCACATCCCAGTAATCACCAATGCACGCAAACTTGGGCTCCACCTCTGAGCTTATATTAACTTGCTTCTTCTTAACAGGATGTGATATGTTAGGTATCTCAACATTTGGTCTTGACAATGGAACAATTTGTTGGCTTGAGGGGCTTAGACCCAGGTTCAGAGTTAGCTGCGCTAACCAACAAAACCCTATATTACCAGCCCTTTCGACAATGATCTGCTTAGCGCAGATCGTAGTCTCACCCGAGGCAATATTGGGGGATGCTAGAGCCAGTTTTCTACATCTAGAGGGACTATGCAATGTGGATGTAGGGTTACTTTTAGTTTAGGGCTTAATATGACCTTCGTGAACCATTAACCTTATTGTACAGTCGTAGATCGTTTTCCTACTTAACAGACTTGTGAGCTGCACCTAACTAGTCTAACATGCATTATTAATTATATAAAACAATATTTGAACCTTTGCGGTGAAAATATAGAATAAATATACAAAAGTGAACCCTAATTATGAAGAAATACATAAACTACGTGAACATATAAAAATATATAGATATGTTCCAAATTCTTCATTATTATCTCAAATCTTCATAGATACAATCTATCTGACCCTGCGCACGTAGTTGCAAGCGCCTGCACACACAACTGCAGACTTACCAAGGTCTCCACACACACAACTGCAGGAGCCTTCCCCTTTGCCCAATATAAAAAAGAATCACAATTACAGACTCAGATCATATCATAACATCATGAACCAATCGATTGATGGATGCCTTTGACTCACTAAGACATCTCTTTATATATCTTTTACCGTTACAATACCATGGTCCAGAAACGATGGGAGGAGCTCAAAATCACTGAATTTATCCCATCCCTTTACAAAATAAGGGGCTTTGACCGATCCTAAAGCCCCTTTGACTCCTATAACTCTACCTGAATCGCGCTCCGCTCCTCAAAATGCAAAGAATTTACATGACTTAGACAAAACTTGGACCTAAGGGACACCTACCCAAAAAAGATTAAAAATCAAGTAGCTGAAACCTCTAAAAATCCTTTTCGACCTTTCAAAAGGAATCAATCATCATAGTCACAACCACTTGCCATTATATCAAATGCCGAATTTGATCAAGATGATGAAAAGGAAGAATCAACTTTATCTATTGAAGAATCCCAAGAAGAATAATTAGCAGAAGATCATGGTTTATGGGATTTCATCCTAACCACTTCAGAAAATGAAGAAGAATAAGAGGCCCTACCAGTGAGCACTAGAAGTAAGGGACTTGCTAATCTATCTCTAGTAAATCAAAAATAGAAGCCCCCTACTCCTCCTAATAAGTATAAAGGTCTAATTAAGAAGTCTTCTACTCCTTCAAATTCTCTTCCAACTACTTCTATATATCCTTCGTCATCCAAGACTTTGATAATCTCTGATACTATAGAATATAATATTGTGGAAGATATGAAAAAGGTCAAAGGCAACATTTATCTTTATGAGGTTAGTAAATTAAAACAATAGCAAAAGATTTTACTTAAAGAGTTGAATGCAGTTCCTGCATCTCCATTACCTACTGCTATCACTACAAAGGCCTCAAAAGGGAAAGGAAAACCTCCTAGTGTCTCTTTAGATAATATTGACCCATCATATGCCATTTTGATTGGAGATGGATCAAATTCCCATACTTCTCCCTTTTTATTGACTTTTGAGATTTTAAACAAGAATGTTCATAACTGTTTAGTGGATTTCAGTGCATCATCAAATGTCATGCCTTATGCGGCATGTCTTAAATTAAATATTTCACCATAGAAACCTATTGTTTATATTGTTCAATTAGATCGTAAAAAATTCAAATTTTTGGGAGAAATGAATTTTGTTTTAATAATATTAGCTTCCAATTCAAAGGTTTGTTAAATAATAGGTATATTAGTTGTAGACAGTTGAATTATATGGTCTTATTATAAGTAGAGACTGTTCTAAAAAACTACATGGTTACTTTGCAACTG
This sequence comes from Pinus tabuliformis, assembly GCA_031772625.1. NCBI lineage: Eukaryota > Viridiplantae > Streptophyta > Pinopsida > Pinales > Pinaceae > Pinus > Pinus tabuliformis. The sequence goes on along the minus strand of CM062812.1, from coordinate 380,048,760 downwards.
ATTGGTCACACATGTGGCTTCCCTACAATGGGAAACCCAATCAAATCCATGTCAATAGGGAAAAACACATGAAATATTCAGTTACTGATTTTGATGAGGAAAACGAACTAGTAGTATTTACAACAATATTCTTGGAATTTATTCTTTTGAATCTTTCTTCGGCATTTTTCAAGCACAAGAATCTCCTTTTTTGGTTGGATCCGTTTCATCTCAAATTGAAAATTTCTCCCAAATAGATTCTTCTAAGTGTATTAATATTGTAGAAAACCTTATAAATAAGCATGATAGTTTATTTTGGACTCATTATTTTTATGGATAGAAATCTAATGAAGGTGCATGAGCTGGTTGCATCTTGGTTAATCCTTATGGAGAAAAAACTATGCTAGCTTACATATTGGAATTTGGTTGTACCAATAACATTTCCAAATATGAAGCATTGGTACATGGCTTATAGAAAGCCATTAGTATTGATATCAAATACCTTAAAGTTTTTGGTGACTCAAAGATTTTTATCAAACAAGTTAGAAACAACATCCATTGTGTTTCTAGTCACCTTAAGCATTACCAATATTTGATCCAAGACCTCATTTCTCATTTCACTGCATTCAACATAGCTCCTATCAAAATAATACAAAATGCTAGTGCCGACCTCCTAGAAAACGTTACTTCCAAACTCATTCCACCTGAAGATTTTAGTCCTGATAGATTTTCTATTGAATTAATTTTTCACTCCTCCGTTCTAGAAAACATTACTAATTGGTGTGTTTTTAATGATGACAATGACATATTGAGTTTTCTAACATCTGAAGGGTCTTACTTTGATCATACTATTGATAAAGATGAACCTGAAAAGTAGTTGAATAAATATTTTGAGGAAATTTCTTTACCTAAACCTGTAGCGAAATTGGAAGATTTATATGATCTCAAAGATAGGTTCAAGAAGGTAACTAATACAAGATTCAAGTTTCAACTCTGATATTTGAATTGGTTAAATTAGGATCAAATGATAAGCCTCAGAAGATCAATTTATGCCTTGGAATTTCACCAGAGGACAGATCTACTTTCATTCATTTGTTGAAAACATACAATAATATATTTGCATGGAACTATGATGATCTGAAAACCTATGACACATCCATCATTCAACACACCATTCCTATCCTGCTAGATGTCAAGACAATTCAATAAAAGCTCAAGAAGATTCATCCTAACTTGGAGGCTCAGATTAAGACTGAAATGAATAAGCTTCTCAAAGCTAAAATCATTTTTCCAGTCAAACATTCCAAGTGGGTCTCAAACCTTATGCTAGTTAGAAAGAATAATGGAGATATTCATATTTGTATAGATTGTAGAAATTTAAACAAAGCCTGTGAAAAAGATAATTTTCTTTTACCTCCAATAGAACAAATTTTACAATTTGTTATTGGTTCTGAACTAATGCCTTTCTTAGATGGTTTTTTAGGTTACAATATGATTCTTGTACATCTAGATGATAGACTGAAGACCACATTCAGGACTAAGTGGGGAACCTATGCTTATCAAAAGATGCCTTTCAGATTGATTAATGCTAGAGCTACTTTCCAAAGAGATATGTATATTTCTTTTAGAGGTTTGATCGATAAGACAATTGTAGTGTACTTAGATGACATTACAATTTATTATAAACAAAGGGGTAATCATTTACATGATTTAAAACATATCTTTGAAAGATGTATAAAACTTGGAATCTCCTTAAATCCTAAAAAGTTATTTTTTACTCTTAGCGAAGGAAAACTTCCAAGATTTATTATGTCTAAAGAAGGAATCTGCATAGATCCAGATAGAATCAAGGTGATATATGAAATCCTCTTACCACACAACGAAATATCCATGCAAGCCTTCCTTGGGAAAAATAATTTTGTTAAAATATTTGTCCCAGACTTCTCTCAAATTGTACTTCCCTTACAAGCTATGATAAAGAAGAAGTCAATTTTCAAATGGGGACTGGTCAAAAGAAAAGAATTTGAGTCAATAAAACAAGAAATCATTTATGCCCCTTTATTATCAACCCATAATTTTTCCAAACAATTCATTGTTTATACCTTTTCTTTTGAACAATCCTATCCAGTAGTTTTGAATCAACCTAATGAACAAGAAAAAAAGAAGCTCCAATTTCCTTCTTTAATTCCAATTTACAGGGAGATGAGCTAAATCATTCAGAGGTTTAGAAGCAAGACTTTGCAGTCTTTAAGTCCATAAAGAATTTCAGGCCTTTCTTCGTAAAAACACATAGAAAAGTAATTGTTCCTTTCCCTGCAGTTAGACAATTTCTTATCTAGAAAGAATTAGGAGAGAAAAGAGAAAATTGGGTTACTGCCCTGCAAGAATATGACCTAGACATCAAACCAGCTAAAATAGTAAGGGGTCAAGGTTTTTGTATATTGATTACTAGAGCTTATGATAGTTCAACTGATGAAGATTCAGGTAATAATGTTCAAATCACAGAGGTATGCCCCATCGACACTGAATCTCAATATGCTGATTTAATTTTTTATTTGAAAAATGGTTATGCTCCATTGGAACTCAATTACAAAAAGAAAAGAGCTCTCAGACTTAAAGTTGTTCAATATCAACTAGTCAATGATGTCTTATTTAAGAGGAATTATGATTTTGTTTTGCTAAGATGTCTAGAAAAATCTAAAGCAGAAAAGGTCTTGTAGGAGATACATGACGGACCAACTGGTGGACACTATGGGGGAGACACCATTGGTCATAAGATTCTGCATGCTGGATACTATTGGTCGAATCTATTCAAGGACACCAATTCCTATGTTATAAAATATAAAGTTTGCCAAAATGCTTCAGAAAGACAGAATAAACCAACCTTACCTTTGTAGCCAGTTAACATTGAGCAAACATTTGAACAACATGGATTGGACATAATAGGTGACATTGTTCCTAACTCTTCCAAGTAGCATAAATACATCTTGACTGCTATAGAATATTTCACCAAATGGGTGGAAGAAATACCCCTGAAGGTGGCCAATTTTGAAAACATTATTGAATTTATCGATCAATTTATTATTACCAGGTTTGGTCTTCCTTATGCCCTTATGTTTGATAATGCATCTTATTTTTCAGGAAATACTATTACTAAATTTTCTCTTAAAAGAGGTTTTAAAATCAAGTATTATGCAGATTATTACCATCAAGGAAATGGATTAGCAGAGTCTACTAATAAAAAACTCAAAAGAACAATTGACCAAAATCAAAGAAATTGGCACAAAGCTCTAGTTTTTGCTTTATGGGCTGACATAATCACTCATAAGGTCTCTATAGGCACTTCTCCTTTTCAATTAGTGTATGGAAAATAAGTTATTTTACCTCCTAATTTAGTTATTCCATCACTAGCCCTAGTGCAATCCATTGAATAAAAGCCTTCTTCTTTCTTACAATTAAGAATGTCCCAAATTCTTAAGCTAGAGGAAGAAAGGGATAAAGCTAGACAAGTTCATGCCCATCATCAACAATTGGTTAAATCTTCATTTGATGCAAGTTTAGTTAATAACACAATTTTTGAAATTGGCGATCTAGTTCTGAAATGGGACAAAGATCACGAAGAAAAATACAAACACACAAAGTTCTAGAAATTATGGCTAGGCCCATTTCAGATTGTTGAAAAACTAGGCCCATTAACCTTTATCCTCTAGGATTTACAGGGAAAGAGGGATTCTCTTCCCATTAATGGGCTAGTTTTGAAAAAACATTTTTCTTAAGGATACCTATCCTCTTGTAAATATGTAAATAATCACATGTATATACCAGTTTTTGTAACTTTGATAATGTTAGGTAATACACCTTTGTCTTCATATTGAAGTCTCTCATCATTTACATGAAATTTGAATGATTAAAGAAGAGATCTTAGAAAGAAATTTATAACATTGAATTTTAGTATTCTATCTATTATAAAGCCTTGAAATCTTTATATCCATTAAATTGTAAATGTTTCATAACTTGAAAACTTCATAAAATCTAGTTATCCTATGATTGGTCATGAAAAAGTTTTCTTTAAAAAGTAAAGGCTATTGTGAATTTTTAGCATCTTTTGGCTTCAATTGTCGTCCATTATTCTTAAGAAGTGAATATACCTCCCCATCCACTAATTTTAAAATTTTTTAGGGTGTAATTAAAAAATATATTAAACTTAAAAGATAAGAGGTCTCAACATGCATTGACTTACCATGATCATGGGAAACCAATGATATTGACATTATCAACACTGGTCACCAAACCAGGATAATGGCTTATGATTATATAACCATAAGACAAGAGTTCTCATCACGAGTTGGCTCGTTCATTATCATTACAACATGTGAATGGTATTTTCATAATCTAGTTACTAAGCCAAGACAATGGATTTCAATTAAAATTTAAAACAAAATTCTAAAAGAAAAGATTAAATACCTCTAAGAATATTACTATACATGGATGGGAAATTGGTATATATTTGGTTAAATGGTAACCCTGTTGAGGCTATGGATGTCTACTAGCAGCAGTGGCTCTACCAGTGACAAAAAATTCTATCTTAAAAGCTAAGATTATATAGTTCTTAACTTTATCTTTATAACTGATTAAATGAACAACAAGGGTAATACAATTTTTCATCAATAAATAGGTTATGAAATAATTCACAAAATGATGAGTTCTTTTATTCAGAGTAATCTTTATCAATCAAAACTTCAAGTATTTTTAACTTTCTAAGTCTTTTCCTTTAGTAGTTTAGAACTTCATTTATTTTTTAACAGAGATAACTGCTTTGCCTAGTATGTCACCAATTGTTGTACTACTCAACAACCCCCCCATAAAGGTTAATACTAGAACTAATAAATAATGGGGACCCTTTTGATTTAGTATAAAATCCCTTAGTTTTAATAAAATAAGACAATATTAATTTTATTTTTCCAAAAACTTGACTAAAAATGAGAAATTTCCCTTATTAGAGCCTTCATATCAGAGTTGAGGCCCATAAGACATATTCATAAATAAGATACCCATAGAGTTATTGGAAGAATTTTTTTCGGAATATTTTTAAATATTGTAACATGTCCCCATAAGATAAGTTGCGATAAAGCCTTCCCCGATTAAAGTTTTCAAATATTTTAAATCTAAAAGTGATAAAGCGCTTATTTTCTAATATAATAATAAAGGCCTGACCCCATAGGATTGCCAGGTAGCATTATCAAAGATTTTGAATATCATAGTTTTCAATATGAACGTCACTCTAAATACTCCGATATCCCAATCTCCCGATCCTCCGATGTCCCTTTTTTTCCCATCCCGTGATATGTGACATCACTGATACTCTGATATCCTCATATTGCCGATCTTTGATATTCCCAATCCTCCGATCTACGATAAAATACCCCTATTCATATCACAACTTTCATATTGGGACTTCTAATCAGCTGTCACTCTTACCAACCCCCAATATCAAATCTCCGATGCAGGACCTTTGATACCCCTTCTCGCTTATATTTTTTACCTGTTACATTATAAAATCCTATCAAAGAGTTAGAATATCTCATGTTTCAATGATGAAAAAATAAGATTTCCTCAATATAATCCTCTAATATGCTGACATGTACGAAAGCCCATGTGAATCCATGTTTTATCATTTAATGGCCAAATGTAACGAATTTATGATTTCGAAATTTTAAATGATTTCATTCTTGAAACTTGATATCACTAGATTTTGCTCATAAAAGAAATAAATTGATATCAAATTGGTTATTCACTCTAAGGAATTGTCCAGCTAAGTAGGTCTATGCTTATTCCTGTGTTTTCCTTTGCAGGCGAGTCCCGATAAGCAAAGTTCAACATAAATGTCTAGGGAAACCAAACCCATGAAGAAACCCGTTGCTCAACAACAACTAGTTTCTCCTCCACCTAAAGCTACATAAATGTCTACACTACTCTCAGACACAACATTCACTCCTGATGTTGGAAGCTCTTCTTGGGAATCCATTTATAAGAGTTTTAAAGATGAAGCACCCTGGGTGACAGTGAAACAATTACAACCGAGGATTTTGCCCCTATTTCTGAAACTACTTATAGCGATGCCGCCAATTCATTCCTGCATGGTATTGCAGCCCAAACCAACATCCTTCCCTATACATATATGGTTAAATGGTTTATTGATCATTTGAATATTACAGAAGGGAATTTCATGACTAAGAGAAAAATAGTTATTGGGTCATTCACCAGCAATGATTTCAGCAAGATGTATCAGCTACGGCCGCCGCAAAAAAAATACGACAAACAATTATTGGAGAAATTTATGCAAGAAAATTAGGATCAGTAAGAGGTCATCAAACCATGAAGAAGGGATCCCAACAAACACAAGCATGAGGATAAGAGTATGTATGCTATTGCTTCCATTACCTGACCGTTTTGTTATATAGCTGCAATCATGTGTAGAATGTTTGGTTACCCTAATACCCATAAATTCTCAAACTAGTGGGTACCCTTAATTGATGCTTCCTCATATGGATATGTTATGGATTGGGGAACTATATTGTTTGATATTATAAGTACCCAAATTCCGAATTATAGAAAAAACACACTTTTTTTTAGAACATTGTTCCCCCTTTCTATATGAGCACCTATATAATGGATGCTATCTGTTTCACCTTTGATTTTACATATATGGGATGGAAATGGACCATAGAAGACCCTATACCTATCCATATCTATCATAACATACTTTGGGAATCCAAATACCAACCTCATCTCTATAAAATTTTCCATGGAGTTATGTTGCCCATCCACCAAAGTGTCTTTAATGAGAGAGCTCCTAGACTTTCTCTTGAAACCAACAATGATTCATTATCAATTGGAAGATGTTTTTGAGACGAACCCTTCACTAATATCCCTATCTTTGGGAGTGTTGTAAACGCTCATATGTATCCCCTTTATGTTCTCGATAAACTCCTAGCCCGAGCGATAGCCTACCAAACTATAGGGAATGGCCTTTCAAAGGTTATGAAAGATATTAAGAAAACAACGTGGCCTACCTTTCCTATTAAATGTGGTGTCTATATGAAAAAATTCAACGTTTAAATTTCTGAATTGTTCCCAATAGACAATATGATCCTAATGATACTGCCAAGAATGTCAATATACAAGCAAGGCTTAGGCAATTCACAAATGAGCCAGACAAGTTTGATGATCTATTTGAATCAGTTTTTATCTATTCAGAGGTTGAGAAACTAGCATCAACATAATTAACTCCTACGGAATTGCTTTAGTTTAAACAATACAAAAATAAAATGACATCTAACTTGCATATGGATTTATTGATTCTTCATCAACCAAATACAGAGTAGGATAATGTTTCATCTAGTACAATACAGGTTCCTAATGTAACTTAGATAAAAGAGACAGGAAATTCTTCTTCTTCTCAGATAGAAGAAACTCTAACATACAAAAATCTAGATGCAATTTGGGAGTAGTTCACTAAAGAAACAAATCCTAAGAGTTTATTCCATTCCAGATGAAGATTACACAGACCCTTGAAGTTATAGGGAAGACCTCTCTTACTATTGAGGCTTCTGATAAAGCTCTAGACACTGATGATTTAGAAGTTATCCTGGTATTCTTGACCTTTGAGGTCGTTTTGAAAATTGAAGAAATTGCTCCTCTTGATTTGTTTTATATTCCAAAACATAAAGTTATGGTTAACATATAGAGGAAAAGAAAGAGATTTGAACAGACCCAGGCTCCAGTCCTTGGTAATGCTTCCTTTGAAGTAATTTGGAAAGATGCTCAAGCTACTCCTGTTGAGGATATCAGAAGGCTTTCACAATTTGCAAGAGCATATTCCAGTGCCATTATTGATAAAGCCTTTAAAGTACAACAACTCCTAAGGGAGAAAGATGAAAGGATTAAGCAACTAGAAAAGGGTTTTGAGAATGAAAAAAAAGTAATTGCTCAATAGTGGCAAGCACAACTTGCAGAACTACAAAAGAACTTCAATGAATTAAATATTCAACATGAATCTGATCTGAAAAGTAGGGATACTCAAATCTAGGATCCTAACAAAAGATAGAGAAATTAAAGGTGAATCCCGAAGTAGCTGAATTGAAGAAGGAAGCAGGAGAACTAAAAAATATCCTTGCTCAAAAACAAGTTGTTTTTTGCCACAAATTAGCCACCATCCATGACTTATGTCAATTAAGCAATTCATTAGTGAATCAATTGTCCGATCTGAGGACATATTATAGGGAAGTTGAGGAGAAGATTTCAGATTATATAGACTAGAAAGATAGTACTGAGGGGAGATCAATTGATCTCCCTAAAATTGAAGAATCATAGAAAGAGATTGTTTCCAAGAGTGGGAAATAAAACTCAAGCATGCAGAAATGGAAATCTTTAGTGCTAGGGATATTTCAAACAATCTCACTGAATCAATCAGTGACAGTTTATTACAAGCCAACCTGATTTCAGACTTCCCCGAGGATACTTTTCCTGATGTGAAATTGTTAACCAAAACATGGCAGGAATCATCAAAGAAGAAGGCTAAGAAAATCAAGAATCTGTCAAAGGTTGACTTGGAATTCCATTGGCATTTCTTAGTTAAACTGCATAGTCAGTGGCTAATGTTGAGGTGTCTCTCCAACACGACCACCCATTTGCTTCCAACACTAAAAAATGCGCTATTCACAGCACAGATGAGCATTCAGCCTCATCATCCACCTGAATTAAAGCCAATGATAGATATATGTGAACTTTGACAACGTATGGGAGAGAAACCTTCATCTCAACCATAGTCAAGTTGTTACAACTGCAATCTATTATTATCTTTTTACTTTATTTCAAGTGTGGTTTGTTGAAACCACTTTAGTCTTTTATGGTACTTTTCTATATTTTTATTTTCATTAGAAACTATAAATCCCCTTCATTGATATGAAGAAGGGGTTCTGAATTTTGGCAAGAAATCTTTTGGTTTGCACTATTGTAACTTGAAGTGATCTTAATAGAAAGTAGAACCATTACTATTTCACTTATGAGCAGAGTCAACATATATCGAGTACTACTATCTATGTATTAGTACTATGTTTATGAGATTGAATGGTTATTTTAATTGTGTTTATCATATATGTTTTTGCAAGCAATTAAGCATTTATCACTATTGATGTGTTTGATTGAAATCTTTTAAGTATATGCATGAACAACGATATCTTATATGTGAAATGAGTTTAATCAACTAATTTAATTAACTATTTAATTAAATTAGTTAGCTTCATTTGTTTTAATCTCATAAGAGACTTGATGATCTATATTTTCATCTTAAATGTGAGATCTTTCTAAAAGTCACATATATAGAGAAAGATTTCCCGGGATAGATATTTTATGTCTATTTGTTCTTGTTTCTTAGTTTCATTTACATCATTAGCCCCACATCTATATATCTCATCCATTTTTATATATTTTATGAAGGGAAACTGGTCCCATAATCCCAGCGAGGGCCACCATTCCAAACGAAAAAGGAGCTGCCTTAAGTTCCCGACGGGGTGGTTTCCCTGATGTTGAGGCAGAGAATTTCGAGCCTTCAACAATCCCCGAAATACTTGAGGAGTACATCTGGGTTATTTGGAGAGATACGCAACATTATAGCCATCTTTCTGAATTCTATGGTGTACTCCTGCATGCTTTGACCTGGATTTTTCCTGAAGTAATGCCATCGGATCCACTGATCCTCAACATACCCAATGGGATAAAACTATGACTTAATGATGGTTTTGAAATCATCCCACTTAGTCATTGTAGATTCTCCCTCCAATGTCAGGGTTTCCGTGTGGCTCTCCCACCAAGTGAGTACATGGCCCTCTAATTTCAGCCGCGTGAATGATATTTTTTTTCCCTTCCTCAATCTGATGGACGCTGAAATAAACTTCAAGTTGTTGCAACCATTGGTGCAGCTTCAAAGCATTGATCTCGTTGTGGTATGGATTGATATCAAATTTTTCTTCCATTTTGAACAAGGATTGATTCACGACACTCGAACTAGATTGATCTTTTCTGGGTTCTTTCTTTGACTGGTTCTCCATGTCTTCCCGATCTCCTGATCCCCCTTCTGATTCGTCCTCTGCATTTGAACCCCCATCATCTTTGAATATCCCCAACTTATTTCTTAGGGCCACCATGAGGATGTTTACATTGTGGTTTATATCAGTGGCTTGTTTTTCAAGTCATGAAAACCTCACCTCTGCAGGATCATGAGGTTCATTTACAAATTCATCGGGTTTTACGATTTTCGACCCTGCCGACCTAAATTCCCTGCAAATATCCACAAATACCCAAAGAAACCTGCTCTGATACCAAATGATCCATAAAATTCCGTGGATATTCCACTGGATAGTTCGTCACAAAAAATTTGACAATATTATATTAAAAATATGAGATTCTACACTATTACATTTTTATTTAATTTCTAGATTTCTAGATTTTAATGTAATTAGTGCATGCATGAAAATGAAAATTATGCAAAAAAATAGAGAATGAAAAAATGATCTCACACACACATAAGACACAAGATATTCCCTCTGGGAAACCCTTTCGGGAGAAAACCCAACTGGAAGGTGAGGTCACTTCTCTCTCTTTCTCTGTCTAGAAATATGGCTGCAAGTACAAAGAAGTAATGCATGTGGCCTGTGGGCTGCTACAATGCACAAATACTCTATGTGTGCTCTACCTCCTATCTATCCTGACTATCTTTTCTTAGCTATGGAACAAAATTCTTTCAAAAGAATGGAATGCCTCTTCCTCGTAGTGGCTCAGTTATAACACAACCCGATAGCCTACTAGTGGTTAAGTTTGACTACATCAACTCTTAACTAGAGTTAGAAAATAGACTCTTCTAGAGTATTTTGTAGAAATTTTAAATAATATGACACATATTCACAGAGATTATCCTGATTATACACTTATAAGCGGAACATGCATAATACATAACCTCTTCTACATTGATCATCAATTTATAGAAGCAGAAACATTCACATGCGTACATAGAAGCATCAATCAAACTCATTAACATAGTATGTATCCTGGGGAAAGAATCTCGCTAAAAACCCCAACTATTTGTATATTATATTGATTGAATCATGTAACAATACATAGTACAATACTCCTCACAAGTACTCAGTACTATCTCCACATGCTACACACAATACAGCTTAGATCTGATCTCCAAATCTCCCCCGCTGCTTGCCTGCCTCCACTGCACAATACCTGCTCAAGAATTGATGAGAATGGTTTACCAAACTCGTATTTGACCTGCAAATAATCACTCACACTGTGTTGGACGTGGGAACAGGCTACAATTCTTGGTATTGGCCAATTCATTGGCATACTCAATCCCTCTGATTGTGCAAATCATCATGCATAACTATAGTCACAACTGATAGCAATCTGATCCTCTAACACCTGTCCCTGCTGAACTGAACATGCACTGACATGCAACTAAGTTAACTGATGTATTCTAAGTTGCACTATGAGTTAATAACTTGTGAATTAATTAATAACTAATTCACCCAACTCATCTCTAGTCTATTGATCAGTTAGACTAAATACAACTAGTTTAACAAAGTTAAACTGAACACAACTCCATCAACTGCACCTCCAGTCCACTAAACTCAACTCACTTGAGTTCTAACTGAAGTCCTGCATGAAAATATTAGTCATCCCATAGGTAACCACGTATTTCCTTCTGGGATCTGCATGTACCACATCCGTAGCTCATCTTGAAGTGCTCCAAGAGAATAAGATCAAGTTTATAGTCCAAATATTATTATGAGACAATAATATTTGACTTTTCTATTTTTGACAGCCAGTCTAAAAATAGACTTTGATCACTCATACTGTGATCACTCATACTATGGTCACCCATACTGTGGTCACCCATACTGTGATCACTCGTACTATGATCACCCATACTGTGATCACCCATACTGTGATCAAAAATAGAACTTGCGCCATAATTTTCCTGCGGGCCCACTTAGTGAAGGTGACCCTTTTCACTAAGCTGCATCATCTTGTTGCATTCTCAACAAGCATTTCTTGTTGCACACTTTTCAACACTCCCTCTCAACAAGAAAAGATTCCTCTCAAACCCGATCCTGTAACTCAAGAATGTTCTCCATGCAACACATCTGGCCGGTCCACTTGCTCTGTCATCAAAGTCTTTGACTACTATTACCTTTGTCGACTAAAAGCTTTGAATCTCTGTGCTCTTCAGTATCTGACTGCTCTAGCCTATGTCACTTTGATCTCTCACTGCATCCGTGCTGCTGCTGGTTCTATCTCCCAGCATTGCATCCGCACTGCACCTCCCAACTGACCTCCCTGTTGGGCTAGAAACATCCTCTGATGCTGAAGCTCTACCTGCTGCTGACAAGTGCTCCCTCTCTGACATCTGCGCTACTGCAACATCTCCATGCATCTCGCACCATTGCACACCTCTCTGTGCCACCTAGCACTGTGCAAAACACTTGTGCCTCTCGCATTGCTACAGCCTGCTAACTATGCGCTGTCCTGGGATTCCCTGCACTGTCGCTCTCTCTGCCACTCCATCCGCATTGTCTCTACCCAATCATTCAGTTCCTTCTACTACACATCTAGGGCTTCCGTAGCAAGGTCTCATCCAAGAGGTTGGGTACCTCAAGGATCCTGCCCCTCCTCCTTGGGACGATCAATCCACATCACCCCACCTCCTACCTGGAGGTATGGCTACATGCGATCCCTCAGCCCACCTGGCTCGAAGTTTCCCCCTATTGGAGGTCTCTGGATGAGTAGATGTCTCTACTCGATCTCCTCTCAGCTTCCCCTGTAGTGGCTCCTCCACAACCTCCTGAAGCTACTGCACCAATCGTGGCTCCTCCACAATCGTCTGAGACTTCTTCTGGCTCTACATGTTGAAAGGTAACATACCTTCCCTCTCAACCACCAAGTCTCCGTCAATTGCCTCGCTGCTCAAGGCTTTGCATGCATCTTGAACCTCAAGAGCATACAGGTTCTTGACCCGTGAACCAATCTGATTCACCTATCTATTGATGATGTGTCTAAGGAAAACCTTTCCCTTACTGAAGACCACATCATAGCCTCTGTCTTCCAACATCGCAATCAACACCAAGTTTCTCTTCAGTCTTGGTAAATACTTGACATCGGTCAAGGTAAGGTGAGCTCCATGCTCCCTCTGAAAAATAACCGTGCCTACACCTGAGACACTATACTTCTCATCATTACCCATCCCTATGAGTATCTGGAGATCTTTCTCCTCCAAAGTATTGAACAAACTTTTGTCACCAATCATGTGGAAAGAAGCTCCACTGTCAAGAAACCAACCACTTCCCGTCATGGATGAAACCATGCATGCGAAGAGTGTGAAATCCAACTCAAACTGTGAAGCAAGTGCCTCACCTTCAGATCCTTCACCGGATCCCTTCTTGGACTTCTTCTTTGGGAAATTAGTAGCATAATGACCCAACTCATGAAAACGAAAGCATCTCACCTTTGACTTGTCAACCTTCTTCCCATCATTGGAAGAATTGGATTCAGAAAGAGAAACCTTCTCCTTCCCCTTCTTTGCCTTACTCATTAAGGCACAGTTCTCCTCATCCTGTATGGATGAAGAACCATCTCTGGTGCTCCGTCTAATCTCCTCTTGCACAAGATCTGACCACAGTCTTTCCCATCCTGTCAATTTCTCCTGACCATTGACAGAGTCTTGATAGGAATGCCAACTCTTTGGAAGACCAAGGAGAGCCAAGCTCACCAAGTCCTCATCATCGACAGTAACCCCCACACTTCCCAGCTCATCTCGACACTGAGTGAACTTCGTGAGATACTTGGGCATATTGTCACCATTCTCACATTTGATGTTTCTGAGTTTAGCTCTTGCTTTGGAATTAAATTCGAATTCTGCCAGCACAAAAACTCAACCGCTTCCGATCTAAAATTCGTGAGAACAAATTATTTCTCGTACAGAGATCGACTGTATGGGCTTTTACCAGATATCTCACCTTCAAAAAGAAGGATGAATCTAGAGGCTACCTGGCCCGATCACAGACTCTGTCTGAAGAAATAAAATGTAAACACTTCGTGAATAATAATCTGATGATGTAATATCTATTATCATCTTTTTAATAGAAATTACGAACTATTTTCCTCGGAAAAATAGATCTGATGATCAATCCTCGCTTGGTATCATGTAAAAATCTCTTCTACAAATCAAGCAGCTCTGATATGATGTAGAAATTTTTAATAATATGACACATATTCACAGAGATTATCCTGATTATACACTTATAAGCGGAACATGCATAATACATAACCTCCTCTACGTTGATCATCAATTTATAGAAGCAGAAACATTCACAGGCGTACATAGAAGCATCAATCAAACTCATTAACACAGTATGTATCTCGGGGAAAGCATCTCGCTAAAAAACCCAACTATCTGTATATTATATTGATTGAATCATGTAACAATACATAGTACAATACTCCTCACAAGTACTCAGTACTATCTCCACATGCTACACACAATACAACTCAGATCTGATCTCCAAATCTCCCCTGCTGCTTGCCTGCCTCCACTACACAATACCTGCTCAAGAATTGATGAGAATGGTTTACCAAACTCATATTTGACCTGCAAATAATCACTCACACTGTGTTGGACGTGACCACATGCTACAATTCTTGGTATTGGCCAATTCATTGGCATACTCAATCCCTCTGATTGTGCAAATCATCATGCACAACTATAGTCACAACTGATAGCAATCTGATCCTCTAACACCTGTCCCTGCTGAACTGAACATGCATTGACATGCAACTAAGTTAACTGATGTATTCTATAGTTGCATTATGAGTTAATAACTTGTGAATTAATTAATAACTAATTCACCCAACTCATCTCTAGTCTATTGATCAGATAGACTAAATACAACTAGTTTAACAAAGTTAAACTGAACACAACTCCATCAACTGCACCTCCAGTCCACTAAACTCAACTCACTTGAGTTCTAACTGAAGTCTTGCATGCAAATATTAGTCATCCCATAGGTAACCACGTATTTCCTTCTGGGATTTGCATGTACCACATCCATAGCTCATCTTGAAGTGCTCCAAGAGAATAAGATCAAGTTTATAGTCCAAATATTATTATGAGACAATAATATTTGACTTTTCTATTTTTGACAGCCAGTCTAAAAATAGACTTTGATCACTCATACTGTGATCACTCATACTGTGGTCACCCATACTATGGTCACCCATACTGTGATCACTCATACTATAATCACCCATACTGTGATCACCCATACTGTGATCAAAAATAGAACTTGCGCCATAATTTCCTGCGGGCCCACTTAGTGAAGGCGACTCTTTTCACTAAGCTCCATCATCTTGTTGCATTCTCAACAAGCATTTCTTGTTGCACACTTTTCAAGATATTTTACATTAAAACACGTGGCTAGCCTATTTTCCATGAATAATGGGGGCTTCCGCGACATCCCCCTGAACTATAGGTGTGAAAATAGGCATGCTAACTTCTGAGTGGCAGAACTTTTGCATATGGACTCTGATTGACGTGCTTCTTGCACAATTGGAAAGGTATCTATGTGTAGAATGGCATAAGACTGTGTGACACCAAAGCGACAAATTTTTACCCCCAAAAAATGTCATTTTAGGCCTCAAAATGCTCCCGAAAGGTTTCAGACCCTGTTTTTCCAAATTAGGTCACGCTGGTACAAACGATCTCGTGAGCTAATTCCTCCACTTTTTCCACTCAAAATGCATCGAGATGGATGAAAAAAAATATAATGATCCAATTCAGATCAATGAGGGTATTATTAGTCTCCAAAATCCAACCTTGATGTTGTAGATGGATTTAAATTTATAGGAGCGTGTGGTAGTTTAGGAAATCTTATTCATTTACCAATCTAGGCTTGAGATCCACTCTTGATGGGAGGATGAGTTCAAGGGATGAGAGTTGAAATATACAAGGTAGGATTAGATAGGATTCAAAGTTCTTATGCAAGATAAATGGTTGAAACAACTATTAGAAGCTTCTAGAAGAGGAAGCTTCAGGATTCTTTTTTGATTTCCCTGAATTTCTAGAATCAGCACACCCCCAACCAGGGACAACCTACTATTGATCAGTGCTGGTGCAGAACTAAGAAACTTGCTGCTGAACGTAGGTCCCTAAAGAGTTAGGGTCCACTGGGCTTTAAAAGCACTGAAATGAAGTAGTCAAACCCATAAACTCAGGGATTTGGGAGAGTCATGCTTAGTGCTTTTTGTAGGGATGATGACAAGGTGTTGATTGATCTGGTTTGTAGGCCTATTGACCTGATGTGACAAAATGGAATATAACATGATGTCTCTTGGTGTTGAAGTTTGACAAGAAGTTACATATGGATATGAGATACCATCTCCTATACCAACATATCTGGATGGGAAGAAGGCATATATAGCAAGTGCCAAGGCTTGAACTCTATAGCAAGTGGATTGTTAGATTCTGAATTCACCAAAGTTATGAGTTGTGAATCAACTAAAGAAATATGGGACAAGATTATTAGTGTCTATGAAGGTGATGATAAGGTAAATAAGGAAAGCTTCAAGCATTCATAAACATTTTTAAATTCTCAAAATGAGTGATGAAGAGGATATTTCTACCTACTTCCTCCTAGTAGGTGAAGTGGTTAACTCTCTTATAGTATTGGGTGAAGACGTAAAAGAAAAGACGATTGTACAAAAGGTTTTGAGATATCTTATAAATTTCTTTGATGTTAAAGCTTGTGCCATAGAAGAATTAAAATATTTTGACACTTTATCAATGGATGAGCTTCATGGAATTCTAGCAGCATATGAGATGAGTTCAGGAAATCCAACCCATAAGGAAATTACATTCAAAGAACCAAAGTCATCAAGTAAAGGAAAGAGCAACGATGACTTTGATACATATATTACACATCTAGTCAAGAGGATGAAGAAAGGATCCAAACTTGAAGGTCGGTTACGTCTCATTTGTTTCCGATGTGGTGAAATAGGAAATTATGTTGCCAAGTGTCCTCTTAAAGATGATAGTGATGATGAAGAAGAACCCAAGAAAAAAATGTTCAAAACGAGAGGCTTAATAAAGAAGAATTTCTTCTCCAAGAAAGATAGTGATGTCTCTAACAAGGAAGAGTATGATGAAAACATATAAATATTATTCATGGTTGTCTCACATGAAGAAGAAAATATGGAAGAATAATAAGAAAGAATTGAAGGTATGGATGATTTATTTATCAATGCTTTAGAAGAAAAATGATAACCTCTAAAAAAGGAATGAAAAGTTATTCCAGGAAATCTTCTCTCTCAAAACTGAGAAAGGGGAAGCTAATCAAGTAGAAGAAATCTTAAGCAATAAACTAAAGGAAAAGGAAGAAATTTGTGAAAAAATGGAAGTTGAAGCAATATATCTAAAAAAGGTGTTGGACAAAGTCAATTTTTTTTAAGAATATCCCAAACCTTGGACACCATTCTAAACTTTAAAATGTCACCACATGACAAGTTCTGACTCAGCTATACAGGTGAATCCTCTAGTTCAAATGCTAGTACTCCTCATGAACAAAAGCCTAGCAGCTTCATAAAAAAAATGTTGAAAACCTAGAAGTTTTGTTGATGTCCTTAAAGGGTCTCATCACATTCATCACAATAGTCCAGTAGGAATTAGAGATAAACCAAGGAATGAGAATCCAAAGAGACAACCCTTCCTTAGAAGAAATGACTTATCAAGGAAAGCTTATACTAATAGGTATCAAAATATATTCCTTGGTCATTGTTTCTTTTGTAAAAAATTTGGTCATCAGGGAAAACACTACAAGGCTTATAGGGATAATGACCAACATCATAAAATAAGGCTTTTAACATTAAAAGTCGAGATCAAATACAAAATCATAATTACTTTTCTATTGTTTCAAAGGATAGTCTAGAATGTTACAAGTGCCACAATCCAAGTCATGAAGCACAAATTGTCCATTAAAGGTGAAAGGAGGCTGGAAATGGAAGACTAAAGAATTTGCACCTAAGAAATGAAGACTGGTTATGTATGCTCATAATGAGGAGATTTAGTGGTTTGTTTATAGTGGATGTTTTAGGAGCATTATAGGAGACCAAAATATGTTCATCCCATTAAGAAAAGAGAAGGAAGGAAATGTGACCATCAATGAATCTACTATAATTGTTGGAATATGCAGGGTGAGTCTAAACAATGGTAAGGGAAAATAACATAGTGGGCTATATGTTGAAGGCCTGAAGCACAAACCTCTGAGTGTCAGCCAAATCTGAGATCAAGGATATGATCTCATATTTTGTGTGAAAGATTGTTAAATAAGGAGATCATCTTCACGAATTATCATAGGAAAAGGGCTAAGAAAAACATATAATGTATACATTCTTAGTGAAATTCAAGAAGAAATATGTTACATGAGTCAATTAAATGAAATAAAGCTATGGAACAAACACTTGGGACACCTAAGCTTTGATAACTTGGTGAAGAACAACAAAACTCAAGCGATAAGAGATGTGCCCAAAATTTCAAAATCATGTCAACATGGAAAAAAAGCCAGAACCAATTTGAAGTCAAAGTAATGTTAAGCATCAATACCATTGCAAATCATCCACACAAATCTAAGTTGTCCAACCAGAATTCCAACACTGCAATGAGAAAGGTACTTTATGTTATTCATATATGACTATACTATAGTGATTTGGTTATCTTTCCTAAATATAAATTTGAAGCATTAGATTGTTTTAAAATTTTCAAAGCATCAGTTGAAAATGAAAGTGATTTGAATATCAAGTGTTGAAGATGAGAAAGAGGAGGAGAGTTTACTTCAGGAAAATTCAATGAATTTTGTGAAAAATATGAAATAACAAGGAAATTCTTTGTTGCTAGAACCCCATGACAAAATTGAGTGGTAGAAAGAAAGAAAATATTTGTACAAGACTCAAGATATTACAAGAATGATATTGTTGGAAGCCAAGTTACCTATTAAATTCTAGAAGGAGGTAGTTGGGGTAGCATTATACATCATAAACAAGGCACAACTCTGAGTAAACAATCATAAGACTTGATATGAATTTTCGAAAGGAAGGTTTGCTTTTGTGAACACTTCATAATATTTGGGACCAAATGCTTAATGAAAATAAATGATAACTCACTAGGAAATTTCGATTCTCGAGTAAACAGGATAATTTTTCTTGGATACTCACTATGAAGTAAGGCCTACAAATTCTACAACAATAAACTTCACAAGGTAGTAGAAAGCACTAATGTAAAATTATATGAGGCTCTACCTGAAAAAGGAACAAATTCTAACAAATGAAGAAGATCTTACCCTTACAGATTAGGAGGAAATTGTGGCAAAATAAGAGTTGGAATTAGAAAAATTATAATAAGAAAAATAAACACAGACTCCAACCAAGACAATATTCAAGTTTGTATAAAAGCATCATCTGAAAAATCAAGTCATTGGAGATATGAATGAAGGGATACAAACATGAAAAATAAAGACAAATACACCAAGGAAGAATGATCAATACCTTCAACAACAAGGATTCAAGGGAGGAATTGTGGGAAGTAACCTATACATGAAAATGGACAAAGATAACCTATTGATCATGCTAGTATATGTGGATGCTATCATTTTTGGTTACAATAACAAGGAAATGAGTCATATATTTTCCCAACAAATGTCAAAGGAATTTGAGATGTAAATGATTGGAGAGTTTTCCTTCTTCCTTGGACTTCAAGTAACTCAAACCAATGTTGGGATTTTAATAACACAAAAAAATACCTTAAGGAAATACTTAATTGGTTTGGAATGGAAGAATGTGCTATTGTAAGTACACCTATGATTACAAGTTGTAAGCTAAGTAAAGATGATGAATGTCCTAAAGTAGATACCACTCTCTATAGATCAATAATTAGAGGCCTATTATAACTGAAAATTTCAAGGCTAGCCACCATACATGTGGTTATAATAGTGAAAAGATTTCAAGAAACTCCCAAGGAATCTCACATGCAGGATATCAAAAGGATACTCAAATATCTAAAGGGAACCCTTGGTTTTGGACTATGGTATCCTAAGAGAACAAATATTACCTTGAAATCATACACTGATGAAAATTGGGTAAGAAGCATTGATGACCAGAAGAGAACCAATGTGAATTCATTTTTTTGAGGGGATTGTCTTGTATATTTGTTAAGTAAGAAATAATCATCTATATCTCTCTCCACAGCTAAGGCAAAATATATAGTATCAATAAATTGTTGTACATAGATTCTATCGATGAAGGAAGCCTTGGAAGATGTCAAAATGGAAATAAATCAACCCAACACTATATTCTATGACAATACCATCAAAATTAGACTCTCAATGAACCCAGTAATGCACTTAAAAATGACGCATATCCCGATCATGTACCACTTTATCAGAGAACAAGTTGTTTATTTGAGAACATCAAGATGGAATATATCAACACTAAGGAAAAAACTACCAACATCTTCACGAAATATCTACCTCGAGAAACATTTTCATATCTTCATCAGAATTTGGGTGCCATGTCTCTTGCATCCCAGTAGAGCATCCCTTTACTATTTATGTCAAAGAGAGAGTAGCAAGAAGTTAGGGGGAGTAGCATATAGAAAAAAATGCAGTCGTCAGAATGTTTCCATCAATAACAAAGGGGGAGATTATTGAAAAAAATGTTTTTATTGATGTCAAAGGTCATCCAACTAAAGAATATATATTAGAAGCTTAAATATCATCTACAAAACTTTCCAACGAGGTCTGGCTCACCCCCTACCTCATGTTCGTTGAAGAGATATGAATTTTTAAATTTAAAAGGTGAATTATTTGGCCCCAGTAAAGTTGGCCTTCCCATAGGATAGGTTGGTCCTACTTGGGTTAAGTCGACCCTATTTGAGGGTCAACAAGGCTTATAAATAGACAATACTCTCTTCCATTTTGGCCAATAGATTCAATGAAGAAAGGAAGAGGACTTGGGTTTGTTTGAGCAGCAGAAGAAAAGGTTCATATCTAATGAACAAAGGATTAAAATAAGGTTGAAGGAAGTCATATTTAGAAGGTCTTTTTGTTATGGTTAGGGTTTTTTCTGGAGCTTGGTATTGGTTAATTTTTATGAAGCAGGTGTGGAAGAAACTCAAAATTTTTCCTCATAATATTTTGGCCCTGTAGAAGGCCCTATTTTGACCCTAAGGTCTTTGTTTTTCAGCCCTATAGAAAGCCATATTTTGGACCTGAGGCCTCTATTTTTTAGCCCTACAACATGCCCTATTTCAGCCCCAAGGCCTTTACGTTTTAGCTCTATAGCATACCTATATTCATCCTAGTTATAGGCTCTAATATTAACCATTAAGAAACATGTTTTTGGTCTTGTGATGCCTCTATATTCATCCCCATGGCAAGCCTGAGGCTCAACCCTGTTTTGGTGATTTGAAGGCATCTTAAAGTTGGTTTTGAAGGAGCCTTGGAGTATGTTTTGAATCCATATGAAAGTCAGTTTTGAAGGAGCCCTAGTGCAACTTTTGAAGCCATCTTGAAGTTAGTTTTGAAAGAGCCTTGAAGCAACAATTTGATTTATTTATAAGCCCATCTTGAAGTTGTATTGAAGAAGTTTTTGTAAGTAGTTTTGAATCAGGTTTGGAACTTCTATTGAATATGTTTTTGGAACAATTTTAAAAGGTTAGTGCCTAAGAGGATTGGTGTCCTAACTTTTTCCAAATTGGTGCCTTAGTGTGTGAAAGGGATTGGTTTCCTTATTTGATAGGTTGTGTTGGCTTATTGGGGCCTAACCTAGGTTCGGAGGTGATTTAGCCAAATAAATCCCGATACTACTGGCCCTTTCGGCAATAGTCTGCAGAGCGCGGACTGAGGTCTCACCCGAAGTAGTATGGGAGGGTGCTAGAACCAGGTCTCCACACCCTGGAGATGTCTTATGAGTTCAAGTGGTCCGCGGTTCGACCCTGTGCACATGTCGCTACGCGCACTTACCCGTACCTCGCAGCCAAAACTACTGCCTTTGCACAACCCTACTTGGGGGTTGAGGGATGTTGTTACCCCAATCCTTAATAGTATTCTATTGTTAGTTGATTAACTTAGCTTATTTGCCTGCGTTAAGTTACATTTAGCAATATAAATCATTTATACATGTGCACACAGTAAACAATTAGTATATTTGCAATTTACATCAATCATGCATTAATCCAAGGATAGATACACAAATTGATAATAAAAACCTTTCTTTATTAATCTCTTCTTCAATTACAAACTTGACTCCGCCCTGCACACTTAGCTGCAGGGGTTTGCGCACTTAGTTGCAGACTAATGAGACACACTTAGACACATAGACTCTTCCCTTGCCTCTTTTTTGCCTCTACTTCCTTAGTTAGTTATCTTTTACACTTAGAGCCATGCTCTATTTATACAATCCCATGGTCCGTAGACCATGGGTAGGCCTAAATTACATTACAAGACTAGGGCAGACAACCCTGTGACTCTATCATACATTTTGCACTCTGTGCCCGCAATTCACGGAGACTTTAAAACAAGATTAGATCAAAACTTGGGCTTTGAGCCCCAAAACATGCCTTGGGGGGATTCCATGCCCAACATGCCCCCAAAACAAACATCATGACTTGCCCTCAAGTCACTCGGTTAGTGCGGCGATCTTGGCACAGAGTCCCTCCAGTTGTTCTCGAACTGTACTGAGGTCCGCAGCTCACTGAGCTGCTGCTTGCTGAGTTTGCTGCATCCGCTGTTCTAAGACCCCTATGTCTGAATTGTTTCCATACATCTGTATTGGTATATGTTGCATATGTTTGTAGTCCCGCGCCTTTGTCTGGCTCCTCAGAGCGCGAAGATTGTGCTTCGGCCGGCTAGTCAGATAGTCGGCCCACCCATGTAGGGATTCAAGCAGCTGCCATTCACTTTGCCTGGGAAGGGTTCTCCATTTAGCTTGACTAGCTGGACCACGCCTCCGTCTGTGACCTCCTTAACCACGTATGGTCCTAGCCAATGCATTCTAAATTTGCTTGGAAAATTTTCAAACTTACCGTCATACAACAGCACTAAGTCATTTATCTTTAAGGTGCACAACCTAATATGGCGATCGTGATAGACCTTTTCACTATGCTTTTGTACCTGCTGATGAAAATCGGTCAAGAACCGTTCCTCCTCAAGTTCTTCCAATTGTGCGAGACTTGCCTCCAGAGATTCGCGGTCCTTCATTCCGGTGAGCGCTACTATGTGCAGACTAGGTATGATATATTCCATCAGCATGACAACTTCCATGCCATAAACTAACCAAAAAGGTGTTTGTCCCGTCAGTTTCTTGCAAGTTGTTTTGTAAGCCCATAGCATTGTAGGTACGCGTAGGTCCCAATCGCTTTGCTGCACATTGCACACTTAGGTCAGTGAAGTCTCTAGTATTTTTTTGAATGCTTCTATCATCCCATTTGCTTATGGGTGATATGGTGTACTTTTCTGATGATACACCTGGAACTCTTCTGTGAGCATGCTGATGGTTTCATTCAAGAAATGTGTTCGACGATCACTCATTAATATTTTCGGACAACTAAATTGGGTCAACACGTTTTCAAATAAAAACTTCGCAACCATAGTAGCCATGTAGTCTTTGAATGGTTGCGCTTCCACCCATTGTGTCAGGTACTTTGTCATGGTGATGATGTAGCTCGCACCCGTCTTTCCCTGAGGTTTGATAGGTCCCACAAAGTTAATTGCCCATTTCTCGAATGGTTGTAGTGTCATTTGTGGATTCAACGACATCTCGTCCCTCTGCGATGGTTTTCCGGTCCTTTGACATATATCACAGGCCTTAGAGTGTGCTTTTGAATCCTGGTGAAGGGTTGGCCACCATAACCCTACGCGAAGAATCTTTTGTGCTGTCATGCATCCTGCATAGTGTCCTCCTGCAGCACCCCCATGTGCTTCTGTGAGGATCTGAATTCATTCAAATTAAGGTACGTATATTCGCAATATCTCATCATTTCCCATTTTGTATAGGTGCCCCACGATGACAGAAAAATACGTCGTGTGCACCACCAATTATTTCTTCTGTTGGATGGAGTATTCCTTCGGCACAGTTACTGTTGTCAGAAAGTGGATTATTTCTTTGAAGTTTCCATCCATGACATGCACAACAAAGAGTTGTGCATTAGGTAATCCTTCCTCCAAACTAATGGGTTCCTCGCCCGTCTCAATATGCGACAAGTGATCTGATCCTGTGTTCAGGTGTCCAGGTTTGACCATGCCCTCAAAGTCATATTCTTGGAACAATAAGAGCCACCTACATATGCACCCCCCCATCATAGGCTTATTGACCAAGTATTCTAGCGCGGAGTGGTTGGTATACATCTTGAAATGTCCTCCTAGCAAATAGTGCCGGTATTTTTGGAGCACATACACATCACTAACCCCTCGTTCTCGGTTGTGGAATAGTTCTTATCGGCTTTAGACAATCTACGACTTGCAAATGCAATAGGGTGGTCTAAGCCTTCTCTGCCCTCTTATGTGAGCACTGCTCCCAGCGTGATACACGACACATCAACATGGACATGGAACTACACATCCCATTTTGGGAAGACCAGGATTGGAGCGGAGGCCAATTTCCCCTTTAGGACATCCAGCCTCTTCATGCAATCATCATTCCAGCAAAATGTGACATCCTTTTTCATTATTTTTTCCATTGGCGTAGTGATTTTGGCATAGCTTTTGATGAGTTTCCTGTAGTACCCTGTCTGTCCCAAGGCAGCGCGCAGCTGTTTAACACTTCGCGGTGCTTCCAAATTTAGAATCACTGTAATCTTCGTGGGGTCCACCATCAGTCCCTGTTTACAGACCACATGTCCCAACAGGTTCCTAAAGGGAATGAGGAATGTGCACTTCTTAAGGTTCAGCGCAATCTGGTGTCGTCGGCAAGTATCCAGCATCAAGTGTAAGCTTGCTATGTGGTGCTTAACCAATCCAAAGATAGTCCAATCATCCAGATAGACCTCCAGGAACTTGTGGATGTATTCTTTGAATGCGGCAACAACGATGTGTGAAAATATGGCTGGCGCATTCTTCAACCCAAACGACATAACAGTGTATTGAAAGCAGCCCCATTCCATTGCAAAGGTCATCTTGCTCGTGTCTTCGGCATGATATTGATCTGGTGGTACCCTAAGAACCCATCCATGAATGAGTATACTTCTTGTTCGCTAACATTTTCCAATACCTCATCTGTGAACGGTATCAGGAATGGGTCATGTACACAGGTTTCATTCAGCTTCCTAAGGTCCACGCATATTCTTATTTCGCCCTTCTACTTTTTCTCTTATACTACCATAGGGATCACCTAGTTGGATTCTTCCACCAGCTCAATAATTTTGACTGCGAGCATTTTGTCTAATTCTGTACAAACCTTTTCCTTATACTTCGGATTCAAGCAGTAAGGCCTCTGCTTGACCGGCTTTGCGTCGCGTTTTAGGGTGATCTTCATCATCCCTAAGTCGCCAACGATCCCTTTTAAATATGTAATTTTGGTCAGGAATAAGTCTTGGTACTCGCGGAGTAACTTAGCGACCTTATCCACCGTAGCATCATCCCAATAGTCACTGAGGGTTGCATAATTTGGTTCCACCTCTGTCCCAATGTTTACCTGCTTCGTTTTTAGTGGTGCGATGATGTCAGGATCCTCAATCAATGGTCCTCGAACCTCACGACAGCCTTCAGTTTCTAGAATGTTAATATTCCATGGATCCTCATCATCCTCCTCAATATTCACATTGTAACACTCTAACACGCAGCTCAGCTGGATCTCCCATTCCGGCTAAAGCACTTCCATTGGCTCCTGGGATATTTTGAAGATAGTTGCTTTTACTACTTGTAGTGCATCTTCAACAATATCCCACCAACGATCTTCAAATGTGAAGGTTAATAGGAATCCTTCGCGCAAGATATCCCATTCACTCGTGCCATGGCGGAGCTCCATCTCAGTATACCAATTCATGGGTATGACATCCAGGGTATGATAGAACAAATGCACCCATTCAGGTTGTGGCTCTTCCCCATAAACCTTGGTACATATTGCGAGGTGTGTACGTGGATCATCCCATTCGTCATACTTGTCTGTTAGCCGTATCTACAGTTTCCCAAATCGTAGGCACATCATCCTTCTACATCCCTACCAGTCCTTAAAATTTCTTTGATGCGTACCTCACCATCTTGTGGGTGTAGTTCATAGTGCCCATTTTAGAGCATCAAATCACTACTATTCTAGCAACTCTCTTTCAAATTTGTTCAGGAAATCATCAACCTCGCTCAACCTATCATACATAGGCAGATCCCTTACCTCTGTTGTCATGCAGTGCAGTGATCTTACTATCATGTTGCAATTGAGCGTGGTTACCTTGTGTAAACGGTTCTACCATTGTTCTATTTCCTCATCTGAATCTGAGGTGCGGGAGCTTTCGCGCTCCCACGAAATCCTGCCATCCGCTGTTGGATTCACCCAATCCTGATCCTGCATGGTGATTTTGTAGATGCATTCTAGGTCGTCATCGCGCACTGGCTCTGTGTAGCACGATCCTTCCATAGGGTCTAAAGGTACCACTACACGTAGTGACTTTTTCTCAAAATTCATCTTGCACTTCTTTAGATTTATCACTCCATTCATGTTAGTGGCCCAATCTATTCCTAGTAGCACGGGATATCGATTGTTGTCATCGACAATCTTTATCACTTAGAAATCTGCAAGCCCGCTTGCACCTTCGATATCTACTGTTATTCCCTGCAATATTCCCATCAGTAGGATCTTTTGTTGGTTCACCATTCACAATTGAATAGGAGACCATTGCAACGTGGGCCTGCCCATGTGCTCCCATATCTACTTTGGAAGTACGTTCACGTCCAATCTTAAACCCAAAATCACTTGATCCATTTCATATTCCCAGATTTGCACAGTCAATCTCATCTCCCTTCCTGTTCATGTTGTGTGCTTCCCGAGCTTCCGGACTATGCCCGGTTCCCTTAATCCAGCACATCTAGTGATGAGTTCTTGCAGTCCCTTCATAGCCTTGTTTTCGCACAGTAGCTTCATGCATGTCTCTAGAAAGGTAGTAAGCATTGATGGGTCCATCTTCGGTTCTAGTTTGTCTTTACTACCTGAAGTGGAGGCCTCCGTGAAGCTCTTCTTAGCTTCCGTGAATGTCTCCTTCGTGCGCTCCAAATCGAACTCTGGTTCCTTTGTTCGAGCCTTGCGAACCCAAGCACTCTCTTCAGGCTGCTTGCCCTTGTCATCTCTTATCGTGATACCGTTTCAGAGCACGATGTTTACATTCGGGTCCTCCTCACGCGGCTCAGACCTCATCATTTGCAGGTTCTGAGTCGGGGGAGGCTAGAGTATTCCTTTATCGTGCAACCTCGCTATTAGTGTGGGGCAGTCCTCCATCTCATGATCAAACTGGGTACAATATAAACATGATGTTGTCTTTGGATTTTTACAATCACAGGCATAATGCCATGACCCTCCGCAATTGTAAAAAATCAGTTGTCCGCGACCCCTTCTTGGTCCCATTCCACCTCGTCCTCATCCGCGCCCTGAAACCCAGTGTGCGCCATCCCTGCATTTTGATCGAGGGCTCGCGTTTCAGTCTGAAACCTATAGGTAGGATTCTGATCCATCATCAGTTCATAACTTCTATAGGTACGCTCATCATGGCCTACTGACTTGCGGAAATTACAGAATAATTGCTGGTACATCTGCGTATATTTCTGTAATAGATGACAATTATCTGTAGCGTGATTCCCTCCTATCTGACAAATCACACACCATAATGCAGGCACCGTGCTCGGCCATGCTTGTGCCTTTGGTCTCAATGGCATTGGCCCTCCTCCCACTAGGTAGTTTGCGAAGACTGGACAATGGTCCTTGTCATGCCCCTGGCCCTTTCATGTCCCTGGCCCTTGCATTTTATGAACCATACCTCCTCGTGTGCTTCTAGGTGAGCTGTCCTGTCTTATTTCAAGCTGTGCATCTCAAGACACAAGTTTTTCAACTGTGAGTGGATCTGTTGCTCTCCCAGGCTAGGATCTTGTATTAGGGTCTTGTGTAGCCTCATTGCAATCTCCAAGGCTTCAGCCTGAGTAGATAGCTTTTGTTGTGACAGCGCGGTCCTTAGATGCGACGTTAGTGACGCTACAAAACATGCACAGTGTTGCGCATCCATCAAGGTCGTGTTGGCTTCACGAATCATACCCTTTGGTCTTTGATCCAGCTCCCATAGGGTCTCACTTGGAAGCATCATGATTTCCTTAAATCTGATAATTGACTGTGTTTCTCATTTTGGTCTACTAAATTCCCTGTTTAGCGCAACTTTGATATCCGCGATCTTGATGTTTGGATTGTCATTGGAATGCTTAATGTACCATGTCAATGCGCGATCCTGCAAGGTGCTAACTAGTGTTTCCTTCTTGATATTATCATCCATGAATCCTTGCGCTTCCCATACAGCCTTTACCGCAAACCAAAATTGTTTCGGATCTTCGTTCCCTACTCCTTTGAATACCGACAACTTTATTGCACTCGCCATATTGAATTGTGGCGGTGGCGGAGGTGGTGTGGGCAGAGATGGGGGTGAAGATGGTGAAAGTGGTGGTGGTGTAGGTGGGGGTGGTATGCGCAGAATTTGTTGCCTTATCAATCTGATCACACTTCTTGGTGAAACTTTCATGAGCTCTTCCTCACTTTCTCGTCGAGGCGAAATCAAGGGGCTAGTTTCTATCTCTATGCTACCTTCGTTTCTATAGATCCTCCCACTTTGCATAGCCCCAAACATCAATTTATTCGCATAACCCACTTTTCACATAGTAGCATTTTAATCCAAGTGTTCAAAGATTTAATGTACTTACCTCGCGGTCCTTTGAGGAAGCGTCGTTCTACCTCGCTGTAGCTGACTGACATGTCTACCGCGAATTTGGTGATAAACCCTCCTATAATTCGATCGAGCCAATGGTCCATAGCACACACGATCTTATCTTCTGATGCTTCTAGTCTGCGCACCAACTCTAGATTCCACACAATAGGTTTGTCGAGCCTACACCTTCCCTGATTGTCTACTAGCTTCGTGATCCACTCGTACAACTCAGAGGGGAAGGATGCAAAGAAAATTTCATGGATTTCTGTATATAAGTAGCGCTCTAACCACTGTTCCTTTAATACTCGTGGATTCCTATTTACCTGCGCTGCGAACTTGTGAATTTTTCTATCCAACCACCCTTCAATTTCTTTCTTTGTCGAATTCCAGTGACACGACATCAGAAAACTCTTATGTAGATCCCGGTCCTGGCAACGGAAGCATTTGGTGGCTTATTGGGGCTTGACCCAGGTTCGGAGGTGATTTAGCCAAACAAATCCTGGTACTACTGGCCCTTTCGGGAATAGTCCACGGAGCGCGAACTAAGGTCTCACCCATAGTAGTATGGGAGGGTGCTAGAACCAGGTTTCCACACCCTGGAGATGTTTGATGAGTTCAAGTGGTCCGCGGTGCGACCCTATGTGCACGTCGCTACGCGCACTTACCTATACCTCGCAGCCAAAATTGCTGACTTCGTGCAGCCCTACTCGGGGGCCGAGTGATGTTGTTACCCTAGTCCTTACTAGTATTCTACTGTTAGTTGATTAACTTAGCTTATTTGTATGCGTTAAGTTACATTTAGCAATATAAATAATCCATACATGTGCGCGCAGTAAAC
The DNA here is from genome assembly GCA_031772625.1 of Pinus tabuliformis. Taxonomy (NCBI): domain Eukaryota; kingdom Viridiplantae; phylum Streptophyta; class Pinopsida; order Pinales; family Pinaceae; genus Pinus; species Pinus tabuliformis. The sequence continues at coordinate 380,018,893 of CM062812.1, read as the reverse complement.
AAATAATATATTTGCAATTTACATCAACCATGCATTAATCCAAGAACATATACACAAATTGGTAACAAAACCTTTCTTTATTAATCTCTTCTTCGGTTACAGACTCGACTCTACCCTGCGCACTTAGCTGCAGGGGTCCACACACTCAATTGCGGACTACTAGGCCTTTGCGCACTCAGCTGCAGAGCCTTCTCCTATGGTACGACCCAAGACGCGCTTAGACACAGACTTTACCCTCGCCTCTTTTTTACCTCTACTTCCTTAGTTAGTTATCTTTTACACTTAGAGCCTCGCTCTATTTATACAATCCCATGGTCTGTAGGCTGACATTACATTACAAGACTAGGGCAGACAACCCTGTGACTCTATCATACATTTCGCACTCCGCGCCCGCAATTCGCGGAGACTTTACAACAAGATTAGATCAAAACTTGGGCTTTGAGCCCCAAAACATGCCTTGGGGGGATTCCATGCCCAACAAGTTGGAGCCTAAATTTATAAAGGAGGATTGGTGTCCTCATTATTGTACTATAAGATAAAATTATATTCAAATAATTATATTTTTTAATTCTTGTGTCATGGAATTTATTGTGCTTTTAATTTGTAAAATAATTTTAACTAGAAAAAAGTATCAATTGGATGAAACATTTATTCACCCCCTCTAAGTATTTCTAACAAAATATACTCCTCAAATGGCCAAAAAACATCATTTGAGGCCTCAAAATGACCTTGACATTTTAGAACCTAAAAAATGCCAAGATGGAGAATTGTGTTGAGTCGGTGGAATAATAAATGGCTATTAATGTCCACCTAGATTAGTTCACCCCCTCTAGAAGTAGTGGCTCCCATGCGTCAATTTCCCTCATGATATGGGGAAACTTTTGCTGAATTTGACTCCTAATGAGCCAGTTGTAGTGTTGAATAAGTTGATCTACTTTAGCAACTTAATAGACTTGTATGTTCTTTGGGAAGGCACCTCTCATCTTGGTATCCATGATACAATCTAATATAGCCTACTCAATGTAGTGAGGATTTAATTTTGTAGGGGCCTATTGCTTAGCCACCTCCAATGTGTCCAATGGAGGTGTAAAATATGGTTGAAGTAGATTGACATTAAATATTGGGTGCAAGACAAGGAAAGAGGGAACACTCAATTCAAAAACATGTTTACCCACAAATGTTATGATGGTGTAAGGCCCATATTGGAGTGGTTTATGTTTCATATGGGGGTTTCTGTGACACTCTTTCTACAAAAGAAACCAAATGTTGTCACCAACCTAAAACTAACTAGAATGATGTTAACTTATCTCTGTAAAGAGGATATGTTACCTATTCTCATTCACAAGATGTTGCTAGAAGAGGTTAAATGTGGTTATTTTAACATATAGCACTAACCCGAAGGGGAAAAAACAAACCATAGAATATGAAGCACCAAAGGATTGCAGATCTTGAGGCAATTGGTTGATATGTCAACATCATAAGGGCACTATTTTGCAAAATTTTGAGTGCGTGCATGAGCCCCTTTTGGCATGGTAGCCAGATCAACATTCCAAAATTAAATGTGTTGATTCATGTACCTACTTGTAGATAATTATGATAATTATTATTATTCAAATATTGAATGTAATGTATCTATGACATTATATATAGGAATTTGATCCATAATTTTAAGGTATATTATCTTATGCATGTAATAATGGAAGAATATGAAGTTACAAAAGGAATCCCTTTGAGGGTATTATAGACGATATAACAAGTATGTATGAGCTGTTCTTATGAACATTAATAGAAATCATTGTGATATGGTCCCCCCTCTATAATGTTTGAATGAATATTGTGTATGATTTGTTAATAAGATGTGTATGATATATATATATATATATATATATATATATATATATATATATATATATATATATATATATATATATATCTGCATTTATCTCATGATTCTCTTAGTATATTAGGTAAGAGCTTATTCTTCTCTAGACTATTTTATATACTAATGTTAATATATTATTGTTGGCATGCATGCCAAACCTAAGATATATTATTAGTATCAAAAGTTATTTATGAGGATTCCTTGACATTTCCATATTGCATGCTATTTAAAATAAAATAATATAAAAAATATTTATCCTTTACCCCTACCTCATAATCATATAAAATGATTAAACCAATGTACTAATACAATTCCCTTATCATACTTTATTAAATTATTAATGCAATATTAAAAATCCTTTTGAGGGTTGAGCCTCATTAAACTTACCATTTTTCATTATCATATCCTCTCTACACAGAAATATATTTGGTTGATGATTTCTACCACTATTTATACTCAGGACCTTAATCAAGTTAAATTCTCAAATAAAACCATATACCTATCTACTAAATTTAAGTCTTAACCATTTTAAAATGTCAATTAATACATTAAGACAATTGCTTCTTATTATCATTTACTAGATTATTATTGACATATTAAAAATCTCTTGACAGATTAACCTTAACCAACTTATTGTTTTTCATTATTATATTCATCATAGACAAAAAAATATTTAATTAGGGCTTAATCTATATATATGTTTCCACGTGCTACTATCCACAGCTAAAATCTTAACTATTCATTTGGAGCTATCTTGGATGGTTAGACGAAACAATTATTATCCCATATATAAAAACATACACCCTTTGTTTTAATAATTCACTTTACCCACAACTAAAACTTTTACCAAATTATATATATATATATATATATATATATATATATATATATATACATAAAATCTTTCCCTAAGTTATATTCATCTATAAAACCATATACCTTTTCTTTTTAATATCCACCTTACATTTGATCTATCTATCCAAATAAAATCTATCTATAGTTATATATCACCCTTTAAATGATACACTTAATTTCTTTGTTCATTTATCTGAACTAAACATATAAAATCATATTGTTCACTTTCAAAGGTCCACCTTTGTTATTCATTCTTTAAAAATTGCACACTTTTATTATACACCTTTTTTTATTTTTCTTTATTTATCTATTGTATGCCAAAATTTACTATACTTTTTCAAATATCTCACTTTACCTTTTGTTTATTTTTTTATTTGCCTTAGCTCACTTTACCCTTTGTTTATTTCTTTATTTTCCCTGAGTCACCTTACCTTTTGCTCATTTATCTAATGTATGCCCAAATATCACTACACTTTTTCAAAGATTCCACCTTACCTTTTGTTCAGTTTCCTATTTGTCCTAATTCACTCTATCTTTTGTTCATTTGTTTAAAAACAATAGGTGTTATTTTTATTTCACTCTATCTTTTGTTCATTTGTTTAAAAATAATAGGTATTATTTTTTATTTGTTGTTAATAATTAATTTAAGAGTAGTTCATTTTCCTATTTGTCCTAATTCACTCTATCTTTTATTCATTGGTTTAAAAACAATAGGTGTTATTTTTATTTCACTCTATCTTTTGTTCATTTGTTTAGAGATAATAAATATTATTTTTTATTTGTTATCAGTAATTAATTTAAGAGTATTTTTATGTTAATTTATCTAAAAATATTGAATGTTAGTTCCACACTCAAACCTCACCATATCATAAATCTTTAGCAAAGTCAAAGTCATGTTTTCTATTCATTTACTTAAAATAAGCATATGTTCATTTAAGTTCAAAATCACATTTTATGTTAACTTATCTAAGAGTACCAACTATAAGTGCTACACCTAAGCCCCACTACATCATAACCCTCCAGTCAAGGTGAAAGCCATGACTTTATGTTCCTTCTCTATTTTCCTTAACCCAAATTACTTTTGTTCATTTATTTAGAAGCAGTAGATGTTAGCTTTTGCTTGTTTTTTGTGATTTAACCCAAACTTCACCACATCATAAATCTCGAGTGGGGTAAAAGTCATATCTTTTTTTCATTTATAATCATTTGAGGTCAAAGTCATGTATTTATTCATTTATCTAATTTAAGTATTAGGACTTTGGTTCCACACCACATATCGACACCTACACCCAAATTGCACCACATTTTTAAAGGGTCCACCTTACCATTTTCTTATGTATATCATATATTAAATCACAATTTCACATATAAAGCAATCCACCTTACCTTTAGTTCATTTGTTTATTTACCCCAATTCACTTTCTTAATTCCACATCCAAGCTAATCAACCTCACATTTAATTCATTTCTCTATTTACCCCAATTCACTTTCTCAATTCCATATCCAAACTAGTCAAACACCTAACTTACCTTTTATCATTACTTTGCTCTAATCCACCTTAACTTTTCTTTATTTTTCTAAACATAGTTTTCATTTAATAGATATTACTTTTATTTATTTATTTGTTATTTATTCCATATCCAAACCCCACTATCATAAACATCAATTCAAAAACAAAACCATAATTTTTGTTCATTTATCTATAACATTATGTTCATTTAATGTCAAAGTCATACCTTATATTGATTTATGTAAAAATAGTCCCACACCCAAACCTTATCCCTATTGCATCATAAATTTCAAATCAAGCTCAATGTCATGCCTTTTGTTCATTTCTCTATTTGCCTAAGTCTAACTTACCATCTAAACATAATGTTCATTTATCTAAAAACAATAAAATTTATATTTGTTATTTTTTGGGATTTCAATAAAACCTTATTACATCATAAAACCTCAGTCCAAAGTTATACCTTTTGCTTATTTATTTAAGAGCAGGTGTAGATTCATTTAAATTCAAAGTTCGTGTCGTACTTTGGTTTATCTAAAAATGCTAAAGGTTAATCCCACACCCACACCCAAATCCTACCATACTAGAAGAGTCAAAATCGTGTCTTTTATCCATTTATCTAAGACTAGGCTTATGTTTTTTTCTAGGGTTGAAGCTTAATTTTTTTTAAGTATTATATGTCATTTACCTTAACACATCATAAAAACATTGAGTCAAAGTCAAATTTATATCAATTAAAGTTAAAATCATGTTTTCATATTTATTTAAGTTTATCTCAACATGAATTTAAGATCAAGTTATGTTTTAAGTTGATTTATAGGTCATTTTTATCTTGATACCGGTATAGATATTATACATCTATACCAGTATCTGTTGCATATGTTCATAGTCCCGCGCCTTTGTCTGGCTCCTCGAAGCTTGAAGACTATGCTTCGGGCCGACTATCTCGTCTAGGGCTTCAAGCAGCTGCCATTCACTTTGCCTGGGAATGGTTCTCCATTTAGCTTGACTAGCTAGACCATGCCTCCATTTGTGACCTCCTTAACCACGTATGGTCCCAGCAAATGCATTTTGAGTTTGTCTGGAATTTTTTCAAACTTATTTTCATACAGCAGCACTAAGTTGTTTACCTTGATGGTGCGCAACTTAATATGGTGATCATGCTAGGCCTTTTCACAATGCTTTTGTACTTGCTGATGAAAACCAACCAAGAACCGTTCCTCCTCAAGTTCTTCCAATTTTGCGAGCCTTTCCTCCAAAGCTTCACGGTCCATCATCCCAGGGAGTGCTACTATTCATAGACTAGGTATGATATATTCCATCGGCATGACAACCTCCATGCCATAAACTAACCGGAAAGGTGTTTTTCCCATCAGTTTCTTGCACGTTGTCTGTAAGCCCATAGCACTGTAGGTATGTGTAGGTCCCAATCGCTTTGCTACACGTTGCACACTTTGGTCAGTGCAGTCTCGAGTATTTTGTTGAATGCTTCTACCATCCCATTGGCTTGTGGGTGATATGGTGTACCTTTCTGATGATACATATAGAACTCTTATGTGAGCACGCTAATGGTTTCATTTAGGAAATGTGTTCCACAATCACTCATTAAGATTTTCGGACAGCCAAATTGGGGCAACATGTTTTCAAACAAAATCTTGGCAGTCGTAGCAGCTATGCAGTCTTTGACCGGCTGAGCTTCTACCCATCGTGTCACGTACTCTATCGCGGTGATGATGTAGTGTGCACCTGTCTTTCCCTGAGGTTTGATAGGTCTCACAAAGTCAATTGCCCATTTCTCGAACAGCTGCAGTGTCATTTGTGGATTCAATGACATCTCGTCCCTCCGCAATGGTTTTTTGGTCCTTTGACATATATCGCAGGCCTTACAGTGTGTTTTTGAATCTTGGTGAAGGGTTGGCCACCACAACCTTATGCGAAGAATATTTTGTGTTGTTGCACATCCTGCATAGTGTCCTCCTGCAGCGCCCCCCATGTGCTTCCGCGAGGATCTGACTTCATTCAAGTTCAGTTATGTATCTTCACAATCTCGTCATTTCCCATTTTGTATAGGTGACCCGCGATGACAGAAAAATCTGCCACGTGCACCACCAATTATTTCTTCTGTTGGACGAAGTATTCCTTCAGCGTAGTTCCTGTTGTCAGAAAGTGTATTATATCTTTTAAGTGTACATCCACGAAGCGCACAACAAAGAGTTGTGCGTCGGGTAACTCTTCCTCCAAACTAGTGTGTTCCTTACCCATCTCAATACGCAAGTGATATGGTCCTATGTTCAAGTGTCTAGGTTTGACCATGACCTCAAAGTCATATTCTTGGAACAATAACAGATACCTACATATGCGCCCCCCCAACACAGGATTATTGACCAAGTATTTTAGCGCGGAATGGTTAGTATACATCTTGAAATGTCCTCCTAGCAAAGAGTGTCGGTATTTTTGGAGTGTATACACCATCACTAACCCCTCGCTACTCCCAGCGCGATGCATGACACATCAACATGGACATGAAACTCCACATCCCATTTTGGGAAGACCAAGATTGGAGCAGAGGCCAATTTTCCCCTTTAGGACATCCAGGCTCTTCATGCAATCATCATTCTAGCAAAATGTGGCATCCTTTTTCAATAGTTTTTCCATCGGCGCGGTGATTTTGGCATAGCTTTTGATGAACTTCCTGTAGTACCCTATGTGTCCCAAGGTAGCGCACATCCATTTAACACTTCACAGTGCTTCCAAATTTAGAATCATTGCAATCTTCGCGGGGTCTACCATCAGTCCCTATTGGCAGACCACATGTCCCAACAGGTTCCCAAAGGGAACGAGGAACGTGCACTTCTTAAGGTTCATCGCAATCTGGTGTCGTCGACAAGTATCTAGTGTCAAGAGTAAGCTTGCTACATGGTTCTTAACCAATCTGAAGATAGTCTAATCATTCAGATAGAACTCCAGGAACTTGTGGATGTATTCTTTGAATGCGATAAAAACGATGCGCGAAAAGATGGCTGGCGCATTCTTCAACCCAAACGGCATAACGATGTATTGAAAGTAGCCCCATTCTATTGCGAAGGTCATCTTGCTCCCGTCTTCCAGTGCAATTTTGATCTGGTGGTACCCTGAGAACCCATCCGTGAACGAGTATGCTTCTTGTCCACCAACATTTTCCAATACTTCATCTGTGAACATTGTCGGGAATGGGTCATGTACATAGGTGTCATTCAACTTCCTAAGGTCCACGCATATTCTTATTTCACCCTTCTACTTTTTCTCCTGTACTACCATAGTGTTCACCTAGTCAGATTCTTCCACCTGCTCAACAATTCCAGCTGCGAGTATTTTGTCTAATTCTACCCGGACTTTTCCTTATACTTTGGATTCAAGCGGTAGACCTCTGCTTCACCGGCTTCGCATCAGGCTTTAGGGTGATCTTCATCATCCTTAAGTCGCCAACAATCTCTTTTAAATCCGTAATTTTGGTTGGGAATAAGTCTTGGTACTCATGGAGTAACTTAGCGACGTTATCCACCATGGCATCATCCCAATAGTCACTGAGCATTGCATACTTTGGTTCCGCCTCCATCCTAATGTTTACCTGCTTCATTTTTAGTAGCGCGGTGATGTCAAAATCCTCAATCAATGGTTCTTGAACCTCGAGACAGCCTTTAGTTTCTGGAATGTTAATATTCCATGGATCCTCATCATCCTCCTCAATATTTACATTGTAACACTCTAATGCGCAGCTCAACTGGGTCGCCCATTCTAGCTGAAGCACTTCCATTGGCTCCTAGGGTATTTTGAAGATAGCTGCTTTTACTTCTTGTAGCGCATCATCAATAGTATCCCACCAACAATCTTCAAATGTGAAGGTTAACAGGAATCCTTCATGAAAGATATCCCATTCACTCGTGCCATGGCAGAGCTCCATCTTAGCATACCAATTCATGGGTATGATAGAACAAATGCACCCATTCAGGTTGTGGCTCTTCCCCGTAAACCTTGGTCCATCTCGTGAGGTGTGTACATGGATCATGTGTCTGTCATACTTGTCTGTTAGTCGCATCTACAGTTTCCAAAATCGTAGGCACATCATCCTTCTGCATCCCCGCTAGTCCTTAAAACTTCTTTGATGTGTACCCCACCATCTTGTAGGTGTACCGCGCAGTGCCCATTTCAAAGCATCGAACTGCTGTTGTTTTGGCACCTCTCTTTCAAATTTGTTCAGGAAATCATCCACCTCACTCAACCCATCATACATAGGTAGATCCCTTACCTTTGTTGTCACGCAGTGCAGTGATCTTACCATCATGTTGCAATTGAGCGTGGTTACCTCGTGTAATTGTTTCTGCCATTGTTCTATTTCCTCATCCAAATCTAAGGTGCAGGAGATTTCGCTCTCCCACGAATTCCTACTATATTGTTGGATTCACCATGTCCTGCTCTTGTGTGGTGATTTTGTAGATACAGTCTAGGTCATCGTCACTCTCGTCAGCACGCACTGGCTTTGTGTAGCACAATCCTTCCACAGGGTCTAAAGGTACCACTACGCGTAGTGACTTTTTCTCAACAATCATATTGTGCTTCTTTAGATATATCACTCCATTCATGTCAGTGGCCCAATCTATTCCTAGTAGCACAGGATAGGGATTGTTGTCATCAACAATCTCTATCACTTCAAAATCTGCAAACATGCTCGCACCTTTGATATTTATCGTTATTCCCTGTAATCTTCCCATCGGTAGGATCTTTTGCTGGTTCACCATTCAAAATTGAATAGGATACCATTACAAAGCAGGCCTGCCCATGCAGTCCCATGTCTGCTTTGGCAGAACGTTCACGTCTGATCTTAAATCTAGAATCACTTGATCCATTTCATATTCCCCAATTTGTGCAGTCAATCTCATCTCCCTTCCTATTCGCGTTGTGTGCTTCTGAGCTTCCAGACCACGCACGGTTCCCTTGATACAACACATCTAGTGATGAGTTCTTGCAGTCCTTGCTGTCACGCAACAGCTTCATGCATTTCTCTAGAAAGGTAGTAAGCATTGATGGTCCATCTCCGGTTCTAGTTTGTCTTTACTACCTGAAGTGTAGGCCTTCATGAAGCTCTTCTTAGCTTCCATGAATGTCTCTTTCGCGCGCTCCAAATCGAACTTTAGTTCCTTTGTTGGAGCCTTGCAAACCCAAGCACTCTCTTCGGGCTGCTTGCCTTTTTCATCTCCTCATGTGATACCACTTCAGAGCATGATGTTTACATTCGAGTCCACCTCACACAGTTCAGACCTCATCATTTGTAGGTTCTGAGTCGGGGGAGGCTAGAGTATTCCTTTATCACACAACCTCGCTATTAGTGTGGGATAGTCCTCCTTCTTATGATCAAACTGGGTACAAAATAAACATGATGCTCTCGTTGGATTTGTACAATCGTAGGCATAATGCCTTGGCCCTCTGCAATTGTAAGAAATTAGCTGTCCGCGACCCCTTCCTGGTCCCATTCCACCTTGTCCTCGTCTATGCCCTTGACACCTAGTGCGTGCCATCCCTGCATTTTGATTGAGGGCTCGTGTTTCGGTCTGAACCCTATAGGTAGGAGCCTGATCCATCATTAGTTCATAACTTCTATAGGTATGCTCATCATGGCCTACTAACCTGCATAAATTACATAATAACTGTTGGGATGTTTGTGTATATTTTTGTAATAGATGACAGTTATCTGTAGCGTGCTTCCCTCCTATTTGATAAATCATGCACCATAATGCAGGTGCCGCACTCGACCCTGCTTGTGTCTCTGGTCTCAATGGCATTGGCTCTCCTCCTGTTAGGTAGTTTGCGAAGACTAGACAATGGTCCTTGTCATGCCCCTGGCCCTTGCATTTTATGCACCATACCTCCTCACACGCTTCTAGGTGATCCGTCCTATCTTGTTTCAAGCTCTTCATCTCGAAACACAAGTTTTTCAACTGCGCGTGGATCTGTTGCACTCCCAGGCTAGGATTTTGTATTGGGATCTCGTGTAGCCTCATTGCAATCTCTAAGCATTTGGCCTGAGTAGATAGCTTTTGTTGTGACAACGCGGTCCTTAGATGCGGCGTTAGTGATGCTACAAACCATGCGCAGTGCTGCCCATCCATCAAGGTCATGTTGACTTCGCAAATCATACCCTTCTGTCTTTGATCCAGCTCCTAGGGGGTCTCACCTAGAAGCATCACGATTTCCTTAAATCTGATAATCAACTGTGTTTCTGATTTTGGTCTGCTAAATTCCCTGTTTATTGCAGCTTGGATATCCACAATCCCAACGTTTGGATTGTCATTGGAATTCTTAATGTACCATGTCAGTGTGCGATCTGCAAGACGCTAACCAGTGTTTCCTTCTTCATATTATCATCCATGATTCCTTGCTTTTCCCATACAACGTTTACCACGAACCAAAATCATTCTGGATTTTCGTTCCCTACTCCTTTGAATACAGACAACTTTATTGAGCTCACCATATTAAACTGTGGTGGTGGTGGAGGTGGTGTGGGCAGAGATGGGGGTGAAGATGGTGAAACTGGTGGTGGTGTAGGTGGGGGTGATATGCATGGAATTCACTGCCTTATCAGACTAATCGCACTTCTTGGTGAAACTTTCACGAGCTCTTCCTCGCTTTCTTGTCGAGGCGAAATCAAGGGGCTAGTTAATATCTCTGCGCTACCTTCATTTCTATAGAACCTCCCACTTCATGTAGCCCCAAACATCAATCTATTCACATAACCCGCTTTTCACACTGTAGCATTTTAATCCAAGTGTTCACATATTTAATGTACTTACCTCGCGGTCATTTGAGGAAGTGTCGAGCCACCTCGTTGTAGTTGATTGACATGTCTACCATGAATTCGGTGATAAACCCTCCTATAATTTGATCGAGCCAATGGTCCACAGTGCGCGCGATCTTATCTTCCGATGCTTCTAGTCTGTGCACCAACTTTGGATTCCACACAATAGGTTTGTCGAGCCTACACCTTCCCTGACTGTCTACTAGATTTGCAATCCACTCGTACAACTCAGAGGGGAAGGATGCAAAGAAAATTTTATGGATATCTGTATATAAGTAGCACTCTAACCATTGTTCCTTTGATACTTGCGGATTCATGTTTTCCTGCACCGCGAACTCGTGAAATTTTCTATCCAGCCACCCTTCAATTTTTCTCTTTATCGGATTCTAGTGACATGACATCAAACATCTCTTATGCAGATCCCAGTCCCGACAATGAAACCATTTGTTGGCTTATTGGGGCCTGACCTAGGTTCAGAGGTGATTTAGCCAAACAAATCTTAGTACTACTAGCCCTTTCGGCAATAGTCCGTAGAGCGCGGACGAAGGTCTCACTCGAAGTAGTATGGGAGGGTGCTAGAACCAGGTTTTCAGACCCTGGAGATGTCGGATGAGTTCAAATGGTCCGTGGTTCGACCCTATGCGTACATCGCTACGCGCACTTACCCGTACCTCGCAGCCAAAATTGCTGCCTTTGCAAAGCACTACTCGGGTGTCAAGCACTGTTGTTACCCCAGTCCTTACTAGTATTCTACTGTTAGTTGATTAACTTAGCTTATTTGTATGCGTTAATTTACATTTAGCAATATAAATCATTCATACATGTTCACGCAGTAAACAAACAATATATTTGCAATTTACATCAACCATGCATTAATCCAAGAACAGATACACAAATTGGTAACAAAACCTTTCTTTATTAATCTCTTCTTCGGTTACAGACTCGACTCTGCCCTGCGCACTTAGCTGCAGGGGTTTGCGCACTCAGCTGCAGACTACTAGGCCTCCACACACTCAGCTACATAGCCTTTTCCTACGCTACAACCCAAGATGCACTTAGACACTTAGACTCTTCCCTTGCCTCTTTTCTGCCTCTACTTCCTTAGTTAGTCATCTTTTACATTGAGAGCCTCGCTCTATTTATACAATTCCATGATCTGCGAATGATGGGTAGGCCGACATTACATTAAAAGACTAGGGCAGGCAACCCTGTGACTCTATCATATGTTTCATGGTCCACACCCGCAATTCATAAAGACTTTACAACAAAATTAGATCAAAACTCGGGCTTTGAGGCCCAAAACATGCCTTGGGGGGATTCCATGCCCAACAGGTTGGAGCCTAAATTTGTAAAGGAGGATTGGAGTCCTCATTATTATACTTTAAGATAAAATTATATTCAAATAATTATATTTTTTAATTCTTGTGTCATGGCATTTATTGTGCTTCTAATTTTTAAAAGAATTTTAACTAGCAAAAAGTAACAATTGGATGAAACATTTATTCACCCCCCTTAGTATTTGTAACAAAATATACTCCCTCAAATGGCCAAAAAACATCATTTGAGGCCTCAAAATGACCTTGACATTTTAGAACCTAAAAAATGCCAAGATGGAGAATTGTGTTGAGTTGGTGGAATAATAAATGGCTATTAATGTCCACCTAGATTAGTTCACCCCCTCGAGAAGTAGTGGCTCCCATGCGTCAATTTCCCTCATGATATGGGGAAACGTTTGCTGAATTTGACTCCTAATGAGCTAGTTGCAGTGGTGATGAAGTTGATATACTTTAACGACTTAATAGACTTGTATGTTTGGGAAGGCACCTCTCATCTTGGTATCCATGATACAATCTAATATAACCTACTCAATGTAGTGAGGATTTAATTTTGTAGGGGCCAATTGCTTAGCCACCTCCAATGTGTCCAATGGAGGTGTAAAATATGGTTGAAGTAGATTGACATTAAATATTGGGTGCAAGCCAAGGAAAGAGGGAACATTCAATTCAAAAACATTTTTACCCACAAATGTTATGATGGTGTAAGGCCCATATTGGAGTGGTCTATGTTTCATATGGGGGTTTCTGCGACACTCTTTCTACAAAAGAAACCACATGTTGTCACCAACCTAAAACTAACTAGAATGATGTTAGCTTATCTCTGTAAAGAGGATATGTTACCTATTCTCATTCATAAGATGTTGTTAGAAGAGGTTAAATATGGTTATTTTAACATATAACACTAACCCAAAAGGGAAAAAACAAACCCTAGAATATGAAGCACCAAAGGGATTGCAAATATTGAGGCGATTGGTTGATATATCAACATCCTAAGGGCACTATTTTGCAAAATTTTGAGTGCATGCATGAGCTTCTTTTGGCATGGTAGCCGAATCAACATTCCAAAATGAAATGTGTTGATTATGTACCTACTTGTAGATAATTATGATAATTATTATTATTCAAATATTGAATGTAATGTATCTATGACATTATATATAGGAATTTGATCCATAATTTTAAGGTATATTATCTTATGCATGTAATAATGGAAGGATATGAAGTTACAAAAGGAATCCCTTTGAGGGTATTATAGATGATATAACAAGTATGTATGAGCTGCTCTTATGAACTTTAATAGAAATCATTGTGATATGGTCCCCCCTCTATAATGTTTGAATGAATATTGTGTATGAATTGTTAATAAGATGTGTATGGTTTATACTATATATATATATATATATATATATATATATATATATATATATATATATATATATATATATATATATATATATATGTATTTATCTCATGATTCTCTTAGTCTTAGGTAAGAGTCTATTCTTCTCTACACTATTTTATATATTAATGTTAATATATTATTGTTGGCATGCATGCCAAACCTAAGATATATTATTAGTTTCAAAAGTTATTTATGAGTATTCCTTGACATTTCCATATTGCATGCTATTTAAAATAAAATAATATAAAAAATATTTATCCTTTACCCCTACCTCATAATCATATAGACTAAACCAATGTACTAATACAATTCCCTTATCATACTTTATTAAATTATTAATGCAATATTAAAAATCCTTTTGAGGGTTGAGCCTCATTAAACTTACCATTTTTCAATATCATATCCTCTCTACACAAAATATATTTGGTTGACGATTTATACCACTATTTATACTCAAGACCTTAATCAAGTTAAATTCTGGTATATAACCATATATCTATCTACTAAATTTAAGTCTTAACCATTTTAAAATGTCAATTAATACATTAAGACAATCGCTTATTATCATTTACTAAATTATCATTGACATATTAAAAATCTTTTGACAGATTAACCTTAACCAACTTATTGTTTTTCATTATTATATTCATCATAGAAAAAATATATATATTTAATTAGGGCTTAATCTATCTATATGTTTCCATGTGCTACTATCCACAACTAAAATCTTAACTATTCATTTGGAGTTATCTTGGATGGTTAGACGAAACAATTATTATCCCATATATAAAAATTTACACCCTTTGTTTTAATAATCCACTTTACCCACAACCAAAACTTTTACCAAATTATCTATATATATATATATATATATATATATATAATCTTGCCCTAAGTTATATTCATCTATAAAACCATATACCTTTTCTATTTAATATCCACCTTACATTTATCTATCTATCCAAATAAAATCATGTATAGTTATATACCACCCTTTAAATGATACACTTAATTTCTTTGTTCATTGTTAATTTATCTAAACTAAACATATAAAATCATACCGTTCACTTTCAAAGGTCCACCTTTGTTATACATTCTTTAAAAATTGCAACTTTTATTATACACCTTTTTTATTTTTCTTTATTATCTATTGTATGCCCAAAATTTACTATACTTTTTCAAATATCTCACTTTACCTTTTGTTTATTTTTTTATTTGCCTTAGCTCACTTTACCCTTTGTTTATTTCTTTATTTTGAGTCACCTTACCTTTTGCTCATTTATCTAATGTATGCCCAAATATCACTACACTTTTTTAAAGATTCCACCTTACCTTTTGTTCATTTTCCTATTTGTCCTAATTCACTCTATCTTTTGTTCATTTGTTTAAAAACAATAGGTGTTATTTTTATTTCACTCTATCTTTTGTTCATTTGTTTAAAAACAATAGGTGTTATTTTTATTTCACTCTATCTTTTGTTCATTTGTTTAAAAATAATAGGTATTATTTTTTATTTGTTGTTAATAATTAATTTAAGAGTAGTTCATTTTCCTATTTGTCCTAATTCACTCTATCTTTTGTTCATTGGTTTAAAAACAATAGGTGTTATTTTTATTTCACTCCATCTTTTGTTCATTTGTTTAGAAATAATAGGTATTATTTTTTATTTGTTGTTAGTAATTAATTTAAGAGTAGTGTTATGTTAATTTATCTAAAAATATTGAATGTTAGTTCCACACCCAAACCTCACCATATCATAAATCTCCAATCAAAGTCAAAGTCATGCTTTCTATTCATTTACTTAAAATAGGCATATGTTCATTTAAGTTCAAAATCACATTTTATGTTAACTTATCTAAGAGTACCAATTGTAAGTGCTACACCTAAGCCCCACTACATCATAACCCTCCAGTCAAGGTGAAAGCCATGACTTTATGTTCCTTCTCTATTTTCCTTAACCCAAATTACTTTTGTTTATTTATTTAGAAGCAGTAGATGTTAGCTTTTGCTTGTTTTTTGTGATTTCACCCAAACCCCACCACATCATAAATCTCGAGTGGGGGTCAAAGTCATGTCTTTTTTCATTTATAATCATTTGAGGTCAAAGTCATGTATTTATTCATTTATCTAATTTAAGTATTAGGACTTTGGTTCCACACCCACATATCAACACCTACACCCAAACTGCACCACATTTTTAAAGGGTCCACCTTACCATTTGCTTATGTATATCATATATTAAATCACAATTTCACATATAAAGCAATCCACCTTACCTTTAGTTCATTTGTTTATTTACCCCAATTCACTTTCTTAATTCCACATTTAAGCTAATCAACCTTAGGTCATTTCTCTATTTACCTCAATTCACTTTCTTAATTCCATATCCAAACTAGTCAAACACCTAGCTTACCTTTTGTTATTACTTTACTCTAGTCCACCTTAACTTTTCTTTATTTTTCTAAACATAATTTTCATTTAATAGATATTACTTTTATTTATTTATTTGTGATTTATTCGACATTCAAACCCCACTATCATAAACATCAATTCAATTGTTCATTTATCTACCCCATTATCTACCCCATTATATTCATTTAATGTCAAAATCATACCTTATATTGATTTATGTAAAAATAGTCCCACACCCAAACCTTATGCCTATTGCATCATAAATTTCAAATCAAGCTCAATGTCATGCCTTTTGTTCATTTCTCTATTTGCCTAAGTCTAACTCACCATCTAAACATAATGTTCATTTATCTAAAAACAATAAAATTTATATTTGTTATTTTTTGGGATTTCAATAAAACCTTATTACATCATAAAACCTCAGTCCAAAGTTATACCTTTTGCTTATTTATTTAAGAACAGGCGTAGATTCATTTCAAGTCAAAGTTCCGGTCGTACTTTGGTTTATCTAAAAATGCTAAAGGTCAATCCCATATCCACACCCAAACCCTACCATACTATAAGAGTCAAAATCGTGTCTTTTATCCATTTATCTAAGACTAGGGTTATGTTTTTTTCTAAGGTTGACGCTTAATTTTTTTTAAGTACTATATGTCATTTACCTTAACACATCATAAAAGCATGGAGTCAAAGTCAAATGTATATTAATTAAAGTCAAAATCATGTTTTCATATTTATTTAAGTTTATCTCAATATAAATTTAAGATTAAGTTATGTTTTATGTTGATTTATAGGTAATTTTTATTTTGATTATAGATTTTTAAAATATTATAAAATGTGATGCTTTTATAAAATATATATAATTTGAGTGGGTTTGATGGTTAAAAGTATGTATTTTTTCTTAAAAATTACAGGAGTAGAATATGTATGTTTTAGTAGATTTAGTATTGAAATTACTATAGGAAAATAAGTCCCTTATCCCAAAAAAAAATCTTATATACTAATTTAGTATCTAGCTTGACCGTATCCTTAAATTAGATAATAATATTAATAATAATATTCCTAAAAATTTCCAGACATATCCGACTCATAGCTATCCACCAGCCAATATGAATTATTATATATTGATCCTCACAGCGCTGTGGGATTCGCTCGGATCAAAAAAGCGAAGCATCCTCAGCTGCCTCAGGTTGTGCATCCCCATCTGAAAAGCGATCAACGTATTTTAATAGAACATCAGCGAAAAATACGGAAGATCGCGTGGATTTGGGGAAGGTGCAAACGATTCCAGGCACTCATAATGGGGATGCCTATTTCAATCTTCATGTTGAAGCATGTTCTCTGTTATTTTTAGAGAAAGGTATATCAATGGACTTTTTTTTCCTTAGATTGTAAAATTTGAGACATTATATTTTTTAAATTTATAATGTATTAAGTATGGAGGTTTTTCGTAAAGAAGTTTTGGTTATTGGGATGTAAGTTTTGGAAGTGATAATCTTGAGTCATTGAGGTTATGTGATTTATTTCACTAGTTTCAATCTTATTTTTTCACCTATGTGAAGATCACCGGATTCTGTTAACTGGATTATTAAAAAATCATGAGAAATTAATTAGTTAAGACTACCTCTCATAGAAACAATCATAAAGAAATGACTTTCTTAACATAGTTGAATTCCAAAAAATGATATCTAATTTATAATGCACATAAGTTTAGAGACTAAAAAAATAAAAATGTAAATAACGGATTCTCTAAATATTCTGTAATCAGTAAGATGATTACAAAATATTCAAAAATTAGCAATCGACATAAGCTCAAGGGAGCTGGAATTAGGTTATGCATCTCCATCTAAAAAGCTCACCGTATTGTAATAAAAGATCAAAATAAAATATGGATCTGTTCATGGATTTGGCGAAGGTGAGGCACTGATGCCCATTTCAAGCTTTATATGGAAGCATATTTTTGGTTTTTTTGAGAAAGGTGTAAATCGATTTTTTTTTTCCTGAACATCAGATTTAAGATATTGTATTTTTTGAATTTGCCAATAATATAAATTCCAAAAATGAGAGTTGAGATCTCCAATAAAAATATCTTAATAAATCTCCTCTAACCAAATACAACAACTTTTACATAGTATCGAACCAGGCTCAGGTAAAACAAGCTACTGTGACACTGATGCTATCCCCGTTCTTGATGTCTCAGTGATAAGGGCTAACCTTGACACCAGAAAGCATGAAATCTATTCACAGCCAACATGCAAGTGTACTGAAAGATATCAAGATAAATGGTGTTGGGCTCATTATTAATACAATCCTTAAACAAATATTTTTGTTAATTAGATGCAGGGTTTTAAATTGACCATTTTTTTTTTATGAATAAATGCTAGCCTATTTATTAGTTAGAAATAGAATGTTAAATTCACAATGAGATGTTTATTATAAGGATTATGGGTTTATTATTAAGAGTTTTTGGGATAGTTTAATTTTTGAAAAATTGTTTTTATTTTCGACTTTTGTTTAGAAAATAAGAACATTTAGTATAGATTAAACTATAATTACACAAACCAATTAATCTACATTTTATGAATTTAAACTAATTTCCTATATTTTCACCAATAATATAAAACTACTCCTACAAACTCTACCAGACTTAAAAGTTCATCATTGATTTTTTTTTTATTAGATCCAAGGAATTATAAACTGGCTACCTGGCTGCCTTTACACAGAGTGCTTTAGCTGAGAGTGGAAAATTATAGTTACAACCAACTCATTCAAAAGTTTTACTTCGAAGCTCATCGAATAAAAACATATTTTTACATAAAGTCTAATCAAGTGCACCTTTTGAAACAGTAAAAGGTGGCGTGTTGAGCAGATAAACGATACCAGGTTGGTATCAGATCCTTCAGAAAAGTATAAAATTCAGAGTCACATGGGCATGTGCACGCACTGCTTTATTCTGGTAGGCTTTCATATAAAATTGGAAATATTCAGGTTAGCCTGCAAGAGGATACCTACATGCTGAGTGTAAAGTCCATATAAAGATTTGAATGTTATTGGTTGTTGGCATTATTTAACTTATTTATCAACAGAACCAGAACGATGATAAATATAGGATGATAATAATAATTTAATTTTAATTTTTAATTATGATATGAATTTTTTTATATTGTAAATTTGTTTATGGAGTATAACAATATATATTAGTGGAAAATTATTTGATATAATATATATAAACTTTTCAAAATATTTTTACAAATACAGAAAAATTAACTTTCATGAATAAGGATTATGGTTTTATAAATCATATCTAGTTCATTATTTACGGCTGAATTTAAGTCTGGAAGCAGGAAGTTGACTTCACTCACAAACTTACCAAAAGAAAAAGAGCCTTGTTGGCCTTGAGCTATTTTTTGTCTCAATTTGATAATTTCTACCCTAGGCTTCATATTTCATCTTCCACCATTTGCATTTGAGATCTCTGGTTTATCAGAATTTCCATGGTAGTTGTCAAGGTTCTAGCAAATTGATTTTACCTCAGCACAACTGCAAAATGTCCTCCTAAATCACTTGAATATTTGTGTCCTCTTCCTATTTCATCTTCCACCCTTTGCATTTGAGACTTCTGGTTTATCAAAATTTCCATGGTAGTTGTCAAGGTTCTAGCAAATTGATTTTACCTCAGATACAACTGCAAAATGTCCTCCTAAATCACTTGAATATTTGTGTCCTCTTCCTATTTCATCTTCCACCCTTTGCATTTGAGACCTTTGGTTTATCACAATTTCCATGGTAGTTGTCAAGGTTCTAGCAAGATGTCCTCCTAAATCACTTGAATTTTTGTATCCTCCTTGTGTTGCATATCATTGAGAGTTACCAGAAATTGACAACACTCTCTACCCTGGAGGGAAGGGGAATCCAATACCCAATCAAAAGCAGCCCAATCAAAAGCAAAACCAATAACAACATTATGGGCACCTTTACCCATTGCACCAAAATTCTCCCTTGGAAGCCAAAGTGCTTCATTATCCCATGTCCAATAATTAAATAAATAGTGAAATATTTATTTAATTATTCTTGTAGAAACTATAAAAGTGGGTGAAAATGAAATTAATTATTTTCACATAAATTGGTAAATATATGAAAATAACATGAAACTAATTGAATATTTTTGGGTTATTTTCATATGGGTAAATTAAATGACAATAATTTAAGAAAACTGGTTCACTAAATTATTTCTTATGGTGAAAATGGGTTTTAATGTGTAAAACCCATACTACATGGCTAATTTGGATCATCCTAGTGGAAAATGACTAGGTGGTCACTTTTTTTGTGATAATAATTGTGAATCTAGTTGCTATATCTTAGATTTGAGTTTCATTTGATTTCTTATAACAAGGTACCAACACTATTATTAGTTAAGGCAAGAACATGAGGAAAACTAGTGGATAGATTTAAACACTTTCAATTTGTATAGGCCTATTTAAGAAGAACCTGCTAATGCCTATAACCTCACCAATCTTCACAACCAACATTCCTAATTTGACTTAGACTCAATAATGGATTGCATGGGAACATGTAGTTACTTTAGTTAGGGGGAGATGTTGGGTTCAAAAAATGACATCGTTTTACCACATTTTCTCACCATTTTACCCATTTTGTTTATAAAATCCATATCCTTTTCATCCATTATCGTTCAATATTTCATCTTTTTGGCTCAAATATGTTAAATCTATTAAGTCTTGTTTGAATTTGAGAAGGATAATAGCTATTTTTGTGTATTCGTTGACAATGTGTTGAGAAAATTCCTACAAGATAACTAGTTGCTACAAGATATGATATTCTAGTACTTCAGGAAATTGTTACTCTATCATTTACAAGTGTTATTACTCTCAATAGTCTCGATGATTATCATTGAAGGTTTCTGTCACTCATGCTAATACTCATAGAAAACATTAGCCCACATAGTCTCTTATGGAAACGATGAATTGTCTCTTTCTTGATGACGTGGTTGTTCCAATCACGGTCATTATAATTATTCTAAATATGTTTGTTGACTCATATATGACATACCCGTACAAAAGTGTGCAAACCATTGCGACCCAACTCTCTTAAGAAAATATGATAATATAAAAGATAAAGAAAATAAACCTCATGAGTAAGTGGGGTCCCGAGAGAAATAACAATATGGTTGGCTCTTAGATCTTAATTTATGTTTTTATATCTTATGACAATTATAACGGGTTGCATGTGCTTGTTTCATGATGTTAATGATAGAAGATGGTAAGGAAAATCTCAACTATGGTATATTCATTTCATTATTAGCTCTATGGTTATTTTTATCTGGAGATATGCCTCTAATTTTGCATGGAGAATCATTAATGTCACCCTTTTGTTTTGTTATAAGCATATACATGATATATTTTGGTGCCTCCATTTAATGGTTGTAGAACATGATTTTGTGTTTGTCAAAACATCCTCTTGTGAGTTTCATAATTGGCATATATATAAGTTAAAAGAAAAGGAGAGAGGTGAATATATGACCTAATTCATTCACATACACATTCATAAGATATAATATTTTTACCAATATTTGGGGCATTAACATTGCTTTTATATATATAAGCAAAAGAGGGAGGTGAATATATAACCTAATTCATTCACATACACATTCATAAGATATTATATTTTGTCAAACGTTTGGTGCATTAACATTTCCAAAAACTAAACATGTAATACTTTGTTAAATGTTAAATCATGAAATTGTCATTATATGGCATAAGTAATGGCTAGCATAGCTAATTATTTGGCATATAATATAGATGGTGTAACATTACATTAAGTCTTTGGGTTATAATGTAAGCTTGGCATATGGTTTCAGCATTCGACAAAGTCTAGTTGAATGGCATGGTGACACATAAACTTGGAATTGTTAGAAACCAGAATAATACTAAGAGGGGGGTGTGAATGGGTATTATGACCAATTTAACCAACTATTGCAAATTTATACTTTTCAATTTGTTTAGCAACAATTCATGTAAGTAGCATCATAAATCAACTCATGAATCACACAACAACACTATAATTAACATACACATATGTAACACATAGAGGCTCGAGATGTATTGTGGAAACCAATAATGGGAGAAAACCACCAATATTATTTTTAGTTTCTTGTGTAAATGCAAGCCTTGACTTGTTGTTACATTATATTTTCTAACACCAACTAGAAGGAAACAACCACTCTCTCATTCACAACACCCACTTGTAGGAGCACCAACCCCTATTTGTTTTGTTCGCTTCAATTTCCTTCTTTGCAAGCCACTACTTGTAGGAGGCACTGCCCCTTAAGTTGTTTCTCAAAAAACCACCTGAAGGAAGCATCGACTCCTTCATGTGTAGGCACCAACCCACTAAACCATGCAAATCCATTCTTCATTCATTTTCAAACTAAAATGTATAGGTGCTCTTGTTACAATCAACTTGTTTATATCTATGCTTTGGCTCTCACTAAGCTTGATATATAATAATACAGCTCAACATCCTTTGACTCTACCTTTGTTATGTAGCTATCCTCACACTCAAGTATGATCACAACATTTCAGATCTATTTAATCAACTCGGTATTTCACTGTCTCATCCCTTTCAACTTTCAACCATCACAACTCTTCGCCTTCTTAAAATGCTTGGCTTCTCATATGTTTGGCCTTCTTAGTCACTTTCCCTTCTCAGACGTTTCAAACACTAATTTGTTGTTCGCTTTCAAGATACATCCATCTCAAATACCTCAGACCATATGCATTATTTGTAATTTTGTTGTTGTTTATATAGATTTAGAGATTCCTCTATATTGAGTTCATTTGCGAATTTTGGGTTTAGAAATCAATTTCACTTTAGTTCTATTCTTCAATTTAATTGGTATTTCTTGTGTTGATTAGATTCTCTTTTTTTCAACTTGAACTAGATTTTCACCTATATTTCAACACCAAGACTTATTCTCAGTTTAACTCTCTTATTATGTCCATGGATGCTGTTTTGAATGGCAGTGTATCAACCTATTTTAATTTTGGCACTAGAACACCAAATTTACTTCAACTTAGAATACAAAATTTCAATCCATGTTGCACCCTTAACGTTTAGCTCTCTTCTACATGAAACTATATCCTCATAATCATAAGCCAGGTGTTGTAGGGCACAAATCCTCTCTTTGTAGCACTCTTATCCATATTTCTTTGTACCATGACCACTAGCTTAAGTACAGAGAGAGCTTATCATAACACGGATTTTATAAACCTTCTATGCCTTTAATTTTTATTTTATAAGCATTATATTCTTGAGGGAAATAATCATGTTATACCTTACCGTGCTCACCATGTCAGCTCTTTATAACCTATTCAAAGAAAAATCAATGCGACACATGGACTTGTTAGGTCTACTGAGTCATGGGCTAGATATCTGTATAAAAATAGTCCAAACACCTCTTAAGCATTTACTGGCCCAAAGTGCCACAAATAATTAACACGAGAGAATTCTTACAAATGCATCCCATGGCATGAATTCCAAGAATGTGCCACATTATTCTCTGAGCCACATTACTTGATCCAGGTGGATATTGGTGGCCACCTGCCAAGTCCACTTGGACCCCCACCATTGTCTTTCTTAGCATTTTCAGTTTCCTTAATTGTAGCACAACTTACTATTTTTAGCAGTTTTTTCGGGTCCTGAACTTCCGGAGCCGTTTTGAGGCCCTAAACGACGTTTTTTGGGGAATCCAGGGGCAACATGGGTGGACCAATGTTTCCCGTTCCAACAATGATAGTGCTCGGATAGATCTTTCTAATGAGCTATTGTACGCGTCAAATGGAGATCATATGCCAAGTTACGACCCGGGAAGTTGATGTACCAATTTACCCCAAAC
Organism: Pinus tabuliformis; assembly: GCA_031772625.1. Taxonomy (NCBI): domain Eukaryota; kingdom Viridiplantae; phylum Streptophyta; class Pinopsida; order Pinales; family Pinaceae; genus Pinus; species Pinus tabuliformis. The sequence goes on along the minus strand of CM062812.1, from coordinate 379,994,757 downwards.
GGGGCCCACAGTTGGCGTTTCATCTCCTAGGGTTAGGTTTTGGAATGTTAAGGGTTTTCCATTGTTTCTCAACAATAAATAGGCCTTCGAGCCTCATTGTAACACAGTTCGGAGGCATGTAGCCATCACATCTCTTCTTAGAGATAAGCTACCATCGCCCTAGCTGGTTTATTTCCATTTCTGGTTGTAAGCATATTTCAGTATTTTCCATTAATGAAATGAAGTATTATTTCCGCTGCATCTTTGTGTATATGGTTATCTCTGTGATTTGTTGCATTCTTGTTTAAATCCGGATCATTACTGCCACCTGGAGTTATGTCATCATATGAATAACACATTCAATGAATTTCAGGCGTTAAAGTGTAACACCTTCCTCCCACATCTACCTAGGTAACCGGCCAACTAGGCTAAACATGTGATGAGAGGCTACTATGATATGATTCAACCTCCTAAGTGACCTTAAGGAAGTGGAATCAACGGAAACACAACATACAAAACTTCCACATTACCTACAAGACTCCTAGTAACCATCCCAACCACTCAAGTAGCTAGCCCTTGGGTCCCACTGAGGTTTTAGACCACTTGACCTCTCGACGCTCCCATGCTATGGGCTTGCCAAGGACACTCTCATGAAAAGGAATGCCAATGTCTAGGGATTGTTTTGCTCAGTGTTGTGCCAGCGTCCCCAAGATTTGAGCCACTTTTTCAGGCCCAAAGCCGAGGTCACTACCCATAATTGAATGACACCTTTAGAACAGTAAGATAATAGGGAAATAATGATGCAAAATTAAATACTTGAACAAGTCCTTAACTGGACCCCTACTAGCAATGACAGGTATTTCATCAACATATCAAAAATATGCAATCTACCAGTGTAAACAACATATTTAAGCATAGGTGTATCATACTTATCTAAGAATCACTATGAAACATTGTTCCCTTATGACATTTGTTGCATTATCATCTATTAGGTCATAGATAAATTGTGCATTCATTTACAAGTAAAAACATGATGAGACCCATACATAACCACCGTCATAAAACATATACATAACCAACATAATAGTAACAAAAATACCAATGAAATCACAACCATATGATCCAAATATAAACCAATGTAATACTCATAGAAATACAAGGAGAAATAACCTCATATTGATGATGAAAAATCCAAACCCAAGATGGGACTACCACATTCCACCCAACCATAGAATTGTTGAGCCAAATCTCTCTTCAGCCATTCACCCTCGTGCCATATTCCAAGCATGAATGTGGTTCTCAAACCAAAAGAACTAACCAAGGCATCCCAAGGCTAAATCACCTCACCCTATTCAATAGAAACCAGGCTTTACCATAATCGATCCCAAAACACTAGGCCAACACAATGAACATGTAATAACAGGCTTTACCATGATCTCCACCCAACCATTAGGCCAAACAAGAATGGATGCCAAGGGATTTCTGCACCTACACCGTGAGGAATTTTCCTTTCTCCTAGTCTCTCAGGCTTTACCACAATCCACATCGGATCACTAGCCCCTAAACTGAGACCCACTCTCCAAGATTTACCACATATCCCAACCCAGGATTACAAGGCCCAACGAGAGCAATCCACCTCTTGGCTTTACCGTATATCCTGCCATTCACCTACAAGGATTCCTAAGCCCATTGAGGCAACACAATCCTGGCTTTACTGCAACCCACAATCTAGCTCACGGGTTATTAGGCTAGTGGCTTTCCCGTGATCCACAGTTCGGTTCAGGGACCACTAGGACATGTGCTCTATCATTCAGAGATCCACTTCATTCAACTTCAAATCCATCCGGCAATATAGCTCAACCGAAACATGAGAACCCCATCACACCATGGTTATCCAGAAATGGAAAGGCTAGGTTGAAAATACTATCACACCTAACAAACCCATGCCATAACAACAAACGAACCACATGCAATACCATGCATGCCAAATCTAGTAAGGAAAATACACATGCAAATTGATACCTACAAAGAATATTGTTGTAGCTTCTTGATCCTACTCTTCCTTGCTTGATCTTTTCTTCCCTTTTCCTTATTTTCCTTTCTTGATCCCATGAAAAACCTAGCAAAAGTTTACCAACTAATCCTCATAAGCATTTTTATCAATGAGGCCTCTATTTTCTTCATTTTCCATTATTTTCCTTCAATTTCCTCCTCACATGCAACCTTTGCACCTTTGACCTTCCTTTTCTCCTAATTTCCATTATTTTCATAAATAAATGTGCCAAAATTTCCATTTTGCCTTTCCAAAGCCTTAGCCATTGCCTTTGCCAATTTCCTTAGCCATATTAACCTAAATGAACACCCACTAGGATTTTTTTCCCACCATTCAGCTTGGAATATGTATCCCAATCTTATATATTTTTACATGAGTTTTTAACCAGGGTTGTTACAGAACCCTCTCCCTTGGGGGAACACTGTCCTTAATGTTCAATGACACCTATAACCAACAAGACTGCTGAAAACAAAGCATACTTCCCATGGAGCTTTATAACATAGCTCATTTTAGTATTTACAATGATTATTTTCTAATCATGACAAACCTACTATTTACTAGAGCTTTATAACACAAATCATTACGATATTTACAATACAACCACACACATACACATTTTCTCAACCATCAAATAAAAGGATACAATGACTGCATCCACAATAAGGGAATCCAGAGGCTCACACCTCCACCCTCAAAGTAATACCAGGATTCACCTCCTTCGTAAGAAGTCTAGAATCCACTACCACAATCAAAACTGCATCCAATGTCTAGCACTATAATCTTGCACCACTTGTCCTCTCACTGAACAGTTACCGACTCATTGTTCCAGGGTGCACTCCCGCTGTGTATTTGATTCCATCTAAAAGTGTTGACCAAAACAAATATATCCCCGAGCTTCCCTTTTCTGCTACACAATCCCTCGGGTAATCTAGTCACCCCTTCTATGTAGTCACTGACCTTCCAAGTTCCCCAGCATCCCCTATCTCGAGCGATCCATCCCTTGGAAAGTCTTCCTCGCATCAGAAATTCAAACAACCAAGGCATATAACTTCCTCAAACCATCATAGCAGTCATAGCATGCTCATGGCAATAAATGGACACTATTGGGTACCAGTGTCCCGTAATGGCCCTAATCCTGAAGTGCTTTACCAACATACTGCTGCATGTTCCAATTCCTTTTTTCATTGCTTCTAATTCTTGCAATTGATTTCAACCACCCAACTCAAAAGTTCCCGCGCTTTCATGTACCAAGCACATAATTTCCATTAGATTCAAAAGAAATTGAAATAACTTCAAATCATACCTCATTGGTGGCCCATCAATAAGGTACACTTGCAATTATGTTTATTTCCTATTACAACAAGTCAAACTAGCATATTTGACCAAATCATCATGTATAAACATATCACATCAGGTTAGCTCAAAACACAACCATCATAGACCAAAATCCTAAATCACATGTAACCATGATAAACCAAAATCATAGATCACATGTAATCATCATAGACCAGAATCATAATTCACATGCATAATAAAACTAAAATAAAATGTTGATACTTATGTTTTAATCAACCCTTACCTTTAACTTTTTCCTTATTTCGTACGCACACCAAATCAGTTGCCACACCCAACAAACAGCCAGTGCCTTCTCCTCAACCATGTGCACATACACATAATGTGCATCACACACATACAACCTCACATGACATACAACACCACACAATACATGCATCTACACTTGACACACAACACATACACCTGCACCTAGTGTACAATACAACACAATACATGTGCCTACACCTAGTGTACACCACCACACAATACATACAACTACACCCGACGTGTAACACAATATATATATCTATACCTGATGTACGACCCCACACAATACATATACGTACACAGAGTACAACATAATAAATACACATGTCGCGATACCATAACTACATATTGCACACACATATTACCACATGCTCGCAACACAGCATGTATGACATGCACAATGTTGTACCTATTTCTCGTAGGCAGTTCTTGGCTACAAAAACTATGTCGAGAAATCAAATCAACTAGCCTTTAGGTTCAAGCTGGCCCTTGAAACAGAGGGGGCTCCTTCAATTGTTACAAGGCCTTGTTTAATGTTGATCATTGTCACTAAACAACATCCTATGAAGCACAATGGCTAGATTTAGGATTTAATGGAGTGGTTACTAATGATTGCACAATTCTTGTTCATGAATAAATCCCTCCCTTGTAGATTCCTTTCTCAAAATTTCAGCTTCCAACGTGATAGAAGAACTTAAATTTTTAAAGAATTTAAAAGAAGAATATAAGGGGATTCCTAATAATTAAGGAGTGAGACATAATACTTAATTAACTAGGCAAAATTGGATGCATGTAGAAAACTTCTATAGCCCAACAAAACACATTCAGGAGAAGATAGAAGGAAAAACAATAACTAGTTCAAAGAGGAGCTACCTCAAATAGACAGTCCAATATACTAATCTCTTTAAACGATTATAAATTTGCAGGGGATTTCAGAGAGATTGAAACTCAATCTTTTCTTACCTAGATATTCTATAATACTTTGAACATGTGCAATGTTAGGTTTCTATACCAATAGGAGTCATAATTTTTGAATGACTAAGTTTAAAACTTATAATATGTACATACCTTTGCTTTTGCAAATGTTTTCCATATTCAAAAATTTAAAAATGTAAAGAGGATATGTCCTAAAAGAAAAATCAAAGGACAAAAAGAATAAGAAAAGGTCTAAAAAAAAGAAAATATATGAACCCCAAAAAACAAAAAGACCATGAAAGTGTGCAAGTCTAAATGCCACTACTATTTACTTTCATGCATAATAATGATTGTGTGCAACTTGTTATTCATGCCACAATCCATGGTAATCAAACTATTTAATCTTGATTATGCCATGCTTTAAATTTCATGTTGATAGTTAGAGAATAAAATCTGACCAAACTGTTTAATCTTGGTAGATCATTATATAGGTAGAGTAAATAAAAGGAGCTCATCAGTTTAATCTGAGCCCTTGGATGATATAAGATTAGAATTAGATAGTTTCCTGCTTTAAAAGAAAATTGATAAGGGTTTGCTAGCTCAAATGCACCTTAATAAAGAGAATTAAAAATGGTAGGATGAGTATATGGGTAAGTAGAAGAAAGGTTGCAAAAGTATTATGATTGATTAGACAAAAACACATTTATCATATTTCAACATGTATTTCAAATGTGAATGGGCAATTAAGCATGCATAAGGTTTACAAAGTCAATTAATTAAATTCCCCCATTCATTTCACCCCTTTACTTTACTAATTTTGCATAAATAAATTCTAAGTACTTAAATCCTTTAAGTCAAATAGGCTCAGAGCATTTCTCTGACTTCTGGAGGGATTGGACCCTCGGCTTAATGACTTAAGGACAACAAGTACTAGATTCCCCCTCATCAAAAATTCATCTCCCTTCATTCCCCCTCATTTCCCTAATAAAATCCCTTTTCCTAAGGTTAAAACACTATTTGCCTAAGGAAAGTAATCACCCCCATGTAAAACCCATTTTTCTTAAAAACCCACAAAAACACTTTAGCCTAAGTTATAATGCATATATGCGAAAAGCAAACAAATCACAGAAAATACATTATGTTTAGTGCAATTCATTTCCGTTGTTTTCATATTAACTTCTAACTTTTATATATTAATTCCCATTAATACCCTTTCTCGTATGTGTATATCAAATCCCTTACATTAATATCCTTAGACCTAGTTTTAACTATAAAACAACGAATTTCATCCAAACCTCGACAAAGTTCATTAACTGATTGATTCATGATTACATTAAGTAAAACTCCGAAAATCACCCCATCCGCCTAAGTTTGTCCTTAACCCATGCTTAATCACCATACCGTTGCACTTAATCGCCCGTCGGGCCCCCCACTATCCTATGTGTAGTTTCCCCACCCAATCACTGTGCGATCACTTCCCCCCACATCTTAAGGCTCTTATCCATATCAGGCCAACCCATCTGCCGAACTATACCCAACCAAAAAAGTGGTTTTGCCACCAGCCCCCGATGATACGTGTTCGCTGATGAGTGGCATCGGGTGGCCTCTCCCCAATACCACCGAGCGCCTGTAAGTAGTGCGAAATAAAATTCTTATCATCCTCTTGCCAGATGAAAAAACCGTCTACTGTTCACCTTGTGCCAAAATTTGAAAAAATCAAACCTTTACCCGTTTAAACACAAAAACCCCAGTTTTGTTCGTTTTCGACTGTTTGTGTAGTAAAACCCTGTGTAACCCTTCTGCACCACCTAAAGCCTCTGCTAACCAATTCAAGTATGGTTTACCTCTCGAAAGCACTTTGGACTCACTCCATAGACCTATAAAGCTTGATAAAACCATTAATGACCCTCCCTGTCAACCCAACGTTTTCCTAACAGTTTGTTTTATTTTGCAGGTGACCAAAAGACCGTAACCTTGGATAAACAGTCTTAATACTAGTCATAAGACCTGTTTACTCTGAGATTGTTATCAAATCTATTCAAATAGAGATGGAAAATAAAACATATTGTTAAAAGATAAGCAAAGGAAACATGGAATTAAATGATTTACTATTGAAATAAACAGTAAAAACCTAAAATATACAGTGAAGGTAAAAGGAAATAGTAAAGAATAGTCAAAGTGTATCAGGGTTAAAGAGTATCAGATTGAATACCAAGTCAAGTAAAGTAGCTAGCATGAAGACAAACAATAGGGAAGACAATTACAAAGCATACAGATTCATGTCAAAGTGAAGATAGATGAAAAAACAGAGCAGTAAAATTAAACAATAAAAGTAAACATCGAGGTAGTAAGGGTTAAACAGAGATGAAAACACTTTCACCAACAACAATGAAGTTTATCCAAAGTAAAATTGAAAAATAGTTAAAATAAATTCAAGGTTAAAAGATGAAATCAAAGCAAAAATGGTACATTCTTCAAAAATTTCTTGTTTAAGTCATAGTTTTACAGAAACTATCGTGGCCAATACAAGATAAATTTGGAGAAACTGAAGGAGGTTTGTGTTCCTAAAAGGCTAATCTACAAACAACTATCTCATTTTTACACAGGTATTACCACAAGTGAGATAAGTGCATGTATTCACAGGCTATTTTTCGGACTGTATAAAGTCCTGTTTTTGACATCTTTTTTCAGAGAATATTTTGAATAGCTGGAGCTGAATTTTGGGAAATTGAGAGACAATTATCTCAAAAACATACTTATATACAATAACCTCTTTCACTTTTTACATCTCTATCACGGAGTGAAATATACAAAGCTATAAATGTACCATAATCTTGCAGAATTGCTGGATCAGAATGCACAAAGAAAGGATGCAGTTAGTGACTGGGATGCCTCATCATCAATTGAGAGTTGCCATCAAATTCGAATTTCTCTTGTTTTTCACTATAAATCCATAAAAATAGTGCCAAATAGATTCATTAGTTTGGAATGTCCTTTATTTAAGTTCTATCAATGTAAAACAATTTGAGATATTTGTAAAACCAATCTTGATATTTTTTCAAGATATTTCAGTTTAGAATTTGTATAAATACTTATTCATTTGAAGTATTTTGGGGGGATTCAAAGACATTTCTATAGACATTTTCTTCTCAAGTTAAGGAGCTATTGTACTCAAGACTGGATTGGCTTGCTGGATCAAGGAATAAAGTAAAGACATTTCACAGGATTCCTGTGTAAAGCATAAATCAAATAAGTATTCTCTCTCTCATGTGTATTATTGTTTCTCTTTATGTTTATTAATAATCATATGTGTCTCTATGAAATCTGAATGTTAAACTAGGAATGATATTTCAGAACTGGCTTGAATGCTCTCTGTCTTGACTGTTTACATTCTTAATGTTTTCTGCTAAACTATCTTAGTTTGGGAATTCTTAATTGCTCCCTTACTTCCATAGTTTTCCCCCTAGGTCTATAGTAAAGGATTCTTAGTTGCCCTTTGCTCATGATCACTTCTTGCTCTTCATCTTGATCCCAGTCTAAGGATTCTTCATTGCCCTTTCACCCTGGTTAGGACTACCTCATCCATTGGAACTTGAAGATTTTCATTTTGTTTTGTTAGCCTACCCTATGAACTCTTCCTTTAGTGATTGATCTAATCCAGTTAAGCCATCCTTTAATTGACTCCATAGCCCAATGGCTTGAAGGCCTTGCTCTGTCCATCTGTTCCTAGAATTCCACCACCCAACCAATTCAAAACCTTATGAGCACTAAGAACTAGCCTAAAATCCCACCAAAACAAAGTTAAATTATAAAGAGAGAGCCCTCTCTGGACTTAGGTTGGCTAGAGCCTGAGTCTAAAAGATTAGGTTTGTGGTTACCTCAGATTATTCCTTCTTTTTATAACTTCTAGGGAAGACTTCTCAGTGATAACATGCAGAAAACAAGTTATGGAAACACTAGAAAGACATACTAGAAACTTAAATTATGTCATAAACTAGAGTCGGAAGGCTTTGATAAGGAATTCTATAATAGAAGTTTTATAGAGCTGAAAGGTTTTGGCATCAAAAGCGAACCTATGTTTATTAGAAATGATCAAATATATAGAAAAATATATCTCTAACTTGTTACAATATTTCTGGAATAATATCCTAAACAATATACTAAAAATAAAAATAATCTTTGGATACTCTGCCATAAATTTGGAACTGTTTGAAAGTATTGAAATCTGGAATTGGTTCACTAGAAATCTGTCAACTTCCCTTTTCTCAAGGTCAATTTTGCCACCTAGACACTAGTTGTCACACAACACTTTTTCTCTTTTGATATCTCTGTTTGTGGTAAGTAAAAACCTTCGTGAAATCCTCATACTTTGTAACTGCTTCATCATTTTGAAAAGTAAAATATCCTTAGAAAACATAGGTAATGTCTGGTTCTATAAATGTTTCTCTGAGAAACACAGTGAGCAAGAACCGAATCAACCAGACATGCACTAAAACCATCTAAGGATAAAAATTCAATTATAAAACATTCAACTGAATTCAAAAACTTTAGTGCTACTTAAAGAAATTTGGCTATTCACGAAATCTGATTTTTTCCCTTTCAAAGCACCCACAAAATATCTCAAACCCTTGACAATTTTGTGAAAAATTTCGCAATTGATGTCATTCTGCACAAAACCCACATTCCAGATTTTTGAAATTTGTCTTTGCTTGCTAAGGATTTGAGCCCAAAATTCATTGTCTATAAACACTGCAAAATTTTAAATGAAGTACACAATAAAATTTATTTCTTTGATAAAAACTGGTGCTTAACCATGGAATCCCCTTTTCAAATTGGTGTTGGTAATATCAATATGGATTTTGGCACCTGATCACGATTATCTGTCATACATTCTCACTTGAGAAGAAAAATTAAAATCATATCATTGCTCTTGAGTCTTGTAAGTCCAAAGTCCGCAATACGAGCACTGAAATTGCCATCTAATAGCACATTGTTCGGCTTTACATCTCCATGGATGATGGGCAGATCACATTCAAGGTGCAGAAATTCCAGAGCCTACACAACATCAAGGATAATATTGAATTTCTTCTCCCAATCCAACTTACCAGGCAAACTCAGATCATCCTTCTCAAACAAAGCTTCCTGCAGGCTCCCGTTCTGTATATATTCATAAACGAGGGGCCTCCTCTTACCATCTACATAATAACCCAAAAGAATAATGGTGAAAGGAGAGTGAAACCTGCCGATGATGGCCATGTCATTATGAAAATTTCGTTCACCTTGTAGGGACAAGGCATCGAGTTTCTTGACAGCCACCTCCTTGCCATTGCGCAAAACTCCTCTGTAAACAACCCCAAATCCTTCTTTACCTAGCTTCATCGAATCATCAAACGAGATGGTAGCACCTTTAAATTCCCCCAAGTGCATGGAGCCTAAGAACCAGGGTTTGCTTATTGGCTCCAGAGCCATGGCCATGACAATTTTCTTCCTTTGGCTTTAGTTGATATGAATGGATGCTCTGAAATAAAGAGGCTGAAGATGGAGATCCCACAAATTGTTGTGGGTATAAATTTCTGGATGACATCTTGTCTACGTAAACCTAGAGCTCATAACTCTTCTTCATTAATAGTTCAATAAATGAATGCCTTATCCTTGTATCCAATCATGGAGATAAGCCTAACTGCTTGCATTAACTCAAAATCCAAGTTGTCCATACCTGAAAATGATTCCACAGAAATGAAGGAGCCTTCAAGTCATTGATGTCTGGAGACCATGATAACGGAACTACACCTAAAAACAACCTAAATATATGCTTCTTACACCATAATCTCAACAGTGTAGCCAGATGAAGAAGGAGGATATTTTAAAAGCAGGAAGGGTTAAAATTAGAACCCCAAGTTTAGAGAAACATATTAACCACAGTGACTTGACTAACTCACATTTTGAAAGTAGGGTTGACTTATTGTCGAGTGGAAGAAAGCAAAGCAGCACTTATTCAGAAATTCATGGTCAACATAGGCCTGTGGGAAGCAGAAACAAAGGTTTGAAAATGTGTGATGAAATTTTGAATGAAATGAAGCAACCCACCCAACAACCCAACATGGATGACAAAGATTGAATGGACAACATACATTCCTGAGCACATATATCAGTGAATATTTATCTACAAGACTGAGGATTGGAAGTTGGAATGGAGTTGGGGAATTAGAATAAGACGATGGGGATGACAAGCATAACAAATATCTAGGTAGTCATGTAGGAGTGAAAGACCCAATAAATCCATTTCTATCTATTATCACTCCACGAAACTCTCCTAGGTTGCAGCTCGGAGATGCCTGGTAACATATAATCTTCAATATTATTCTCTGAACTATTGGAATGAATGATGGTTTGAATCAAGCCAAATAACCATTTAAACTATGTTTTTACGCAAGACATGCATGAACACCCTCAGCTTACAAGGATTTAAACCACTAATGCTCAATAGTTTGTAGATTTAATGAATGGATGGAGAATACTGACCATATCGATAGATGCATATATATAGATATATATATATCTATATATATATATATATATATATATATATATATATATATATATATATATATATATATATATATATATATATATATATATATATAAACACATATGAATGGCTAGCTACAGGCAGCAAATGAGAATACTGACTGTACTAGCAGATGCATACATAATAACACATATGAAGGGCTAGCTATAGGCAATAAAGAAGCTTGCATATCTAATTTATCAACGCAGAGATAAGATGACAGTTATCTAGCATTAGATATAGAAGAAACATGAACAAACTATTCAAATGCAAGCTTAGAATAGAAGAGAAAATGAACATTGAACATATAACAACAAAAGAAGCTTGTATTGCTAATGAATGCAGATGAGAAGCTTGAGTAGCAAAGTCTCAATAGTCTCCAAAAGTTGAACCATTGTTACATCTAGTTTTTAGCCTTTTATAGGTCTTTTACAATGCTCCTGAGCTCTCAAAGGCTCAGAGTCTTAATCTGTCCTCTCTGTCCCTTAACTGTTTGATTCATTGAATAGGCAAGCATGGTTCGGAGGTTTTCTCCTTCTGACAGAGGAATAACCACCTTTAGATAGTTTGATGCATTGTTTGGGAGCTCTCTCATGCCAGGGATGCCCCGTAATCACTTGTTAGTTTTTGATAAGCTGTGTTGTTGATGCCTCATGACAGATTCTGTTTCGGGATAGCTGCGCGTGCTATGTTGCATTGTGTTGTTCATGATCACATTTTGGCCTCTGTCCCTATCTCTTGGCCTCTGTTAGGTAATGGAAAGGGTCTTTGGGCCTATGTAATCCCTTTAAATGTTTATAAATATTGTTTTGTTGTTTTTACATAGAAAACTTTGCACGCAGCAAAAGACTGCCCATCTTAGTTTGTTTTGGACTTCAAAAGTCCTTAACATGGCCTATCCCTCTATTGGGTCTTCCCTTAGGGTCACTATGCAAATCACAAGTGGCATGGTCCCTTGCTTCCCTTTGTATTCTGAAACGTGTTGAAAAACACAAAAAAACCATGAAAAATGGCTTATGGCAGACCTGAAAAATTATACATTTCATTCCCAAACCCTTTCGGGTCCGGGGCCTATCGCATCGTCGCTACCAAAGGCTCCCTTGTATTTCTTAAAATACGAAAAACATTGAAAATGAATTAAAATTGGCCTTCTTGTGGACCTGAAATATTATCAAATACTATTTAGAATACCATCAGGTCCGAATCATCACATCGCACATATGAAGGAGTAAAGGCTTTGCCCTCGATTTCCTCGATTGCGATCTGCCAATGAGATGTGGGCCATCGATCTATGTGCGCGATCGATGGTCCACGTTTAATTGCCAATCACAATCGCTCATTCCACACTATCTGCGTTGATACCTCCATCGACGTGACTCGCCGATCTGATCATCAGTGATCGCTGATCGGCGATGTCTTGCATCGATTGTCACTGCCTGCCTGTGCTAATCAGATCCGCCGATTGCAATTTGCTGTTTAGATCTGGGCTGTTGATCGGCCAGATCTAACTACTGTTGTTCTTTCAGTGTTTAAGCCTACGATTTTTGTTTTTCACTGTTTTTATTTGGTTTTTTCCTCCCGATAGTGATTTTCCACACTTCCAAGGGCTCTTGGCATGTGAATGTTGGGATTTTTAAATGATCTTAAGAAATATTTGAAGCCTTTGGTGCATACTTGGATCCTTTGGCATAATTTTAAGCAAATTTTGAAGCCTTTGGTAGTGTTTTGGATCCATTTTTGGGCCAAATGCTTCCAAGGCTAACACTGGCTCCTTTTGGGGATGAAATCCTCCCTGTGAGGTTTCAAGAATCACAGATCAATGCCTTTCCTGTAAAAACAACATCAAACCTTCCTCCTAGTGTTGCATTGGGCATGGAGTCTATTTTGCAATGAAAATAAAAACTGGAAATAACATATTTACAATACCAAGGCTTTAAAGCCTTAAATGAAACAAATTTTCAAAAAAGGCCCATTGATTGGGCCATCAAAAACATCTCCTCCTTCCTTTAATGCATCCCTTTTGAGAAAACAATCACCAAACTGAAAATTGACCCTTTTTACCTTTCTATCAAAGGTTTCTTTCTCTTTGTCAATGTGTATATCAGCAAAATCATCAAAGACTTGCAAAAGCCTATTGAATTGATCATCTAGTCCAAAGACTTTCCAGCATTTGGCATTATCAGGCAGAGATGGTCTATATTTCACCTCATCTCTGTATGCTTTCAACCTTGGATGTTTTTCTTGGAAGGTTTTGTACACCTGCTGAATGATCTACTTCATACTTTGTTGTGTCATTTGTGACCTCAAAAGTTAATATAAAATATGAATCAATGTATTCCTCTGTGATCTGGAAAACTGGTTTCTTAAGCTGAGTAGAGGCCAACTGAGACTTTTTAATCTAAAGAAAACAAGCTCCAAAATTAGTGTCAACAGCATATATGGGATGATTGGTGGGATTCCTTTCATCACTAATTATATAAGCCAACTGAGCTTCTCTGTATAACCTCCTGCTTTCACCTCCAAAAACTGGGACATTAGCATAAGATAGAGCATTTTGCAATGTTACACCTAATCTTTTGATCTAGCCTCTAGAAGGTAACATGCCAAACTTGGGGGGGGGACATCTTCTACCACAATATCCATCATCATGCTTTTCATGGGTAGCTGAGAAAAAGTGATGGCTAGATCCTTGATTAATCCCAGGCATTCCACCTTTCTAGAGTAAAAAGAAAATAGGTCATGGTAAGGCTTCTTAATGTCAAGATCCAATTTATCCATGAAAGCCTTGGGCATTAGATTATGGTTGGCTCCAGTGTTTAGAAGGAAATTGTGAAGGATTTTATCATGAATGGACAGAGAAACATAGAATGATGGCGAGCTGTCTTCACAATTTTCAATCATTGGGCTAAGAATAACAGTTGGTTGCTCATCTTGTATATTTACATAGTTAGTGGAGGCTTGGATGGCTTTAGGCTTAAGAGCCTCAAGGATAGATTTCTTGAAGGACTCATTCTTCACTAGTTCAATTAGAGGCATAAGTATTCTTAGCTTCTGAATTTATGATTGAAAACTGAAAGAAGAAGGGGGCTTGTCAAGGCCTTTTACCTCTATGGCTGGAGCTTTGAGGATGATAGTATCAATTGCTGGTTGCTTCTGCTTATTAGCTTGTTGTTCTGCAGGGACAACAGCTTTATGAACAGGAGTTTCCTTGACATTATTCATCTTTGACCTCAAACTATATCGTTGCTGATCTTCAGTTTGTAGAATAGCTTCACCATCCTACTTTTGGCTGATCTAGTCATTGAATAATGACTTCGCATAGGCAGTTAAGGTCAAAAAAGGGGAACTGCCTTTGTCTTCCATACAATGGATCTCATTATCTTCAAATTGCTCTTCTTCCATGACTGCATTCTAAAAAGGGGTCTTCACCCTTTGGTCTTCATTGGCATCTTTATTTCTTTGCAAAGTCTGCAACTGGCCATTTTCTCTTCTATATGGATTTGGATTTGGAGGAGCAAAGGTATTAGGAACCCTTCCCTTCCCAGAGTGCTGCTCAACCTTTAATTTGGAGATCTCAGAGGCTAATGACTCTATCATCTTGGTCATTTTATCGATCTTGGGATCTGAAGGTGATGAAGACTCATCCCTTTGTCTCCTTCTATAAGCATTTCCCTTAAGCTTATCTGTAGCCATGATGTTTGATTCTACCTCCAAGGCTGCATCCTGCATATCAACCAAAGAAGCACATCGCCTCTCCCTTAATAGTAAATAGAAGTCAGAATCAAAGGCACTGGCATAGATGATTCTAGCATAGGTCGTGGTGGGTTTTACTTCAGTTGGTATCTTGCTGTACATGTGGTTAAACCTCTTATTAAAATCAAACAACAACTCACCATTTTCCCTCTTTAAGTTCCCAAACTCAGTGTGGTAGTAGAGGAGATCCTTTTTATCCCCCTAATGCTTTAGAAATGCATAATCTAAATCCTTAATATCTACTATAGATCTTGGAGTTAGTTCTCTGGACCATTTTCTAGCCTCTCCATCTAGGCTTTGGACAAAGACTCTCATCCAGACATCATCTTCGCTAATGTCCAGGTTATCAACATAGCTATAGAATGACTCAAGATATTCTTCTACTAAAACACTTTCAGTCTCAGTGAACTTAGTCATATACTTTTGATATTCTCTAGTAGGCATGGCATTCAAAGGAGTGGGTAGTACTAGAGGTCCATACCAAGTAGCTACGATTCTTTCCATTTTGGTGGGTGCTTGTGGCCCTGCCATAGCTATGGTGGCTAAAAGAGTAATGGCAGTCTGAATGATAAAGGGCTGAGGAGTGACTGATAAGACTAGAGTATGATGGATAGGAGGTGAGGTTTCCTTTGGGCTTACAACAAAAGGGAAACCTAATGAATAAGGAGCTTTATGAATCTCTGGGAGTTTTTCTTCACTGCTAGTATTAGATGCTATACTCTCAACATGTATTTGTTCTATTGCAGGATTTTCTTGAAGAGATATAGGAGATTGTTTAGGTTTACCTGAACCTGATGCTCCTTTCTGCAATACCTTTATTTCTTTGATGATCTTTTCAGGGTCAAGTACTAGGTCAGCTTGTGACTTCTGAGGATTTCTCTGAGTATGCCTCACAAACTGAGCCAGAACTACAAAGTGGAGTCGCCAAAAGGTTCAGCCTCCAGTAGAGTCGCCAGATAGATGATTACAACCAAAAAAGTGCCCAGACTTTGTCTATCATCAAAGCTAGATCTCTTTCATTTCCCAGGGAAGCTAAGCTTCAGTTTTTGGTCCCCGGCAATGGCGCCAATTATGTTATCACTCTAGGAAACTCTCCTAGGTTGCAGCTTGGAGATGCCTGGTAACATATAATCTTCAATATTGTTCTCTGAACTATTGGAATGATTGATGGTTTGGATCAAGCCAGATAACCATTTAAACTATGTTTTTACTTAAGACATGCATGAACACCCTCAACTTACAAGGCTTTAAACCACTAATGCTCAATAGTTTGTAGATTCAATGAATGGATGGAGAATACTGACCATACTGGCAGATGCATATATATATAAACACATATGAATGGCTAGCTACAGGCAGTAAATGAGAATACTGACTGTACTGGCAGATGGATACATAATAACACATATGAATGGCTAGCTACAGGCAGTAAAGAAGCTTGCAAATCTAATTTATCAATGCAGAGATAAGATGACAGTTATCTGGCATTAGATACAGAAGAAATATGAACAAACTATTCAAGTGCGAGCTTAGAACATAAAAGAAAATGAACATTGAACATATAACAGCAAAAGAAGCTTGTATTACTAATGAATGCAAATGAGAAGCTTGAGTAGCAAAGTCTCAATAGTCTCTAGAAGTTGAACCATTGTTACATCTAGCTTCCAACCTTTTATAGGCCTTTTACAATGCTCCTAAGCTCTCAAAGGCTCGGAGTCTTAATCTGTCCTCTCTGTCCCTTAACTGTTTGATTCACTGAATAGGCAAGCATGGTTCAGAGGTTTTCTCCTTCTGATAGAGGAATAACCACCTTCAGATAGCTTGATGTGCTATCTAGGAGCTCTCTCATGCCAGGGATGCCCCATAATCACTTGTTGGTTTTTGATAAGCTGCGCTATTGATGCCTCATGACAAATTCTGTTTTGGGCTAGTTGCGTGTGATGTGTTGTGCTGTGCTGTTCATGATCACTTTTCGGCCTCTGTCCCTATCTCCCAGCCTATGTTAGGTAATGGAAAGGGTATTCAGGCTTGTGTAATCCCTTTAAATGCTTATAAATATTGTTTTCCTTTTTTTACACAGAAAACGATGCACGCAGCAAAAGCCTGCCCATCTCAATTTGTTTCGGACTTCAAAATTCCTTAACATGGCCTATCCCTCTATCAGGTCCGCCCTTACGATCACTATCGGAAATCGCAAGTGGCCTAGTCCATTGCTTCCCTTTGTATTCTAAAACGTGTTGAAAAACACTAAAAAACCATGAAAAATGGCTTATGGCAGACCTAAAAAATTATGCATTTCATTCCCAAACCCTTTCGGGTCTAGGACCTATCGCATCGTCACTGCGAAAGGCTCCCTTTGTATTTCTTAAAATGCGAAAAACATTGAAAATGCATTAAAATTGGCCTTCTTGCATACCTGAAATATTATCAAATACTATTTAGAATACCATCGGGTCCGCATCATCGCATTGCACATATGAAGGCGTAAAGGCTCCGCCCCTTGGTTTCCCTGATTATGATCTACCGATGCGATGTGGGTTGTCGATCTGTGCATGTGATTGATGGTCCACATTTAATCGCCAATCGTAATTTCTCATTCCACACTGTTTGTGCCAATACCTCTTCTGATGTGACTCACCGATCTGATCATCGGCGGTCGCTGATCGATAGTGTCTTGCGCCGATTGCCACTACCTGCCTGTGTCGATTAGATCCGCCGATTGCGATTTTCCACTTAGATCTGGGTTGTTGATCAGACAGATCTAATGGCTATTGTTCTTTCAGTGTTTAAGCCTGCGATTTTGGTTTTTCACTGTTTTTCTTTGGTTTTTCCTCCTGATAGTGATTTTCCGCCCTTCCAAGGACTCTTGGCATGTGACTGTTGGGATTTTTAAATGATCTTAAGCAATATTTGAAGCCTTTGGTGCATACTTGGATCCTTTGGCATGATTTTAAGCAAATTTTGAAGCCTTTGGTAGTGTTTTGGATCCATTTTTGGGCCCAATGCTTCCAAGGCTAACATTGTCAATGCGCACAAGCCCAAATTTCCACGAGAAAAATGATACCATTTGCTTCTTGCAAAATCTCGTTGAAGTGTTTTAAACCCTCTATGGTCTCAATCTTAGCAAATATCTATGTCTGGTGAAAATCACCAAGCTTAGAAAGATAAGCACGAGTTTGTCTAACATCCTCTGCAAGTTTCATCCTTGTTGTATGTATCTGGAATATGCATCTCCTTGTTTTTATGTCAGGAAGATAATCTTTAATCCTTTCAAGCTTTAAGAATCGGAGCTTGGATTTGTTTAGGGCATTAGATCTGTCAAAATCCAAAGAAAATGGCATGTCTAGAAGAGAGGAAAACAAAGAACCTTGGTCAAATTCAAACCTTAGCTCGGATATCAATTCACATTCTCAAACATCTTGTTGTACTCAAACCGTAAGCTGATTTCGGAGGGGGTCCGTAATTGTAAGTAGTTTTTAACCTGGGAGGACCGAAATCCATAGGAATATGCCATGCACTTGTAAGTTGTTTTTATCAAACATAGGCTTAATACAAGCATACAATATCAATTCATATCCACATGTTACTGACCTCGTATATTTGTCATGACTATTCTTCCTGTTTTATTCCTCACGAACCAGGAATCTCTTCATGTCATTCACCTACTATTTTGGGTGAAAGCACCTTAGGGCTTTGGGTTAGAACCCTAATAGAGCAAACGAAAATTACAACAAGAAATACTCAAACATATCAAGCAATATGCTTATATTATCAAACTACGTAAGAGTGACCGTACCCAGATTTCCTTCGTTTGAGTAGGTCCCGCAGGGTTCAGACCCTCTGCAACTCCTGATGTTCTTCAAACCTGAAAATAATTCAATTAAAACATATATAGGACTATAGAAGTAAAGAATATTCATGAAATTAACTTTATATCATATAAACAAATGATTGATTAGACATCAAAATGACATTCATATATGAATTAAAACATAATTTGATGCATAGACATAGTTAATTTTAGAAACAAGACAACAATTATTTTATTGCAGTAAGTTGTAAATAACATGGAGAGAATTCACCTGAGTCTTTCTCTGGCTCCAAGAGGAACCATCTTCCGTATTCGTCCTATCCTAGCCTTCAACAATCTTCTTCCATCACCAACACCATGACATCTCAAGCAAAAGGAAGGATATCTATAATAAAGGAAACAAGGGTTTCCTGAAGCTTGGGGAAGTGCATGAGGCACAGGGATTCATAAAACTCAGTCACGGATAATATCAATATAATAACTCTATCTCTTCTCCTATCCCTTAAGGCCTTCCCATAGAGGTCTATTTATACCTCTCCCAATTAGTTTTTAGTTGGGAAACAGTTGGGCCATGGGCAATAGGAGATAATCAACAAGTAAAACCTATGAACTCTGCCCAAGATTAAGGAAATTTAATTTTTTAAGTGTTTTAATACATATACATGGGTTGCGTATTGACTGACCCACGTGTACATGCTTTTAGCTCAAGGCAAAGTAGCGTACAAGGAATAAAAAACTTTTTTTATATATTTGGACCAAGTGTAGAAGGAGGGGTTGCCCTAGGCCATAAAAAAAGCATTATATATACCAAGAGTGGTAAATGGTGCTACAATAGATGCCCCCTAATATATGAGGTCAGAAGGGGTACATGATGGTTGAAATGTATCAAGTGTATGGAAAGATTCATGCCGAGACTAAGAAGGACTTCACCAAAGTTCAACCTGCCAAGCCATCAAAGGAGATCAGAAAGAAACTGCTATCTGAGGTGGGCATACCCATGCTCAGAGAAAGTAAATCATGTCCGCATATCAAGTACAAGTAGATCCAATATGTATACTAGTATAAAGGAACTAAAAGTACATAATGGATCATCTGATCGTGATAGAAAAAGTACATGTTTGAATATCACATATAAGAAGACGACCAACGATTCTGAAGGATGAAGCTATTCACTCATGTTAAAAACTGATCCCAATAGTACCAAATGAACATGATGGAATAAAATAATAAAATATTGCAACTCGGATGCCAACATATAAGATGTCACTGTGAAGAACTGCAACATATAAGGTGGATGGTGTCAACTAGCAACAGTAGGAGCAACTAACAAGTGAACCAAAACATGCTAATGCAACTCGAGGTATTCACCGACCACCGCGGTACTTTTCTACACAATGGTAATGAATGATATGAGGTCGACCATGTGAGAAATCATTTGATTACTGGTCGTTGATGTATACCGTTAATAAATGCGAGATTACTCACTGATAATGATAATGAGAGTCAAGGTACTCACTACAATCTAGCAAGTACGAATGAATGAGCTGAAGTCGAACACTTGAAAGAATCTATCAATCAAGAGACAATGATGGTTTACCACTATCGATAGTGAAGTAATCTGTCATTGATGACTGCAAACCCAAAGATACTGCCAAATGGACTTTAGATCTTTTTCCTAAAGAAAATGAGCTGTAGTTGATAGGAAAAGATCTGCTAGAAGGAAGGCATTAAGGAATCCTTCATCAATCTAGTGTGAGTGTAACTCATAGGCCAATAATGTGGAAGGAATCAGACGAAAAAGATATAGTAACCCAACTGAATCACAATTACGGCATACACAAGATGTAGCTAGCACACAATAGAAATGCTTTGAACCAACCAATAATAAAAGCTGACACAGAGGCGAGGAATCCACCAATAGGGTCAAATGGAAACCAAGGCATTGCACGAATCCCAATGTTTGATAATGGAAGATGATGTCGAACATAAGGGAAACCACTCAGTCAAAGACCCATGATACTGATCGATTCTGAGCACAAGGTGACCTATCAATAATGAAAATAGGGCCAGGGTGCGGCTCTAGATCTGGCCTCAGAGCAATTTTCCGTAGTCGATAAGGACAAGACCCGTTAGTAAGAAGTCAATGGAGACCTTCTCAAACCCGCACGAGCAAAGGACCAATGTAATTGATGTGATGACAAACATGACACTGACAACCAGGGATGGTCGACTGAAAAATAGGTCAAGAGACACCGTAGAGAGGCTGACTCAATTATGACTATATGGAAACATATGATAACTCTGTATAAGTTTGTCATGCAAGAGGCATAAGAAAACTCTCCATATGATTGGAAGAGGTAACCAATCAGAGGAGTATTGACTCAATAACAAGGTTAAGGCACTCCTAAGTCAAACTAAATCCCACCCCAATGGAGGAGAGAGTTTATTTTGAGTGATTTGTTCAAGGGTGACACGATTGACTCTAGCTGCCAACAAATATGGAAATGTCGTCCCGTTACCGCTCTTTTTGGAATATATATATATATATATATATATGTCATTTTCTTTAAGCTAGAAAAAGAATAAAAGAATGCTATAGTACAGTGTAAAGAACGAGTGTCAGAGAAACATATGATCTTGTTCTTGGGAGGGGAACATTCCTATGCTCAATGCACAGAGGCGAAATTGGTCAAGGACACTCAAAGGGATGCTCTTTCCACGGGTAAAAGGATGAGTCAAGTTGTAGAAGCTAAGTGATTGCATGGTTGACTTTGTAGAAGACATGGTCAATAAGTGGCTTAAACATGAGTCCAAGTGAAGCTGGCTCAAGGCCAAAAGGTGCAAATAGTCAAAATGCAATGCAGTAGTACAACTCAACACAAAGGAGCCTCTAGGGTATAAGGCCAGAAAAATAACAAAGAAGTAGAGGAATGATGCTTCAACGCACAAGTCATGGCGAGACTAAAAAGGACTCTCGAGCCTAAGATCAAAAATTCAGCATGGGTGCCAAGTGACAACAAAGTACTA
The DNA here is from genome assembly GCA_031772625.1 of Pinus tabuliformis. NCBI lineage: Eukaryota > Viridiplantae > Streptophyta > Pinopsida > Pinales > Pinaceae > Pinus > Pinus tabuliformis. Next base: position 379,973,049 of record CM062812.1, on the reverse strand, counting down.
TCTAGGGCGCCCATGATAGGGTAGGATCTACCACACAAGTCATGACACTTTTAAGCAAAGAGAAGGTTCTGCATCATATCTTGGTGGGGTTGATAGTAAGGCCAAAATGGGAAAGGAAACTAATAAATTCACAATGCAAGTGAAAAACCTAACGTATATGCCAGTTTCGAGAACCAATACCTGTCAGAGCGAATCAACCATACAAATATCCAAAGGAGAAATCTTCTAATTTCTGTAGACATAAATAAGAACACTAGACAAGAAGTTAATACATCCCACATATAAAATTTAGATAAAATCTTGTGTTATAGAATACAAAACTTGAAAAGGCGTACCTTATATGTACAATATGGTACAAGGAAACACGTAGCCTTACAACTTACACATAATAGTTCTTTGGAACAAGCCCCTTGCGAGGCTTGGGCCAAGGACTCCTTTGGTAGTCAAAACTCATGGCTTCAAATAGTTCCTCCTGTGAAGGAAAATAAAATTACGAGAAATCATGAGAACTACAAGGATCAAAAGAGGGAATTAAGGGGTCCCATGTCCCTATAGGAAGAATCTCTTGGTCAACTGCTGGGACCAATTCCCAAGAAGGAGAATAATAGGTCAAAGGATCCTTCTCAAAAGAAATTGAACATTGAGGATTCAATGCCATATAGTTCACCCGTGGCGGGGTAGAGTCTACTTGAACACTTGAAACAAACCAAGGGGTATTCTGTAGTAAATTCGAATTAGGATGGTGATTATTAGATGCAAGCTGATAAATAGTGACATTATTCCCTTTATGAGGAAAACACATCAGTCGAAAGAGTGAAGATACCACAACATTCATCGCATAGACATAATCATGCCCAAGTAGCATATTAAAGTATAAAGGGCGATCAACCACCATCATATTGATTAATATAGTCTTCCCACCAAAAGTAATAGGAAATTGAGGAAGAAAACCCATAGATTCACTAGGTCTTCTATTATAAGCTAGCAACTGACTCTTAATTGTTAACAAATTTGGAGAACCCAAAGCTTTCCAAGTCAAGGAGGATATAATACTTATAGAAGATCCTTCATCCACCATACATCGATAGACATTTGTGGAATTAACTCTAACCTTTATTTGGAAGGGTGCAATGGAAGGAAGACGAGGCTTGACAAGACTATCCCAATCAAAGGAGACACTCCTAGAACTTGGAGGGGGAAAATTCAAAGAAACTGGAATGCCCCCTATACTAGAAGACTCTGTACTAGAAATCAAACAGACTTTGTTGTTAGGCACTTAACCCCCCAAAAGAGGAGTGTAATCAGCTAGAGATTGCACTGGCACAACCACATTATCAACCAATGGTTGATACGACTGTTGAGAAACCATATCAGATTTAGGAGTAGAAGAATTTTCAGACTTAGACCATGTTATCACAAAACCAGTACTGAGGGCTGCAACTAAGCATGGTCTCATGTAACTATTTCAACCTATCTTTAGACCAAAGATTAGCCTCTTTGATCAGAGAGGGCTCTCTCAAAACTCTTGATAAAATCCTTCACACACTAGATGGCTAACTCTTTATTTACTTATGAAAACATAACTGGTTGGAAACACACCAAAAGATATCTCATTGGGCTATGGAGTCTATAATATCAAGTAGACAAGAAAAACACAGTGATCTCATAGAAATCAAGGCTCTTAGCATTACAAGTCAAACATATTCCACCACACATAGCTTGCTGTATACACAGGAAGTCAGAGCATATAATTATGAATTCTGAGTGATTGCATACAACAAAACCATAAAATAACATAAGGTATAACACATCATCACTTCATTTGACCATGACAATCCTTCGAGAATCTTGAGAAGAGAATAACTCTGTTTTACTATTACTGTCAAAAAAGGTCTTACAGTGGCCCAAAACAACACACTTTTTCTATTAAGTATCCAACCTTTTTTACATCTAAGTTATTCTTATATATAGCCTATCAAAACACTGCTGTACGAGACTCCTCATCAAGCATGAAGGGAGCTCGGGCTTTTGACATAAATGACCTTAACAATAACATAAACAAACTAATTGATTACAAGAGATATGATGCTACGAAAACAGAGGATTCCATCATATTGGCACTTTAAGTCTTCTTCCTTGTATACCCTGCTGTGTCCTTGGAGCTTGCCACCTGTAGTATTGCAATAATAACCATATCCAAACTTAAAACAGATTCAATGTATATACAGCTCCGGATACTTGATGCATAGATGATTCAACAACCGAAAAGAAAATGAAGCCTATATTCTTGGTTGCTACCTCCCCTCGGTGTTCATATATTAATGATCCATCTTTAAGCCATTTAAACCTTGGATAGTCCCGTGTGACTGAAGAGAACTCATAACCCAGCCATCCCACAACTGGACAAGTGTATCATTTAACACCTCAGCAGCTCTATCCAAACCCTAAAATTTCGGAGATAAAGTGACTTTTAGGCAAAAGACAAAACTTCGGCTTTTTCTTTGAATATTTACACCTGGCCTCCTTTTCAAAATATCTGACTGATCTTCTATAATCTCCATGCTGATATTAAACCATCTCTTTAAATATATGCTGACCTCAGCATTCCAACTCAAGCTTTAAACCTAACCAGTCATCTACAGCAGTTTCGTAGCGCGCTACGAAACTGCTGTAGGTCATCAAATTTAGCAGCAGAACTGACCAATCACACTCGCGCTACGAAACTGCGCAAGTACCTAAGAGATCATACCCGCGCTGCGAAACTGCGCAAGTACCAATGACATGACATGACATAACTAACCATGATGGAAGATGACTAATGCCCTTGCCTTTACACGAATTTCATTCATAACTCTTGAATTTCAAAATTTGAAATTGACATAAGTTAACAAACCTATTTACAAGACTTCAAGACTCTTCAAAAACTTATAGACAATTATCATATACATGGACTATAATTTCTAGTGATAACAGACCATATCCTTTGTACCTCTGGAATAATAGGGCAAAAATGAGTAAGATGGTCTCCCTTGCATATCTTACAAGGGAACTTAGGTTTAAGACTTCTACACTTAGGCTTCTGATCATCATCCATTCTACCAACATGACTAGTAGTGGTTGGTGGAAAGTCCCTAACATGACTTGTAGAGGTTAATGACTCTTTGCTAGTATAACTTGTAGTGACTAGACTTATGCCCCCAACATGACTTGTAGCGACTGAAGGATCATCTCCAACATGACTAGCAAAGGTTGATGATGAATTGCTAGTATGGCTTGCAGTGACTAGACGTGTGCCCCCAACATGACTTGCAGCGGCTGAAGGTTCATCTCCAACATGACTTACAGAGGTTGATGATGATTGGATAGAAATGGTCTTCTTCTTTGTCCTCCTCTTTCTCTTATTTTTAAATCTCTTATTACAAGAGGGAGGATAAAAAGGAATACTAGATTTCTCTTTTAAAGAAGATGGACAATTAACACCATTTTGATTCCCTTTAAATAAAGCATTCATCTGAGAAGCTTCAAGAACATCAGGAATATTCGGAGTGGACCACAACCAAACTAGTAGTCCAAAATTCAATCAAGGAATATTCAAAGTGGTCATCAAAGGATACCAACATTTCCAAAGAAACGAAAAGCACAAGGATCCCCTTTTGGTAGGGTACGTTGGTTGGTTTCCACAGGAATATGGTCCATATCTAACTTATTCGTAGATCCTTCCCTTACAGGATTATACAAATGACTTTCCAAGGAAGATAGATGCACAATCAAAACCTTTTCCCTTGAGGAGGCAACTCCACAACTTTCGAAAGAAAGATCAAAAGCTTTTCAAGATCAGCAAAGTGGTAGGTCAGTCACTTAGAATCTAAAGTCAAAAAGTGACGACAAAAATACCTAAAGCCAACTATATACAAAGATCAAAGAACACTCGACTATAAAATCCCTAGATACAACCAATCAAGCAACTTCCAAGTATTTCCACTTTAGGTGATGAGGACTGGACACCAAAATACAAGAAAGTGAAGTAAGGGACCTTTTGAAGACAGTCTGGTATAATGATGGCCCAAGCCTACCAGCGAAGGTATAAGAGGAAGTTACGTTGACCTCCAGACAATAGCCTTTGGTAGTGCAAGTACCCAAGATTCGCAAGGGTACCCTCCAGAAGTATTGTTGAACGTGATGCAACGTTAGCCTCAGGTGCCACGCGATTCCCCTCTGCAGCCACCTATGTGATCCCTAGGATAGGCAACTATGGTCACCAACTCGTATCAGAAGCCGGGTGGAACAGTTTGTAGAAATTTTGAATAATTTAACACATATTCAATGGAGATTATCCTGATCATGTACTATTGCGGAAAACATACACAATACATAAGCTCCTCTATGTTGATCATCAATATAGCAGCATCAATAACAATAAAACATCAAGAGCATTCACACATTAACACAGTATGTATCCCGGGGAAAGCATCTCGCTAAAAACCCCAACTATCTGTATATTAATGATCGAGTCATGTAACATTACACAGCATAATACTTCTCACAAGTATCTCCACCTCTGTTACACACAATACAGCTCAGATCTGATCTCCAAATCTCTTCCACTGCTTGCCTGCCTCCACTGCTCAATACCTACTCAAGAACTGATGAGAATGGCTCACCAAACTCGTTTTTCACCTGCAAAATAGTCACTCACACTTTGTTGGACGTGAGAAAAGGCTATAATGTGGGCAAATACGTGAGCAAACTCATTGGCATACTCAATCCCTTTATTGTGCAAGATCTGGTGCACAACTATAGTCACAACTGATAGCAATCTGATTCTCTACCACCTGTCCCTGTTGAACTGAACATGCACTGACATGAAACTGAGTTAACTGATGTATTCATTAGTTGTATTATGAGTTAATAACTTGTGAATTAATTAATAACTAATTCACCCAACTCATCTCTAGTCTATTTTCCAGTTAGACTAAATACAACCAGTTTAACAAAGCTAAACTGAACACAACTCCATCAACTCCACAATCAACTCCACCAAACTCAACTGATTGAGTTCTAACTGAAGTCATGCATGCAACAACTCAACTGACTCATAAGAAAAGTGTATTTCCTTCTGACAGCTGCATGTGCCACCTCTGTAATGCAACGTCAGCGTCAGGTGCCACGCGATTCCCCTCTGCAGCCACCTATGTGATCCCTAGGATAGGAAACTATGGTCACCAACTCGTATCAGAAGCCGGGCGGAACAGTTGTGAGGTGAGACCCAACAAGTAAGAGAGGGGCTATCTCTCATCCTTATCTTCACTCTCCCTCGTGCTTTACTCCCAGTTACGGAGCTTTCCCGGTCTCCCTAATGCTATTGGATTTTTCTCATTAATCAAACTTCTATGTTTTGTAATTTTGAGCGGCCTTGGAGAATTAACTCTCCTCTCGCCTAATCCAAGGCCCTAATAAAGCTAAACTTGTTGGTGTATTCTAATGACAATATAAAATTTCTAGTTTATTTTAATTAATCACTTGGTTTTAATGATTGTTCTTTAAGTCAATGGTAAAGATGGGAGTGAAATCAATGATGTTTGTATGACGCAACAGACATCAATGAAAAACTAACTACATAAGTGCAGTCATTTTTTCTTCGATGAAAAGAGATCTCGATATGGGTTCTACGAAACTTCTACAAAGCAGAGTACTTTTTCTCTTCTTTCTTGAAACACACTTCACATACCCAAAAACTAAAATACTACGAATGCATTAACAATGCAAACTACCCTAATGCAAGATATAATGGAGACGCAAGATCCTAAATAACACTAAAAAATCAAAAGCAATTGTTTATAACTAACAATGAGCCAAATTAAGTACTGAAGAGGATACAAATTTTGAACACAAAATTCTCTCCAAACAAGAAGGACAAATTGCAAAAGATCGCAATTCACTTTCAACAACAAAAGGAAACCATTAACCAACCTTGGCAAAAGAAAAACAAAAACAAAGTTTTTTGAGATCTTTTATTTTTTAAAGAAGCAACGAAAACAACTTTTTGAAATCACCAAAATGTTACTAAAACTCAAAAGATCAAAAAAAGAGCACAAGGAGTCTTTGCAAGTTACAAACTCAAAAATGAATGAAAACTTGAGCAAAAAGACTTCAACTTGTACAAAACAACCCAAATAGCAACAAAGATTTTGACAAACTAACCAAGAAGGTTGGAAAGAAATACTTCCAAAATCATCAAAAAGACTTTCAAAAAGAAAGAAAATATTTGAAGCCACAAAACAAAGGAGAGCAAAGCAAGTAGATTTGAAATCCGGGCTTGACACTGAAACTGAAAACAATCTCGTGTTCTGGAGGACCTGAACAATCAAGAACTTCAGGACGAAATGTTGTGTGCCAAAACACAAATTACAAACTCGCTAAAGAAGCAAACCTAGGCCAAATATTTTCAATGAGGAAGAGACTTCAAAGTAGTAAGCTTGTAGAATAATTAAATTCTTCAAACAGCATTTGACCACACAGAGACTGAAAATTCCAGGCGACAAATCTATCTAGGCTGAAAGATTTGAAAAAACAATGAAAAAATTTGCATACACGACTATGTGCAAACACATAGGCGTGCACATGCACTCCTAACACAGGAAACTTGCATATACGTGAGTTCAATTTATAGAAACAAGTGTGTATACACGACTGTAAACAAAGTAAAGAGCGTATACAAAGCTTTGCAAGAAAAAATAAAAAACAAAGTCTGATCCAAAAGATCAGACTTGAGGCCTGGGACTCTAGTAGACCAAATAAGACTGTAACTGCAAGCAAACCAAAGACTGAGCCCTGATTGAGAATGAACAACCCAAACCAGGAATAACAAGATTGTTATCCCCAATGGAGTCGCCAATTCTATTTCAGGTGAAAGCACCCTAGGGCTTTGGGTTAGAACCCCAACAGAGCAGAAGCAAACTACAACAAGAAATACTCAAACATCTCAGGCAAGATGCTTATATGATCAAACTATGTAAGAGTGACTGTACTTGGATTTCCTTCATTTGAGAAGGTGATGCAGGGTTCAGACCCTTTGCAACTCCCACTGTTCTTCAAACCTGAAAATCATTCAATTCGAACACACATAGCAGTATAGAAGTAAAGCATATTCATGAGCTTGACTTTATATCATATAAATAAATGATTGATCATACATCAAAATGACATTCATATATGAATTAAAACATAATTTGATGCATAGACATAGTTAATTTCAGAAACAAGACAACATTTCTTTTATTGTAGTAAGCTATAAATAACATGGAGAGAATTCACCTAAGTCTTTCTCTGGCTCCAAGTGGAAACGTTCTCTGGATTCGTCCTATCCTAGCCTTCAACAATAGTCTTCCATCACCAACACCATGATATCTCAAGAAAAAGGAAGGATATCTATAATCAAGGAAACAGGGGTTTCCTGAAGCTTGGGGAAGTGCATGAGGCACAGGGATTCATCAGAATCAGTCAGGCGTAATCTCAGTATAATAACTCTATCTCTTCTCCTCTCCCTTAAGGCCTTCCCATAGAGGCCTATTTATACCTCACTCAATTAGTTTTTTAGTTGGGAAATAGTTGGGCCATGGGGAATAGGAGGTAATCAACAGGTAAAACCTATGAACTCTGCCCAACATTATGGAAATTTAATTTTTTAAGTGTTTTAATACATATACGTGGGTTTGGTATTGACTGACCCGCATGTACATGCTTTTAGCTAAGGAAAAAGTAGCGTACATGGAATAAAACATTGTTTTTTATATATTTGGACCAAGTCTAGAACGAGGGGTTGCCTTAGGCCATAAATAAAGCATCATATATACCATGAGTGGTAAATGGTGCTATAACACCTACATAAGAAATCATTCTTCCACAAGAATTATCCCTATAACCTTATCAGACAGTGACATAGATACATAGATACATAGATACATAGATACATATACATAAACATTAGCTTAAAACAATCATGATTCTGTCAAAACAACAACATATATACACACATGCATATACATGTATACATATATAAACATCAGCATAATCATGATCATAACATAATTACCAGATAACACAATGTCTAGGTTAAGAGAACTCCCTTTATCTGTCAACACCATGCACAATCATTGAGAACAATCATTCCCAACATAGCCAAGGCATCTGATGGCTCAGATCCATTTACTTCACCTTTCCTATTAGCATTCTCATGACTGTACTGCCACTGTCCATTTACACCAATGGATCGAACCAATCCAACCGATTGTCATATTCTTACGTTCAACTTCCCTTATACATGCACCGAGCTTCATCTGGGTCTTACCTTATCTATTGGGTTTCATTCAAACTCCTTGAGCTTCAATAAGTTTCCTCTTTTCCCAACCAATTCCCAAGAATCAAAACATAAAAGGCAAGAATAAGAAGTAAATAAGAGAAAACCATGAAAACCAATAGTAATATGACATCACAAACAAAGTCGTATGGCCATACACTAGATGCTAACAAAACCACAATCAAGCACAACAAATCACCAAAATACCAAATGCATAAGACTAACAACAGACACCATGACTCAATCCCCATGGTTCCGAGTGCTTCCAATGGAAAGCTCAACCTGATCCTTCTTTAAGATTCCATGGCAATTTCTTTTCCATGCAATCCCTTGCATCATACTTTCTTCAACACATAATTGTCAGTGTATAAATAAACATAACAACATACTAGTTGCCTCATCTCACTATGTCAAGCACGTTGATTTCAACTGAACACATCCAAGCCATCTCTCAAGGGACTCCAATCCTTTGACATATCTAGCTATAACTAGCAACTAGTTGATTTACCTGTCAAATACATGTTCATAACTATAGCACATATCCGCATAATGTAAGGGAAATCAAAGTTAAGAAGGCTTCCTGTATGCAAATAACTCATTTGTTTAGAATTAGGGTTTCCAAACATAGCCAAAGGAATTCTTGTCCAATTCCTTTATTTTACATTTTTACCTTGTTGCAATCGAGGCTAACTATGTACTGCCACATCACCCAACTATTAGTTATATAAACACATCAATTGTTACCTTGTCACACTAATACCAAGCATGTTTCCTGCAGCTGTTTACACATGTCACCCACGTGTTCCAAATATCAAGACAATCATATCTATCAATTTGAAATCAACCTTTACCAAGACTAACAATCATGTCATAATCCATAGTCAACTCATAGTCTTTAGACATAATACTACAATTGTCACCTACCACACTCAAGTACATATCAACTGTCTCAACACATATGTGTTAGTACAGTTATCTTAAAATAAGATCATTTGAGCACATACTCATATTATGCAATTCATCAAACATCCAACCAAGATGCAAACATACCATGTTAAATAAATGAACTAGACGACCTAATAGACATCAATAACTCAAATGTCAAATAGACGTTAGTAATCAAACAATCAAGCACAAAGTAGATGACATAAGCAAGTTCATACCTTAATGTATCTTAGGGGAGGAAATATTGTCTACACAATCAATCCAGATTAGCACGATATAACTTCACAACATATCAACTCAACCACAAATAAGGTCATGATATCCATAATAGTCATTAGCTAATATGTCCACATCATAATCTCATAAACATTTATGATTCATACATAATAATCACATTTGCATAGTCATTCTATATTAGTATGACATAATATCAAAACATATTAACTCATACCTGAATTTCATGACCATAACCATTCGCATAGACCAATCCAAGGATAATTTTAGGGGCGAATGTTCGCCCTTTGGCGAAATTAAGGGGTTTTAAATTTTTAGTGGGGGAATATTTTGTATCATAGTACATTTTTACAAATCACCTCAAATAGCCCACCTTATTCTAAGGGAGAGGGTAAAAAAGGTAAATTTAGCCCTTGAAATTAGGACTTACAACCTTCCATTCGCCCATTTTCAAGAATAGGTTTTATTTAAGTGAATCCATTCGCCCATTTTCAAGAATATGTTTTATTTAAGTGAATCCTATGGGCCAAATACCATATTTATAAAAGAGGTATGGTAAATTAATAAAAATATAAATAAATGAGAGGTATGGTAAATAAATAAAACATTTTTTATATTTACTCCATAAGTCACCTTATATACATGTAACGGTGTAAACAAATAAAAATATAAGTAAAGTGGAGGTATGGTAAATAAATAAAACGTCTTTTTATACTTACTGAAACAGTATGGTAAATAAATATAAATATAAATAAACTAGACGTATCGTAAATAAATAAAACCTCTTTTTATATTTAGTCCATAACCCTCGTTCTATTTATGAAGGCTCAAGAAAGAGGTTTTATTTAAGTGAATCCTATGGGCCAAATACCATATTTGTAAAAGAGGTATGGTAAATTAATAAAAATATAAATAAACGAGAGGTATGGTAAACAAATAAAACATTTTTTTATATTTACTCCATAAGTCACCTTATATTTACGAACACTCAAAAAATGGGTTATATTTAGGTGAAACCTATGGCCAAAATACTATGGGACAAATACCATGGACTAGATTGTTATTAATACCATGCAAAAAACCATTATTAACTCTAATATTAGAATTAATAAAAATAAAAATGGCACATGGTATTGACCCATGGTATTCACCTAGAATGTAGCCTATTTAAATGGGGGAATTAAACCAGCATGTAGCCTATGCTAAGATTCACTAGGACTTTACAAAGTTTTATTATTTAGTGAAAGACTCGCCAAGATTTTACAAGATTTTATAATTGAGTAAAATATTTGCCATGCCTGGTGAGAGATTCACCAAAAAATTATATATACATATTATATTATTGATAAAATCGCCTTCCATTTTTCCTATATACTATGGAGATTCACCCATTTATTATATTTATAAATTTAGGGGGGGTTCTTAAAATTTTCCCTGGACCAATCCAACTTAGTATGATACATATAACCATCAAGATCTTAATGTAATAACCCTAATCATCAAGTTACTAGCATATAACAACAACAAGTTATATATCATGCTCATCAACAACATATAACTTATTCATCTAGCTAACTATAATACAACAACAACAAGTTACCTATAAAATACTCATCAAGAACATATAACATAATCATCAAGTTATCTAACATAAAACAACAATAGCAATGCATAGAAAAACAAGTTACTATCATTCATGACTATATGATACATGTGCATATGACTAGAATAATCGACTAGCATCTATCATGTATGTAATCATAACATCAATAGAATGAAAGGCATACACATAACCATAATGAATATAACAATCCTTAACCTACATACCTACATGCCCATCATACAAACTTGTATGATGACATGCTCTTGCCTCAAGGTCCAATGTTGCAACTTCACTCTGATGATCTACATCTCTTGCTATACCTCAGCCAACAAATTGGCATCATAACATACCAATATCATCATGGTGACCTAAAATGCATACTATGACCTCACAATGCATGTCTGACCTACCATACATGCATAACCATAAACATGAACATGAATGCATAATAACATATGGACACTGACACACATAACAAATTCATATACAACCATACACTCATGACGACACATCCCACAACAACACCATCAACCTTCACATGGTGAGATCACTATGACCATGATCAACACCATGCAAATGCAACAAGCACATGGAATATAAGCATAAGGAACACATATACAACAGGGAAAATTTTAAGGATGGATATTTATATTAAAGTTTAGAAACCTTGGCGAATCCCTCTAGTCTATAATATGCACTCTGTAAAGTGTTTGGAGATATTTTTGTAGAAATATTCAAATTTGTAATTATTTTATATAGTCTCTATATAATTTTTTGGTGATTTTTAGGATAAAATAAATTCATACTATAAAATTTGGGCGAATCATTTTTAGTAAAAAATGGTAATTAGCGAATCTTTTTTGTGGAAAAAGTATAGAAAATTAGCCCACCTACGAATATTAGCCCCTAAAATTTTCCCTGATATGCAATCGACATGAATGCATGACCAACACACCGCCCATCTAGTTTGAGCGATGAACCATGCTCTCTTACCACTCTGTGGTATCAGATATGACCTAAAGAGAGTGCAACCCACTCTGATACAACTATATAACACCCTCCTCCCACATCTACCCAGGTAATTGGCCAACCAGGGTAAACATGTGACGAGAGGCTACTATGATATGATTCAACTTCCTATGCGACCTTAGGGAATTGGAATCGACGAAAACACAACATAGCGACCTTCCACATTAGCTACAGGACTCCCAGGAACCATCCCAGCCACTTAGGTAGCTAGCTCCTGGGTACCACTGAGGTTTTAGACCACTTGACCTCTGAATGCTCCCATGTTATGGGCCTGCCAGCATCTAGGAGGCTCTAGATGCTCTCATGACAAGGCATGCCAATGTCCAAGGACTATTTTTCTCAGTGTTGTGCCAACATCCTTGGGATTTTAGCCACTTTTTTAGGCCCAAAGCCCAAGTCACTAACCAGAATTGAATGGCACCTTCATAATAATAAGATAACAGGAAAAAAATGATGCAAAAGTAAATACTTGAACAAGCTCTTAACCAAACCCCTACTAGCCATGACAGGCATTTTGTCAAACATATCACAAATATGCAATCTAGAGGTGTAAACAATAGATTTAAGCATAAGGGTCTCATACTTATCTGATAATCGCTATGAAGCATTGTTCCCTTATGTCATTTTTGCATTATCATCTATTAGGCCATAGATACATTCTTCATTCATTTACAAGTAAAAACATGATGACAACCATAAATAGTAACTATCATAAAGCATATATATAACCAACATAATAGAAGTAAAAATACCAATGAAATCACAACCATATGATCCACATATAAGCGAGTATAATAGTCATAGAAATACAAGGAGAAATAAAAAAATCCAAACCCAGGATGGGACTACCATGTTAAACCCGACTATAGAATGGTTGAGCCAAATCTCTCTTCAACCATTCACCCCTGTGCCATATTCCAAGCATGAATGTGGGACTCAAACCAAAATAACTGACCATGGCATCCTGAGGCTAAACCAACTCACCCTCATCAATAGAAACTAGGCTTTACCATAATCCATCCCATATCACTAGGCCAACATAATGACCATGTAATAAAAGGATTTACCATGATCTCCACCTGATCACTAGAACAAATAAGCATGGATGCCACCGGATTTCTCCACCTACACTGTGAGGAATTTTCCTGTCTCCTAGTCTCTCAAGCTTTACCACAACCGACATTGAATGACTAGGCCCTAAATCGAGACCCACTCTCTAGGATTTACTACATATCCCATTCTGAGATTACGAGGCCCAACAAAGAGCAATCCACCTCTTGTCTTTACCATATATACTGCCATTCATTGGAAAGGATTCCTAGGCCCACCAAGGCAACACAATCTTGGCTTAAACACAACCCATAGTCTGGCTCAAGGGTTATTAGGCCAATGGCTTTACCATGATCCACAATCTAGTTCAGGGACCACTAGACCACGTGCTCTATCATTCGGAGATCCACCTCACTTAGCGTCGAATCCATTTGGCAATCCAACTCAACATAAAACATGAGAACCCCATCATGCCATAACTATCGAAAAATGGATAGGCTAGGCCGAAAACACTGTCACACCTGGAAAGCCCATGCCATAACAGAAAAAGAACCACATGCAATACCATGCAAGCCAACTCTAGCAAGGAAAACACACATACAAAATGATACCTGCAAAGAATACTTTTGTAGCTTCTTGATCTTGCTCTTCCTTGCTTGATATTTTCTTCCCTTTGCCTTCTTTCCCTTTCTTGATCCCATGCAAAACCTGAGAAAAATCTTACCAACTAGTCCTCAAAAGCCTTTTTATTAATGAGGCCTCTATTTTCTTCATTTTCCATTATTTTTCTTCTATTTCCTCCTCACATGCAACCTGTTACCTTTCACCTTCATTTTCTCCTAATTTCCATTATTTTCATGAATAAATGTGCCAGAAATGCCATTTTTCCTTTCCAAAGCCTTAACCATTGCCTTTGTTAATTTCCTTAGCCATATTAATTGAAATGAATAGCCACTAGGATATTTTTACCACCATTTAGCTTGGAATACATGTCCCATCAACTATGGTCATATATATTTTTCCCTGAGTTTTTAACCAATGCTATCACAAAAACATTGCATATGTAAAAAGCATGATGGAAATATGGACTATTAGATCAAGTCATTCTCAGCCATTCGATCCATCACATGTAGGTAGGTTCACTAAAATTCACACATGTTGTTCACCTAATATCAATCATAACCTCTGATCTCACTGGTGATGATGAATTATGGTTGTTAAATCTTCTTTCGTTTCTTGCGCCCTGTGGCCTCATTTTCACATGTACCAATCACCACATGCCAAATATCATCCACGTCACCTGCCATGTATCACCTTGTGAGTGGTGCCATGTTTCCCATGGAATTGGCCCACTTGGCCACCTAATAATCCCAAAATAACCTACCACGTGTCATATGTACAACATGCCACATCATCATCTATTGATATGTCACCTACCACCTTCCATGTGTCCTCTTATGATTGGGCCACATTCGCTTCCTTTCTACGTCAACGACAGTTGTTTACCACTTGTCATAAGTACAGAGGAGAAGCCTAGAGACTGTGTTTTGTAGCATTTTCTAGTGTTATTCAAAAATTCTTGGGGCACGAGATTTATATTGAATGAAATTGTTGTGAAATGTTTTCTTCCCTCAAAGTATATCTACCATGGCAGTCATTCAATTTTGATCCTTGCTAACCCTTTTACATTTACTCTGTAGTGGGATGTGAATGTTTACATTATCTAATGGATATTTATCTGTCTCCCAGAGACCGTCAACCGTAGAAGTTTCCAAAACAATACCTTTGCAAACATTTTTATTGAACCTCCATTGAAGGAAAATAAATTTCACAGTATAAAAAATATTTTTTCATCTCTTGTTCTGTTAACTACACCACCTCCAACCATATCATTCTCCATCTCTACACCTTAGCTTGAAACTATATGGTGGTACATGAATTTTACTATTCTTTGATGTAAGAGATTCTTGATCATGGAATTTGTCAACTATGGGACCATGGCTCTCCATACCAGATCCTCCCAACCAAAGGTTCAACGACGTGACATGAATTTGTTCGTTTGATAATGGGAAACAACACGTCTGTAGAATTTTTCAACAACAAGACCCATTCGAAATCTTTCCCAACAAAAACCTCCATGGTGCACCATCAAATTTTAGGTTAGATAACACAAACACTGATGTCCCATGCCTTATGATTGCTAGTGGAACTAAGAGGCTTTAGAACCCTACCAAACTTCATTATGCCATAACTTTTATTCTTGGGGAGTTTTTCAAAGTTCCATATACCATTGGAAAGGTCTCTCATAGGGCTATCTAATTATACACTTTGTAAGGGGACTTGATCTTATCTACTGTAGAAAAAAATCCCTCAAATACATATTATATAAACATTGAAGACACATCAACAATAATTTATTGACATCAATGACAATTTCCTTCCTACCCAACAATCTCCAACATGCTCTCTAAGCTTGGAACTCCTTGACATCAACAACTACTCCTTTGACATCAATGGCAAAAATTTGCACAACACGAATGTGGTTTAGTATGGTTGGGAATTTGATTATGTTTTATGTAAAATTTTGTGTTACATGTAGTTTATATTAATTAATGTGGGACATCCCAATGCATGTCTTGGGATGCATGCACTACATTTCGCGGCTAGCTAGCCTTGAATGCATGCTACCAACCCACTCCACATTCATTCTCTCTTTCCATTTATATTACACTCAATTGCTGTACTACCTCATTTGATTTGAACCCTAACTTTAGAGAAAAATGCATTGAAGGAGCTAGTGGTTGTACTTGGTTAATGCTTTGGGCTCCTCAATTAACAATATAAGGCTTCTTGACACAAGTATGCCCAGTTTCATTTTGATGAGGAAGAAAAATTACCTATATAGTCGAATTATTGAATGGTTTATCTACGTGGCTCTGTCTATATTTCAATACTAGGTTAACCCCCTTGTTCATTTTTCGATTTTTCTTAATGTCCCCCCATGCCTAGTTGAAACCATTATGCTCATGATTTTTATTTCATGCAATTTCTTTTGTGAAAAAAAACCTATGAAAAAAACTCCCTGAGACGATGGCATCATAGTTTTGGTATTCTTTGTTTAACATGTGGTAAGGGACAACCCCATGACCCTCTTGCCTTAGCATCAAAATTAAGATCCATTATGAATGACATGAAATCCACTGGTGTTGAAATAATATTCCTCTCATAGCTTATGTTGAGGCACTATATCCAACTTATTTACATTATCTTGAGTCATTTCAAGCAAGTGGAAAACTCAAGGAGATTACCTTTGACTCCCTTGAGAAGAATTTTGCTAAAAGAGAGAAGGATTTTGGGAAGAATACAACTCCTAAATCTTCTGAAGAAGTTGTGTCCCTTACGCATAAAGAGAAGAATCATGTATAAGATTCTTTGAGAGGAAGAGGTGGCTAGAGAGGAAGAGGAAGGAAGAATTTTAGAGATAGGGTGGGAAAAATTTCCAAGGAAAAATGTTTGATCTTCATTTCATATGATGCAATAGAAATGGACATGATGCATCCACGTGTAAGCTACCTTGGGATAGAATTGGGCAGGAAAAAAATGAAGAAAATGGTAAAACACCTAGTAAAGGGAAATGAAAAGCACCCAAGTTTGCTTAAATTATGTTGTGGCACATTACAACATTGGAGTAACTGAATACTTATTCAACACTTCACTTGCTTCCTAGAAAGATGCTTGGTTGCTTGATTTAGGAGAAACTTGCCACATGACTTTCAAAAGAGATTTCTTTGAATAATTCACTCATAATGTTGATGGAGCAGTATACTTTGCACACAAGTCAAAACTCAAGTCATCAGGACTTGGCACCATTAGGCTCAAACTTCTTGGTCTTCTAGTATTTATTCTACATGATGTTCTATACCTCCCAAAGTTGAGGAGAAACTTATTGTCTTTGGTCCAAATATGCCAGCAAGGACATTCCATTCATATATTACATGGCAAGGTTAAGGTCAAAAAAGCATCATATCACTCACTTGTCATGACTAGGATAGAAGAAGAAAGACTTCTTGAGCTACAAGGAACCTCTGCTCATATTGGCCGAAACATTTAAATGAATTTTTACCCAGGGTTCAGTCTAGGGTGCCACCAAAATTTTCCACATAGTCTAGCACTTCACCGACATTTTCACTCCCTTGGATCAAAGGAGCGTCTCTACCAAGGTGTGTTGAAAAGTGTGCAACAAGAAATGCTTGTTGAGAATGCAACAAGATGATGGAGATTAGTGAAAAGAGTCGCCTTCACTAAGTGGGCCCGCAGGAAAATTATGGCACAAGTTCTATTTTTTATCACAGTGTGGATGATCACAGTGTGGGTGATCACTGTGTGGATGATCACAGTGTGGGTGACCACAGTGTGAGTGATCACAGTGTGAGTGATCAAAGTCTGTTTTTAGACTGGCTGTCAAAAATAGAAAAGTCAAATATTATTGTCTCATAATAATATTTGGACTATAAACTTGATCTTATTCTCTTGGAGCACTTTAGGATGAGCTACGGATGTGGTACATGCAAATCCCAGAAGGAAATACGTGGTTACCTATGGGATGACTAATATTTGCATGCAGGACTTCAGTTAGAACTCAAGAGAGTTGAGTTTAGTGGACTGGAGGTGCAGTTGATGGAGTTGTGTTCAGTTTAGCTTTGTTAAACTGGTTGTAATTAGTCTAACTGGCAAATAGACTAGAGATGAGTTGGGTGAATTAGTTATTAATTAATTCACAAGTTATTAACTCATAATGCAACTATAGAATACATCAGTTAACTCAGTTGCATGTCAGTGCATGTTCAGTTCAACAGGGACAAGTGTTAGAGGATCAAATTGCTATCAGTTGTGACTATAGCTGTGCATGATGATTTGCACAATCAGAGGGATTGAGTATGCCAATGAATTGGCCAATATCAAGGATTGTAGCCTATGCTCACGTCCAACAGAGTGTGAGTGATTATTTGCAGGTCAAATACGAGTTTGGCAAGCCATTCTCATCAGTTCTTGAGCAGGTATTGAGCTGGAGAGGCAGGCAAGCAGTGGAATAGATTTGGAGATCAGATCTGAGCTGTATTGTGTGTAACAGGTGGTGCTGGTACTGGATTGCTTGTGATAAGAATTGTACTTTGTAATGTTACATGATTCAATCAATATAATATACAGATAGTGTGGGGTTTTTAGAGAGATGCTTTCCTCGGGATACATACTGTGTTCATGAGTTTGATTGATGCTTCTATGTGTGCCTGTGAATGTTTCTGCTTCTGTAAATTGATGATCAACATAGAGGAGATTATGTATTATACATGTTCCGCTTATAATTGTATGATCAAGATAATCTCTGTGAATATGTGTTAAATTATTCAAAATTTCTACATGGTATCAGAGCTAGATGATTTGTAGAAAAAAATTCTACATGGTATCGGAGCTAGATGATTTGTAGAAAAAAAATTCTACATGGTATCGGAGCTGCTTGATTTGTAGAAGAGTTTTTTACAGGATATCAAGCGAGGATTGATCATCGGATCTATTATTCAGAAAGTGTTTACAATTTATTTCTTCAAGCAGAGTCTGTGATTAGGCCAGGTAGCCTCTGGATTCATCCTTCCTTTGGAAGGTGAGATATCCGGTGAATGCCCATACAGTCGATCTTTGTACGAGAAATACTTTGTTCTCACGAATTTTAGATCGGAAGCGGTTGAGTTTTTTTCTGGTGGAATTCGAATTTAATTCCAAAGCAAGAGATAAAACTCAGAAACATTAAGTGTGAGAATGGAGATAGTATGCCCTAGTATCTCACGAAGTTCACCCAATGCCGGGATGAGCTGGGAAGTGTGGGGGTGACTGTCGGATGAGGATGGTGAGTCTAGCACTCCTTGAACTTCCTAAGAGTTGGCATAGCTACCAGGACTCGGTGAATGGAAGGGAGAAACTGCCAAATTTGGAACGACTATGGTCGGATTTGATGCAGGAGGAGATTAGACGAAGCACCAGAGACGGTTCTTCATCCATTCAGGATGAGGAGAACTGTGCCTTAGTGAGTAAGGTGAAGAAGGGGAAGGAGAAGGTTTCTCTTTCTGAATCTTATTCTTCCAATGATGGGAAGAAGGTTGACAAGTCGAAGGTGAGATGCTTTCGTTGTCATGAGATTGGTTCATGGGTCAGGAACCTGTATGCTCTTGAGGTTCAAGATGCATGCAAAGCCTTGAGCAGCGAGGCAACCGATGGAGACTTGGTGGTTGAGAGGGAGCGTATATTACCTCTCAACATGTAGTGCCAGAAGAAGTCTCAGATGATTGTGGAGGAGCCACGATTGGTGCAGCAACTTCAGGAGGTTGTGGAGCAGCCACAACAAGGGAAGCTGAGAGGCGATCGAGTAGAGACATCTACTCATCCAGAGACCTCCAGTAGGGGGAAACTTCGAGCCATGTGGGTTGAGGGATCGCATGCAGCCATACCTCCAGGTAGGAGGTGGGGTGATGTGGATTGATCGTCCCAAGGAGGAGGGGCAAGATCCTTGAGGTACCCAACCTCTTGGATGAGACCTTGCTACGGGAGCCCCAGATGTATAGTAGCAGGAATTGATTGATTGGGTAGAGACAGATGCGGATGGAGCGGCAGAGAGAGCGACAGTGCAGGGAATCCCAGGACAGCGCATAGCTAGCAGGCTGCAACAATGCTAGAGGCACAAGTGTTTTGCACAGTGCTAGGTGGCACAGAGAGGTGTGCAATGGTGCAAGATGCATGGAGATGTTGTAGTAGCGCAGATTTCAGAGAGGGAGCACTTGTCAGCAACAGGTAGAGCTTCAGCATCAGAGGATGTTTCTAGCCCAACAGGGAGGTTAGTTGGGAGGTACAGTGCGGATGCAATGCTGGGAGATAGAACCAGCAGTAGCACGGATGCAGTCAGAGATCAAAGTGACAGAGGCTAGAGCAGTCAGATACTGAAGAGCACAAAGATGCAGAGTTTCAGTCGACAGAGGCAATAGTAGTCAGAGACTTTAATGACAGAGCAAGTGGACCGGCCAGATGTGTTGCATGGAGAACATTCCAGAGTTTTAGGATCGGGTTTGAGAGGAAGCCTTTCTTGTTGAGAGGGAGTGTTGAAAAGTGTGCAACAAGAAATGCTTGTTGAGAATGCAACAAGATGATGGAGCTTAGTGAAAAGAGTCGCCTTCACTAAGTGGGCCCGCAGGAAAATTATGGCGCAAGTTCTATTTTTGATCACAGTGTGGGTGATCACAGTGTGGGTGATCACAGTGTGGGTGATCACAGTGTGGATGATTACAGTGTGGGTGACCACAGTGTGAGTGATCACAGTGTGAGTGATCAAAGTCTATTTTTAGACTGGTTGTCAAAAATAGAAAAGTCAAATATTATTGTCTCATAATAATATTTGGACTATAAACTTGATCTTATTCTCTTGGAGCACTTCAGAATGAGCTACGGATGTGGTACATGTAGATCCCAGAAGGAAATACATGGTTACCTATGGGATGACTAATATTTGCATGCAGGATTTCAGTTAGAACTCAAGAGAGTTGAGTTTAGTGGACTGGAGGTGCAGTTGATGGAGTTGTGTTCAGTTTAGCTTTGTTAAACTGGTTGTATTTAGTCTAACTGGAAAATAGACTAGAGATGAGTTGGGTGAATTAGTTGTTAATTAATTCACAAGTTATTAACTCATAATGAAACTATAGAATACATCAGTTAACTCAGTTGCATGTCAATGCATGTTCAGTTCAACAGGGATAGATGTTAGAGGATCAGATTGCTATCAGTTGTGACTATAGTTGTGCATGATGATTTGCACAATCAGAGGGATTGAGTATGCCAATGAATTGGCCAATATCAAGGATTGTAGCCTGTGCTCATGTCCAACAGAGTGTGAGTGATTATTTGCAGGTCAAATACGAGTTTGGCAAGCCATTCTCATCAGTTCTTGAGTAGGTATTGAGCTGTGGAGGCAGGAAAGCAGCGGGGGAGATTTGGAGATCAGATCTGAGCTGTATTGTGTGTAATAGGTGGAGCTGGTACTGGATTGCTTGTGATAAGCATTGTAATTTGTAATGTTACATGATTCAATCACTATAATATACAGATAGTTGGGGTTTTTAGCGAGATGCTTTCCCTAGGAAAATATTGTGTTGATATGTGTGATTGATGCTTCTATGTGCACCTGTGAATGTTTCTGCTTCTGTAAATTGATGATCAACGTAGAGGAGGTTATGTATTATGCATTTTTTGCTTATAAGTGTATAATTAGGATAATCTCTGTGAATACATGTCATATTATTCAAAATTTCTACAAGGTGAGCCAAACCATATAAAGATAGAAGAGAATCTAGAAATAGATATTATGTAGTCTGCGCAACAATTCATACATTCATTTGTGGAAGTTTAACTTATACATTTAATAGAAAATATCATCATTTAGAAAATTTTAAAAGGGGTGCAAAAGACATAAATAAATGATAGAACTCCCATTCTCCATTTATTATTAAAACAACTGAGCCCAATTACAATTACATTTCTTCAATACAGCTCGCGACACATTACAAACTTGGACATGAATATTACAACTCAAAACAAGTATAAAAACATATCATTACATGTTCAAATATGCCTATAAGCAATATTTATCTCACATAACTTGGATCCAAACATTACAACACCCTCTAAAATTTCTATTGCTATCTAAACTTTGCAATGTAGTCTAAACTTGTTTCTCATTTCTTTTCATCCTATTGTATAGTCGTGCTCACTTGATCTGATCTTCGATCCCTCGCTTTCTTGATCTATGATTTTCAAAAACCTGGAGCCATTACCTTGGTTTCCTGTTGAATGCATCAAAATTAGTTCTAGATTCTTCATTGCACGCCCTTATTTTCCACTGCGCAAGTCCTAAAATAAATATTCTGCTACCACTTTGATTTTTCGATGCTCTACTTCCAATAAATTTATACAAAATTTCCTCTGCAACTTCTATTCCTTCAAAAATGAAGGACCCAACATGCCCTGACCACAATCCATTTACTCACCCTCAAGTCAATGTTCTATTGCTGCTGCATATGAACTCTGTGATGGTTGGATTCTGCTTGGATCAGTTATGGTACCTTCAAAGGAAGGACCTAACTACAGAACAATTTGATGAGAAAATTCCTTAAAGGTGGCGTACGTGGAAATAGATGAGTTCCACGAGTCCAAAAGTGTAGACACCTTGCTTGAAAATTCTTCCACTGTCTGTGCATTGAGATCACTGGGTTTCAACTGGACAAGATCTTAGAGATGTTGATCAGCTAGAGTGGATAGCATGTTAAATGTGAGAAAGTGTCTCTGTGCTTCTGAGTGGAGGTCACAAAGAATGCATATAGTCACCTAGGATGCATCTTAAAATTGATTAATCTAAGCATTGAATACATCGACTTGAGCCACAAATTACTTCTTCACTTCTAGGTATGAAGTCACCATCGCTTGTTGGAGCAGGTTCTTGATGTTCTCATGCAAGGGATAAATGAGTGCATTATTCTTCACAAGAACACTGCTCCAATAAAAAATTTGACTGACCATTTGATGTGACTCTTGCATAAGTTGCGAAAAAGTGTCACAGACAGAGGTGGTTGCTTGAATCTTTCCAGCTATTTGGTTCGTGAAGAGATTTGATGGATCCAATGTATATTGTTGTAGGCTATTGATAGTGTCTTGGAATGTAATATTTTGGGCAACAATTTGTTTACAAGCCACTTCAACAAATTTACAACATTTGGTAGGGGAATAGGTGGCGAGATCTATTGGATGCTCTTCGGAAAAAGGTGCAAGTGTAGGCCACAAAGACTGAATTTTGGAATGAAAATCACTTACTTGAGCCTCTAACCCATATTTCTCAAGGCAAAAATTTGTTTATAATGTGACGATGGTGTTGAGATAATGATGTTGTTCGTTGTAAGAAACTAGGAGATCTGTGCACCGAGTCCCAAGCTGAACGATGGTTCTCTAACTGAGAGACAAAAACATGAATGAGCTGGAACAACTATAGTGAAGACCATGTACTGAGGGTGTCCACTAACACTGAATATTATGTTGGAAGTTGTGATGACAGTGGTTGGCCACTAGAAACTCAACTCTCTGACTAAGCCTATGGTGAAGATTCACCATGTAGAGTACCCTTTTTATTTTTCACAATTCTGTGAAGAACGTGTGTTGGAATAAAAGTAATTAGGTCATGTTGTTGGGTGGCAAGGGAGATTACCTGAAGACACTGCTCTAAATATTTCATGAAATTGACGACTTGCTCAACGGAGATGAGCAGAGTAGTGGAAGAGGAGGGATGCGATGAGGTGGCAGTAGAAGGAAGAGTTGTGGATGGTGGGGGAACAATAGCGGCAGGAAAACTAGAATAAATAAGAAAGGTGGAATCAGTTTACATAACTTTCATCTCATCAACAATAGTGGGTGAATCTGGACTATCGGATATGATCACTTTTGATGACTGAGGTGACTCATCGAAAGATATATGCGGGTATGGGGGTTGTTCTTAATTAATGGGAATATCATGATCAATGGATGGTGGCTCGACATCAAGGTTGATGATGGTGGAAACATGGGTATCATGATGGGTTTGGTGAGATGAAGCGGAAATAGGGGTGGTAGCCTGTGGAATGGTGGCTGCGATGGTGGGCAGTGTAGTGGACATAGGAGTGACTTGATGTACCTGGGTAGCTTGCTCAACCAAAGAACCTACCTCATTCCAAGTAGCATATGACATGATTATGCACTCCTTAGATTTTTTTATCAGGGGATGAATATATTCTGTCGTATATCTAGGATGCTTGCGAGAGGATGAAGGGCATCACTAACAGGTCTCATGGAATCAAAAGTATACAAGTCCATTCCATCTTACCACCATGACATGACTCCTAGCTAAGTGATGCCTTAATTATGGGAATCTATCTCGATGATGTAGAACAACAACTTTGTCATAAGAAAATTTGTAGGAAAAACATGTAGTAGAGGAGATAAGAAGAACTATGAGTTATACTGAACCAAACTTGATGAGCATACTAGTCGAGTAGAGGGAGAAACACTCGTGAAATGGTTTAGGTCACAACATCCATTTTGTTGAACTAGTGTCCAAATGCAAGGTCATTAAACTCTTTGTTTATAGTGTCTTCAGTACTACACCAAGGTGCATAAGCATATGCAAGAGGTTCACCTTCTGCAACCGTGGTGAGGTCTCGACCTTCTAGAGCACACCATTTGTACATAGCAAGTGGAAGAAGCAGATATCTAAAAATAAAATATGTGGGTTGGGTATAAACATCATGGGAAGCTTCAAATAATTCATTAAGAAGATAGCTAGACCAATTGATTTGGTCCCCTGGAATGCAAGCCTCTGCAATTGATATGACATCCAACGAACATTCTCCTCTAGTAAAATTGTGCATGAATTTACTAGTGATAATGGTGGCATCAACATGAACTAACATATTATTAATCATATCAAGAATATCTCTATGCACCTTTCCTAGTGGTTCCATACTCTTTATACAAATTAATCACATCGGTCTTCTTTCTGCATTTAGATTTTTACTAAAAAGTTGAGCTAACATCGGTACCATAAATGGATAGTCCTGTGAGTTTGTAAATATCTTCTGCATGGATGGGGTATTCTTGGTCCAACCAGAGAGAACCCCCATGGAGATGACTGATTAACCACTTTTTGCAACGCATGACTTCACTAGTGGTTCCAAAAGCAAGTAACTCGCACAAAACAAAGGGAGTGGAAGATTTCAAAGGATGGAAATTGGTTTTTACTTTCAGGGTAGAACAAGAATTGGGATGGGTATTGGGCTCCATAAAGACATTAATTCAAAGTGTAGGGAACAATTATGGATCAAAGAGGTCATTATCAACAAGAGTGGATTTCTCATATTTCCTAAAGAGGTCATCTTGGCAGTGAATAAGAGAGTCAATAGGGTACAAAGTGATAGCGGTTCGAACTTGACGAATCATGGTTGTAGAATAATGGGTATACACAAAACAAATAAGGGGGAGGCAA
Source organism: Pinus tabuliformis (assembly GCA_031772625.1). Taxonomy (NCBI): domain Eukaryota; kingdom Viridiplantae; phylum Streptophyta; class Pinopsida; order Pinales; family Pinaceae; genus Pinus; species Pinus tabuliformis. Next base: position 379,947,732 of record CM062812.1, on the reverse strand, counting down.
GACAATGAGGTTTCATGTATAGGTGGTGACAGAGCTACAATGGAAACTGAGAAGTCAAAATGGGAAATAATGAAAATGGAAATGAATGGTGGACATATATAGAATAGTCAATATGGTGGAGAGCTTAGTTGTTACGCATGATAAATGCAACTATTCAAAGTAATTTTTAGGAAATATTGGAATGTACTAAGGAATGTCGTGAGTTGACAGAAAATATAATGAAAAAAGTAAAATCTTATCGAGAATTGGGAAATGGATTTGGTAACTAACTCGGGCATGACAAGAATTAATGATAGAAAATATGAGCATTAAAGATCCGAATTGGATCCTAAAACTATCTAAGTCTTCATGACTATTTCAAATTATGCTAAAAGATTCATGTCCTAGAAAAGATCGAAGCTATCAGAAGGAATCTTCATAAAAATTTCAGTTGTGGCCAGAGTGGAGCAATGAGGACCCTCGTTCGAGCGCGCATATCGTTGGCCCATGGTAAAGCGCAATGGCACAACTGGCAGAACCAGAGGCCAGATCAAGAAATGGAGGTGGATTCTGATACGTGATTAGTAATAAGCACTAATCATGTATCACAGGGCGTCCCCCTTAGTTAAGGAAAGCCTCGAAATGCTCGGACACAAAAATGCTATAAAACTCGGAAAAGTAACTGTTTCGATTCCGTAGCGCGAGATTCCCCAAAATCGTTAGGATTTTGGAAGGTTTCGAGGCGTAAGCAGTTTTAATTGAGTCCTGTCCAATGCCACACATCAAGCAACATGCGTTCAGTAGAAGAGAGAGAAAACTGCCCTCATCGGACGGGTAAACGTCGTGCGACTTGTCCGCCCGATATGAAGGAAGATCGTAGAATCTAGGGGGTCTAGATCAACGATAGAGATGCGTCCTGATGACCGATTGGATTTGATAGGTCAAAAAGCAAGACGATAGGGATTTTACATCCAACGTGGATGATGAGTTGGAAAACGATTTGTGTTCGTGGACGATCTTGAAGCAAACATATTTAACGGCCATTCGAGTATGATTTAGGGAATCCGACACCCAGTTCATTAGCAAATAGGTGGCCACCTCCCTGCAAGGTGTTACCCAGTGATGATGATGCAGAGCAGAGGAATTCGAATGGATAGAGGAAAGGAAACTAGAAGGCTGGGAAGCGGAAATGAGTAGTCAAAGAGCAAACTGGCTTTAAAGCCATTAAAGCCATAAACTGACAGAAGCAGAGGGACGGGCAACACACAGAGACACAGAAATCTAATAGTAGAGAACAGAGAGTAGAAGCTGAGCTGACCTGAAGGCAACATCGAGCTAGACAGAGCCAGAGAGTCTGTGTACTCCATTGAAGGCTTGAGAGGTTCAAGCAAGCTCCTCGGCATAGGTCTATCATACTACTATGACTCTCAGAGGTTGAGTTTCAGTAAGGAGAGTCTATGTACTCCATTCCTACTAACTTCATTCTATTAATGAGACTCGAATCGAGCTCACTGTTGTAAAACTCTGCTTGAAAACATAATAGAGAGGCCACCACTGAAAGGCTGGACTAGGAGACGTAGCCTAGGAGAATTGAGTGAACTCCTTATTAAACTTGTTTTGGTTACATGTTTGACTGTTATGTTTTCTCTGATTTCCTTAGTGTCTATGTATTTTTCAATCTTATCGATCCATTGCATAAAGTAACATAGGCACATCCATGCACATGAGTCTTTCATTCTTTATCCTGGATAAATTCTAGATCAAGTGGTATCAGAGCTCAAGTTTATTAAGGTTAGACAAGCTTGTGCTGGATTTTGTTGTTGAATGCTAACTAGATCAAAGCTTAAATTAGGAGAAGGAGAATTGGCTGAAACTAACCTGAAAATTGGCAGAGTCTATTCTAATAGGAAAATGTCAAGAGAAAATCCCTTGGAATCAGACCCCCAGTTCATGGATAGTTTTATGATCCTGAAATCCATGGTGGTGGAAATGTATAGGGACTATAAGAAACATACAGATGAAGATGCATCAAGCTCCAAACAAGAAAAATGAGTAGAAGAATCTCTCCTCCATGACCACTCCAAAGGCAAAGGGAAAGAAGAAAACTTTCTCACGCCTCCTAATAGCCCTAAAAATAAAAAGAAGACATCTTTGATTAAATTAGATGTTAAATTTGATTTACCAATATATGATGGAGAGTTGAATGCAAAGAAGCTGGATAATTTGATCAGACAGATTGATGTTTATTGCACAATGTAGAGCATTAACTTAAACAAGAGTAAGATTCAGCTGGCCAGCCTATGCCTTGGAGGCACTGCCTTGGTATGGTGGGAAGGCAGGACACAAGCTGACATGAAGAAACATGGTAAGATTCTTTCTGTCTGGAGTGAATTTTTTTCTACAATTAAAAAACAATTCTATCCACTAGCCTACATGCAACAAGCCATGATGAGTTGGCAAACTCTTCGACAACTAAAAGGGCAAAGTGTACAAGGTTACAATCAAGAATTTAGGAAAAGAGCTTTGATTCTAGGAATTACTTTAGACTCACCTGAGACTTTGTTGAAGTATATAGAAGGTCTACACAACTACATGAGGCACATTATCCTCATGTTTAATCCCACTAGCATAGATGAGGTATCCGTTCAGGCTACGCATCTAGAAGCTAGAGGTAAGAATGGGAACCCAAAAGTTGGGGGATCATCCAAACCCACTGCAAGCAAAAATAAGGAGAAAAGAAAACAGAAATGGAAAGAGGGGAAGACAGACACTGTACAAAAAAGAAAGTCTTCATGCACTCACTATAAGAAGGATGGGCATGATGATGAACATTGTTGGATTCTGCATCCAGAGCTGAAACCTAAGAAGTTCGAGGGAAAGAAGAAGAAGACTGCTACAAATATTCAAAAGGATTTGGGGTTAGACTCAGGAGATGAAGCAACAATCGCAGCCACATGTATAAAAGGTAAAAATTCTGAAGCATCTACTAGTAATTCTGCACAAATTATTGATAATGAAGAAAATGAGAGAAAAAGACTTGAGCTTTTTCATATTCGATTTATTTCCAATCATCAAAAGATTGATACTTTGTTTGACAGTGGCTCACAAGTAAATTTAATTTCTAAAGCAATTGTAAAGAAGTTTGGATTACTAACCACACCTCACAAGAAACCATATCCATTAGGTTGGCTATGTGATAAAGCAAATCTACGAGTGACTAGACAATGTAAACTTAAGTTTTCTTTTGGGTCAGCATTTGTAGATGAGGTTGAGTTAGATATAGTTCCTTTGGATATATGTGGAATTGTTTTAGGAAGTCCTTACTTGTATGATAGAAAAGCTAGTTTCTATAGAGCTCAGAACAATTATCTACTTGTTAAAGATGGAATCAAATATATTGTAAGAGCTCATAAGCTCAAGAATAATTATACTCTCATAAACTCAGGGAAAATGAAATGAATTGTAAATTCATGCAAACAATTTTTACTGATGGTTGTAAATGAAAACAAACCTGATAAAACCAATGTATTTGAGGGATGTGATGTTAAACAACAAGCTGATTTAGAAAAATTTGTTTCAGAATATGATGTATTGTTTCAAGAACCTAAAGGTCTGCCACCCAAAAAGGAAATAGTGCATGATTTAATTTGCAGCAAGATGCTCCATTGCCTAATATCAGAATGTACAGGTTGTTTGCTTTAGAGAATGCAGAAATCAAAAAGTAGGTATAGGAGCTGCTTGAGAAAGGGTTCATCAGACCTAGCACATCACCATGTGGGTCTCCAATTGTTTTGATGAAGAAGAAAGATGGCTCGTGGAGAATGTGCATTGATTATCGAGCACCGAATAAGATAAATATAAAAAATCATTATCCCCTTCCTCGCATAGATGATCTATTAGATCAGTTGAAAGAGGTTGTTTATTTTTCCAAGTTAGACTTGCATAGTGGCTATCATCAGGTCGGAGTCACAAAGCAAGATGCATGGAAGACTGCTTTCAAAACAAAGCAGGGATTGTATGAGTGGCTAGTTATGCCTTTTGCCTTAACTAATTCTCATGCTACTTTCATGAGAGTAATGAATGATGTACTCAGACCTTTTCTTGATGATTTTTTTATTGTATATCTGGATGAAATTTTTATATTTAGCAAAATGTGGGATGAACATTTAAAGCATGTTAGGAAGACACTAGATGTTTTGAAAAGAGAAAAACTTTATGTTAAACTCTCAAAATGTGAATTTGGCAAAACATCTTTGAATTATTTGGTACATATAGTAGGGGGTGGTGAATTGAAGATAGATCCCTCTAAGGTTGCAGTCATTGTAAAATGGCCTAAACCCAAATCTATTATAGAGGTTAGAAGCTTCTTAGGAGTAGCACAATATTGGAGAAAGTTTATTTCTAACTTGTCCTTAATTGCAGTGCCCTTACATGCTTTAATAGGATTGAACAAGGTTTTTCAGTGGGGAGGCAAATAGCAAAAAGCCTTTGACAACTTGAAAGAAAAGATTAGTACAACACCAGTACTAGCATTGCCCGATCTTCAAAGACCATTTGAGATTGAAATGGATGCCAGTGACTATGCCATGGGAGTAGTGTTGATGCAGCACGGTAAACCCATATGTTATCATTATAGAACATTTAATTCTACAGTAGTTAAATATCCCACATATGATAAAGAATTGTATGCATTAGTATAGAGTGTGAAAAAGTGGAAACATTACTTAATGGGCAAAGAGACAGTTATACATACTGATCATCAACCACTTCAATATCTACACTCCCAAACTAAGTTGCAACAATCAAGACACTATAGATGGATGGGTTTTCTACAACAATTTCATTTAGTCATCAGATACAAAAAGGGCATACAAAATAAAGTTGCAGATATGTTATCTAGACCAATTATAAACTATACTTAAGCATAATTCAGTATTGCATGAAAGCTACATTGAACAATATGCTCAAGATATAGATTTTAAAGATGTATATGCAACTTTGAGTCAAGGAAAATGGGTAGAAGAATTGGATTATCATATTAAGGACCAACTCTTGTATCATTGTGGGAAGCTATGCTTTCCACAAACTAAAAAAGTAAAGATAATTCGAGAAGCACACACTTCTCTAATATCAGGTCACTTTGGTGTAAGTAAAATGATTGCACAGCTGCAAAGATTTTGTTATTGGCGAAAAATGAATGAGAAAATTTATAGACATGTAAAAGGGTATACCATGTGTGCTAAAAGCAAGCCCAACAATAAAAAACTAGGCTTGTACACTCCACTACCAGTTCCTTCTCATCCTTGGGAAAGTGTTTCCATGGACTTTGTTGGAGGACTGCATAAATCTAGGAAAGGTCATGGCTATTTATATGTTGTTGTGGATAGGTTCAACAAAGTGTGTATTTTAATACCTTGTAACAAACATATTACAGCTGAACAAACTGAAAATTTGTTCTTTCAGCATGTATGGGTTCATTTTGGATTACTCACTCCCATAATATCTGATTGAGATACCCGATTTTTTGGGAAATTTTGGTCAATCTTGTGGGAATTGATGGACACCAGACTGAAGAAAATCACAGCTTTTCATCCGCAAATAGATGGTCAAACAGAAGTGGTCAATAGGATAGTGATCCAGTTGCTCAGAGGCTATTGCAGCAAGCATCCCAAACTTTGGGATGAACATTTATGTTATGTGCAACATGCTTACAACCGAGCTAAACATTCTTCTACACAGAGATCTCCTTTTGAGACCTTTTTTGGTTTCACACCAAGGTCTCCCATGGATTTTGTCTTTGGTAAAGACATAGCAGTTGATGGGAACAATGATGTGGACAAAGCAACCAATTTCATTGAACAAATCCAAGAGATTCGTCAGGCAGTACAGGAACAACTGGAAAAGAGCCAAGCCAGGTACAAGGCAAGGCATGACAAGCATCGGATGGAGCATAGTTTCCAAGTTGGTGACCAAGTCTAGCTGTATATCAGCAAAGATAGGATGCAAGGTGAAGGTAAGAAGTTGAAGCCAATAAGGTATGGACCTTTCAAGGTACTTGAGAAAATTGGTGAGAATTCTTTTTGCCTTAATCTACCAGCTTACATGCACATCTACTTAGTTGTTAATGCAGACAGCTTGAGACTATTTGAACCTTCATTAATTGAAGATGCCGAAGAGCAGAGTCAATTGCCTTCTATTGATGATCTATTACCTGAATATCTTAATGAGTTGCAGGAAGATATAGTTCTGGACAGGAAGGTAAGAACTACATGCAAAGGGGATGTTGAGTACCTCAGGATCAGACTCAAAGGTTCAAATCCAAGCAGTGTGAAATGGATAGAAATTGAGCAAGCGAGGAAGAAATATCCTCACTTGATTGATGCTTGAAAGAAAACCAAATTTTGGTGGTCCAAAAGCTTTTTCAGTGGGAAGGCCATGATTCAAATTGGATCCTAAAACTATCTACGTTTTCATGACTGTTTCAAATTATGCTAAAAGATTCAAGTCCTAGAAAAGATCGAAACTATCAGAAGGAATCCTCATAAAAATTGCAGTTGTGGCCAGAGTGGAGCAACGAGGACCCTCGGTTGAGCGCGCAGACCGTTGGCCCGTGGTAAAGCGTAATGGCACAAAACTGGCAGAATCAAAGGCCGGATAAAGAAACAGAGGTGGATTCTGATACGCAATTAGCGCTAAGTGCTAATTGCATATTGCAGGGCATCCCCCTTAGTGAAGGAAAGCCCCGAAATGCTCAGACCCGAAAATGCTATAAAAATTGGAAAGGTAACTGTTTTGGTTCTGTAGCGTGGGATTCCCCAAAACCGGCAGGATATCGGAAGGCTTCGATGCGGTAAGTAGTTTTGACTGAGTCCCGCCCAATGCCACACATCAAGCGACATGTGTCTGGTGGAAGAGAGAGAAAATCACCTGCATTGAACGAGTAAATTTCGTGCAACTTGTCTACCCGATATGAAGGACGACTGTAGAATCTGGGGGGTCTAGATAAATGATAGAGATGCATCTCGATGACTGGCCATATTTGACAGGCCAAAAAGAAAGACGACAGGGATTTGATGTCTGACGTGGATGATGAGTTGGAAAAAAATTCGTGTTTGTGGGCAATCTTGAAGCAAACAGATTTAACAACCATTCGAGTATGATTCAGGGAATCTGACACCTAGTTAGTTAGCAAACAAGTGGCCACCTTCCTATAAGGCATTACCCAATGATGATGATGCAAAGTAGAGGAATTCAAATAGACAAAGGAAAGGAAACCAGAAGGCTGGGAAGCAGAAATGAGCAGTCAAAGAGCAGACTGGCTTTAAAGCCATAAACCGACAGAAGGAGAGGGACGGGCAACACACAGAGACACAGAAAGCTAATAGCAGAGAATAGAGAGTAGAAGCCAAGCTGACCTGAAGGCAACATCGAGCCAGACAAAGCCAAAGAGAGTCAGAGAGTCTGTGTACTCCATTGAAGGCTTGAGAGGCTCAAGAAATCTCCTCGGTATAGGCCTGTCATACTACTGCGACCCCCAGAGGTTGAGTTTTAGTAAGGAGAGTCTGTGTACTCCATTCCTACTGACTTCATTCTATTAGTGAGACTTGAATCGATCTCACTGTTGTAAAACTCAGCTTGAAAACATAATAGAGAGGCCACCACTGAAAGGCTGGACCAGGAGACGTAGCCAAGGAGCATTGGGTGAACTCCTTATTAAACTTGTTTTGGTTACATGTTTGACTGCTATGTTTTGTCTAATTTCCTCAGTGTCTATGTATTTTGCAATATTATCGTTTCATTTCATAAAGTAACATAGGCACATCCATGCACATGAGCCTTTCATTCTTTATCTTGGATAAATTCCAGATTAATTAATGACAATGAAAAGATAAGACACAAAAAATACCCCCGACCACAATGAGTTATGGTGGGTCACAATTGAAAAGGCAACCTACTTGTGGAAAAAGACTGAAGACACAAACTACCAAACTGAGAAAAGGCTTATTAACACAACTACCCTGACTCCTACCTATTACTCTTGCGAAGAGAGGCCACTTTATTTTGAGGTTGAAGCAGAAAAATAGGGCTTTAGGTGAGTACCATTCACTCATCCAGAGAAAAGGGTACCATCTAGTTGAGTAAGTAAAACAACACCAGAAACGCTTATTTCCATAACATAAAATGGACCAATCCAATTCATTTGTATCTTACCAGGATGGTTGTGATACTTGTTGTCATAAAGTAATACATGGTCACCTACATAAAAGGATTTCTTCTTGATATGTCAACTGTTCCAAGCCTTTTGACACTCCTTGTCAACATCTTGATGGAAATAAGCAATAAATTGAGACTCATCTAGTTGTAATAATTCATGCACTCGTTCAAGAATGGAATCATATTCAGACATTCAAGTTGCATGAGAAATAAAAAGATTAGGAACAATGAACTCAGTAAGAACAACAACTTATTTAAAAGGAGTGTACTTATGTAACCGCTTGATGGTAGTTCGGTAGGCCCATAAAGTAGCAGGAACTCATTCATCCCAATCATCTCTATTTGTGGAGAAAACCTTAGTAAGTCCCTTTTCTAAAATTTTATTAAAATCTTTGACAGTTCCATTGGCTTGCGGATGATAAGGAGTGCTCTTATGGTGTTGTATCATGAAATTTTGTAGCAGAGCCTAGATTGTTTCATTGATGAAATGGGAGCCTTGATCACTTGTAAGACTTCAGGACAACCAAACCTAGTAATAATGTTTTCAAAAATAAACCGAGCAGCTATATTAGCAATGAAATATTTAATAGGAGTAGCTTCCACCCAACAAGTCAAATAATCTATTTTGGTAATGATATACCAAGCATGTAAATGACGAGAAGGAGGGTGAATAGGCCCAATAAAATCAACAACCCATTTCTCAAAAGTAGCAAGAGCTTGTACCAGATGCAAGGGAATTTCATCGTGACGCGATGGTCGGCCAACTTGTTGACAGAAATTGCAATTATTTGCATATACTTTCAAATCCTTAAAGAGATTCAGCCACCAGAGGTCGGATTGTAGAAATTTTCGAGCAATAGATTTTCCTCCAACATGATCTCTTGTAATTCCCACAATACACCTTCGTGTTCATGATCAAGAATACAATGACATTAAACTTGGTCCAGTCCCATTTTATATAGTTGTCCTGAAATAAGTTGGTAGTTTGCTTCTCTAACTATCAAATTCTTCTTTTTCATAGTAGTATAATAAGGAGGGCATTGTCCAGTAGCAAGAAAAGTGGCAATATCTTCTAAGTAATCAGGGAAAACTTCAATACGAAACAAATGAGCATCCGACAATTTCTCATCAATTAAACCCCCCAATTCTCTTGACTCTAACCTGGACAAATGGTCTGGCCCCACATTTGATCTTCCCAGCTTTACAATCACCTCAAAAATAAATTCCTGAAATAACAATAACCACCGACAAATCCTTCCTTCGATTACAAGCTTATTGACTACATATTTCAATGTTGAGTGGTATGTGAAGAACTTGAACGGAATTACCAACAAATAATTTCAGAACTTTTGGAGAGAATATACCATAGCTAAAGCCTCTCATTCTATGGTAGTATATTTTTTCTCCGCGGTTGAATTTTTTCTACTTGCAAAATAAATAGGATGATCCAAGTTTCCTTCACCTGGTTATATTATAGCTCCTAAGGAAATTCTAGATGCATCAACATGGACATGAAATGGCTTATTCTATTTAGGGTAGACCAGTATGGGTGCACTTGCAAGTTTCTCTTTTGAAGTATGAAATGTAGAATCACATTCAGTAGACCACACAAAGCGTTCAAATTTCATAGGAAGCTTCTCAAGCAACATTGTGATTAGAGCATAATTTATTATAAATTTGCGATAATAACTAGTATGCCCCAAAGCGGTATGCAATTATCAGATAGAAGTGGGTCGCAAAATATTTAGTATCACTGCAACTTTGGAAGGGTCCACACATACTAGTTCTTTGTAGACGATATGCCCCAATGGTGTTCCAAAAGGCATAGAAAAACACATTTCTTTATGTTTAAAGATATTTGAATTTGTCGACATCTATCAAAAAAAGCGTGTAGCAAACTAGGATGATTCTTGAGCATGCTATAAATGGTCTAATCATCCATATAAACTTCAAGAAACTTATGTATATATTCACGGAAGGCAGCAATAACAATGCGTGAGAAAACAACAGGTGCATTCTTCAACCCAAAGGGCATAACATTATAAGAATAAAACCCCCATTCAGTAGTGAATGTGGTCTTATTCTTATCTTCTTCTGCAATGCAGACTTGATGATACCCCAAGAAACCATCAGTAAAAGAATAAGCTTCATTTCCTCCAACATTATCCAAAACTTCATTGCTAAAGGGAGTTGGAAATGGGTCATGCACATAGGCATTATTGAGGTTGTGATAGTAAACACAAACTCAAATTTACTTTGAATCCTTATTATCCTAGATGATTATGGAGCTTATCCATTCAACTTCATCAACTGGGAATATAAGACCAACAACTAGCAATTTTCAATTTCCTTCTTCACTTTCTCCTTGACCTGTAGATTCAATACGTAATCTCGAGGTTAAATTGGTTTCACATATGGGTTTAATGCTATTTTCATTTCTCCCAAATCTCCTTTAATTCCCTTTAACTCTAAAATGGAACAAGGAAACAAATCCTCGTATTCTTTGAGCAGATCAAAAATTTCCTAAGTGGTTTGATCATCCCAATAGTCCCCAATAGAAGCTAGCTTCTATTTCTCTTATGTGTAGGTTTTAACCCCGTACAAAAATTACCTGCATAAGAATTCTAAAAACATAAAATAAACAATGACAAGAGCATAAAACATAAAACAAATATACATAGATGTTTCCCCCTAGATCCTAAAACCGGGACTGCTATATTAATTTTTCACTATATTCCTTTCAATGTTACAATACATATCTATACATGCTTAAGCATCCATAAATCCCAATCCATTAACCCTAGATTAGAACATAACCATAATTCCCTTGATCGGATCTACAAAATACCATGGGCAGAAAACCATCATGCCCAAAACCATGTGCGAAAACCATGCACAAAACCATTGGTAGGTCCTCCCACCTAATATAGGGTCCAAAAAAAAAATTCCCCAAGGTGGTGCTCTAGACCTTGTAGAGGGGGGCTACAACCCCCCTCAAACACACCTGTGACCCCCCTGCTATGCTCAATGCAACGAATAGGGGGGACTATCTCCCCCCCATGTGTGAGGCTGGTCGTGGAAAGAATATAACACAAACCCAACATTCTCCCACTTTTGTTTTATTTCGACAGGGGGCCATAGGAGAGCTTAGCCATTGGTCCAACCCTGCAACACCCATTGTTTCTCTACACCAAGAGAATTCTTGGTGCTCAAAAACTTTGTCAATGCATCTATGGTATTCTTCAAAGTGTCCACCTTTACTAGGAACACCTTGTTGTCTTCAATGATATACCTTACAAAGTGATATTGAAGATCAATGTGCCTTGTCTTTGAATGATAAGCAAGGTTCTTTGCCAAGAAAATTGTGCTTTGGCTGTCATAGTCTATCCTTATAGCTCGATGTACTAACCCCATACTTGAACACAATCCTTGCAACCGAACTGCTTCCTTTCTTACATGAGTGGTTGCCATTTATTATGCCTCTCTAGTTGAAAGTGCTACTATAGACTGTCTCTTACTCATCCAACTGACTGCACCTCCAAATAGGTTAAACACATACCACTTGTAGATATTCTCTTATCCAGATCTCCATCCCATTTTGCATCAACAAAGCCATGTATGTCCAAAACTTTGTCCAATATTGGTCTTCCTTGGTAGCACAAACCATAATCACTAGTGCCACACAAATACTTGAAAACCCGCTTCACTTATGTTCGATGCTCCTTCCCTGGTTTTGACATAAACCTTCTCAATACTCCCACTGCATGTGCAATATCTGGTCTAGTACAAACCATTGCATACATCAGGCTACTAACTGCACTTGCATATGAAACACAGGACATGTCCTCTTCCTCTTGTTATGTCTTGGGACACTGTTCAACAGATAACTTTACACCAACAGGAATAGGAACCTTCACCAGTTTACTATCCTGCATACTAAACCTCTGCAATATTGTCTTAACATAATTCCTCCAATTTGACCAGAGCTTCCTTTTTTCCTAATCTTGGTTTACTATCCGGCATACTAAACCTATGGAATATTGTCTTGGCATACTTCCTCTAGTTTAACCAGAGCTTCCTTTTCTCCTGATCTTGTTTAATTTCCATGCCCAAAATATAGTTTGCTGCACCAAGGCCTTTCATGTAGAATTTGGAGGACAATTGGGTCTTCAATTCCTAGATAATTTGTTTGTTATTTCCAATCACCAACATATCATCCACATACAAGACCAAATAAATAAGATGGTCACCAATTAATTTAAAATACACACAATGATATGCTTTGCTTATGGTGAAGCCAAGTCCCCATATATATATGTATCAAATTTCTGATACCACATCCTTGGTGACTGTTTTAACACATACAGAGACTTTTTAAACCTACATACTAGTTCTTTCTAACCCTTCACCACAAGGCCTTCAGATTGCTTCATGTAGATCTCTTCTTCCAGATCCACGTCAATAAATGTTGTCTTCACATCCATTTGTTCTACCTCAAAATCAAAAGAAGTAGTAACATATAAAAGTAATATAATAGAAGCTACGTTCACAACAGGAAAAAAACATATCACCAAAATCAATTCCTGACACTTGGGAATAACCTTTTGCTACCAACCGAGCTTTGTATTTCTCCACCTTGTCTTCTGCATTCATCTTCTTCTTAAACACTCATTTCCTGCCAATGGGTTTCCTTCCAGTTGACAACTCCAACAGTTCCCAAGCCTCATTTTTGTGCAAAGATGTCATTTCATTAACCATTACCTCTTTCTAGAGTTTTCCATCCTCTGATAGTTCTGGGATCATCATCAGTAATAGATAAAGAATAATTTAAACAGAAATCAGTTGGACTATAGCTTTCTGGCTGCCTTCTTTCTCGAAATAATCTTCTCACAACTAGATTTTGTGGCTCTTCATCTTCTAATTTGTCTTCTACGGTAGAGTTTTATTCCTCCTCCTTTAGCTCAAAATCTATCATAGTTGTACACAACCTTCCTTATTTATGGGCTCCAAAGCTTATAACCTTTTAAACCATCCTTATACCCAATAAAGATGCACCTTTCAGATTTACTATCCAACTTGGTTCTTTTCTCCTTTGGAACATGTACATATGAATCACATCCAAATACCCTTAGATGTGAAAGAGAGGGTTTATTACCAGTCCATACCTCTTGTGGAGTCTTATCCTCCAACGCTGATGAAGGTGATCTTTTGACCAAGTAACATGCAGTCTCCATTGCCTCTATCGAGAATTCTTGTCCTAACCCAATACCACTGAGCATGCTTCTTTCCTTTTCCATCAATGTCCTGTTCATTATTTCTGCAAATCCATTTTGTTGAGGTGTGTATGGAGTAGTCTTCTATCGTGCTATACCACACTTCTTACATAACTATTCAAATTCGTTCTTGCAAAACTCTCCACTGTTATCTGTCCTTAGCAACTTTATCTTCTTGTATGTCTGGTTTTCCACCAGAGCTTTACATTCTTTAAACCTGTCAATGACTTTAAATTTCTTCCTGAGGGAATATATCCATGTATTCCTTCAGAAGTCATCTATAAATGATACATAGTACACAAAATTACCCAGTGATGGAACCAACACAGGTCCAAACACATCACTGTGCACAAGCTCCAATATCCATTTCACCCTCTTAGCACTAGAGGGGGAACTCACCTGATTCTGCTTCCCATATACACAGTTTTCATAGAAATCAAAATCCAGAGACAAATTAGAGATACCTTCTACCATACCATTACCATGAAGTATTATAAGGTCCTTCTCTCCAATATGTCCAAGCCTTTGATGCCATATCATGGTCTTTTCTCCATAGACCACTAGATTTTCTGCTCCACTTTCAGGAACCACAGAACTGTTGCACCCATCAACAATAGTGCTACCTTGAAACTTGTATAGAGTTCCAATCCAAACTCCCTACATCAATACCAGTGCTCCCTGAGCCATATTGTAGTTATCTTTCTCGAACATTGTTTTTACACCTGCATCATCCATCTTACTTACAAAAATCAGGTTTCTGGCCAATGCAGGAATATGCAAAACACCCAAAAGTGTTCTAATATTTCCACCTTGTAACTTCAACTTGAATTTTCCATGACCGACGATTCTAGCCTTATCATCCCCTAAAAAGACATCACCACCATCATATTTATCATACTCACAGAACCACTCATTGTGGGGAGTGAAGTGAAAGGATGCACTTGAGTCAATCAACCATGTCTCATGATATACATGTGTACTTGAAGAAGAAGCCAAGTACACATCCCCACCTTCATCTAAGGTGTTTTTCACCTTTGCAGAAGGAGCATCATTCGATCCCTTTATTTTCTCATAAGCCTTATATCTATAGTACTTTTTGAAGTGCCCTTCATTTCGACATTTACAACACACCTTTATAGGTTTTCTTGGAGATTTAGATCTACCTCTAGATTTAGATCTCCCCACTCTAGGATTTATTTTTGTTTCTGTTCTAGGACCATCCTCGTATAAACAAGGCATCACCATTATAGCCCTGTGTATTTTTCCTTCTCATCTCATGTGACAACAAGGATGAGACTATTTCATCAAATTGAAAGACGGTCACATTGCTACCTATTGCAACAACCAAACTATCCCACGAATCTGGTAGAGAACACAATAAACTGATGCACTTATCTTCATCTAAAATTTTTATATCAATAGATATCAACTGGCTTACCACAATATTAAAGGTGTTCAAATGCTCTATCACCAAGTCTCCATCCTTCATCCTCAGGTTATACAACTTTTTCCGTAGGAAAAGTTTATTCACCAAAGACTTAAATTGGTACAAATTCCCTAGATTTTCCCATAAAGCCTCCATTGAAGCTTCCCCTGATACATTCAAAAATATTTAATTTGAGATACATAACTGTATTGTGCTCTTTGCCTTCCGATCCAACTTCGCCCAGTCTTCAGCTAACATTGTCATTGGTTTACTACCTAAATCTACCGCGATCCACTGATCTTTATCCACCAGCAGATCCTCCATCTTAAGTTTTCACAACTCAAAACTCTAACCATTAAATTTCTCAATCTCTATCTTTCCACTACTCGCCATCTTCTTTCACCACAAGAATCGATCGCGTAGATCTCCCACTGAACAACGTCTAGCATAGGCTCGAGAAAAACCCCTTAGCAGCAAAGGTGCCCCCTTGAATCCAAAACAACTTAGATACCAAATGTACATTTTAAGCTCTTACATAAATTACCTGCATACGAATTCTAAAAATAGAAAATAAAAAATGGCGAGAGCATAAAACATAAAACATTTATACACAGAGATTTTCCCCTGGATCCCAAAACTAGGACTACTAGATTGATTTTTCATTATATTCCTTTGAATGTTACAATACATATATATACATGCTGAAGCATCCATAAATCCCAATCCATTAACCCTATATTAGAACATAACCATAGTTCCCTTGACCGGATCTACAAAATAGCATGGGCAGAAAACCATCATGCCCAAAACCATGTGCAAAAACCACACACAAAACCATATGTAGGTCCGCCTACCTAATATAGGGTCCAAACAAAAAAAATCCCTGGGGTGCTTCTCTGGACCCCATAGAGGGGGGCTACTGCCCCTTGAAAGGGGGAGTTGTTGGCCCCCTTATGATCCCCTTGCTTGCCTGTTGCAACAAACAGGGTGGGGCTTTCGCCCCCCCTGTGACCCCCCCACACATGGGGCTATTCGTGGAAAGAATATAACACACAGCCAAAATTCTATCCTGATATTCATCTTCTTCAAATTAAGAGGTTGCATATGGGAAGCATCATGTATAGGATCCTCTTTTATTTTTCGTTCCCCTTCAAACTTTTGAAGGACCAATGTTTAGCTCCTTCAGTTCATCATCCATATCTTTACTAACTTTACTACAAACAATTACTTCATATGACCTTGATTCATATTGGTGTGTAAAATATCCATACCTGTTGCATTATATTAAAGTGTCCCCAATTGAAAATAATACTCCTTTGGTTGCTCACAGGGCTTGCGCTATCCTTTTAATAGCATCACAAAATGAAAAATCTTAATAGAACCATGCAGACAACACATCCGAATATGTTGTTTGACGTTTCAACTCCTCTTTTAAATACCAATCTTGTGGAAGGTTTCCCAAGGAATGGATAAATATATGCTGCCACATTTCAACTACTAGACCATCTGCCTCCCATACATAATAACAATGTGCAATGCACTCTTGCAGTCAAGTACGACCATCATAAGTGGGGAATTTACATAAAATTTCATTTTAGAGGAAGAAACCGATAAAGTAGGACAACCTTAATTGTGCTCCAATCTTGAAGTTGATCCCAATGGGCTTCCCACCATCTTGTGGGGGTTTCTTGCAAAGAAACAACCATGAGAGGAACCTTTTGACTTTATTCTGTGAAAGAATAAACTTATTTAATAACATTTACAATAGAATTAGTACCATGGAGGATGGGAAACTCACGTACCTTAGTACGAATCTAGCAGGAATGTTGAATAGTGGCACAATGTCAAGAATGAATTTCATGAGCTCCTTGTTTCCAATCTTCCATCACAGCATGGAAGCCGACTTCAATACTTTGAATACTCCGCCAACTAATACATCCAGCTGTCATGGGGTTAGTATAATCCTCTCACCTCCCAATGGCTAGTTGATATAATTGGTCTAGTAGATTAGGCGACTCAACTTTGTCCATCGGTTCAATAGATCTCAGGCCCTCATTAGGATCAAGAGTTTATATGATGCGCATGCCATCTACTTCAAAAGTTATAGTTTCCCGTTCCAAATCAATGACTGCATAGTTTTCAAATTCCTAGTTAATTCCCAATAAAGTTGGATATGGATCTTTATCCCCAATAATGTCAATAACTTCAAAATTTGCATATGTTTTGACACTGGAAATATCAACTTCAACATCCTCTATTCTGCCAATAGGAAGAATACAATATTGATTTTCCATTCGCAACTGAATAGGGGAAAATACCAACTTGGGTTTTCTGAGAGCTTCCTAGGTTTTTCTCAGCAGAATATTGACATTTGAGCCCACATCCAACATGGATTCTTTAATTTGAAAAACTGAGATCCGAGGGTCTACTTAGAACACCCTTCCATTTCACCTCTTGTTTTGGAATACTCGTCTAGAGTGTCACCAAGGTAAATTCATGGAAATTGGTTCTTCAGAAAACACATCATTGTTAGCAATAGCTTTTAGCCTTTTTTGTAACTGACCAATGATTTTTTCATCATTCATAATATGTAGAAATTGCTTAAACCAATCCATTATTGGTTGGAAAGGTTCTAGAGAATTTTTCTCATCATGGACCTTTACTTTCTTGTGTTTTTCACTGCGAGATCCTTGCGAAGAAATCAACTGACAGAATATTTCAGTTGCATCCCTATAGTATTCCTTGTGTTGATTGGATCATAATATTTCTTTCAAGATCTAGGTCTTATGGTAGTTGATTGATCAGGAACTTCAACATCAGCTCCATACTTCTTCCCTCCTCTTCTAAAAATATTGATATTAGGTTGCATTATAGGACTATGATCCCAAGGCTTTGCATAGAACAAGTTATCTCCTTTAGCCCGCTTGCGTTCCTCCCAATGAGCAATAAGGTTAAGAAAATATTTAGTTGCATGGGTATTCACTAGACAATATGAACACTAAGGTTTTTTTGGCATAGGGAATTCTCTCACTCCATGGCCTTCCTTATTACAATTATAACACCTAATTGAGCATCTCCCACCCATCTTTTCTCTCGTGGAAGTTCCACCTCCTTGTCCTCAAAGAGTCTCATTGATACAAAATGTTGAATGGTCAAAACAACCAACTAAAGCATCCAAGGACCGACATTAATCTGTATGATGGTTGGGCGATCCACAAAATTCACAAAAAAAATTATTGGGAACATTGGAATACTTTTGCAGAATAGGACATAGGTGAGGTGAATGACCAAAACTTCGACATATCTCACAATAATCATTGCTAGACATAACTTGGGAATTTGGAAATGAACGGAATTATGTATGGCCATGAAAAGGAAGAGAAAATTAAATTTATGTAACTCCAGGAGATTTTGGTGGAGGAGGTCTCGTTGGGCCACTGGATGGTCGTGGTCCCCTCAGTCACAAACATTTTGTGACATGATGTCCTTCCACCTGACAGTGAGTACACCAAATATGAAGTCTCGTTGGTCATGAAGGTGCAATATCTTAGTCTATTTATCGAGGTAGCAATACAATTTTGAAGGCCCATAATAGCAGGATCTATTGAGGAACCACTAGTTCTATAGTCTTGCCAATATCGATCTGTAGCTTCTATATACATCACTTGTTCTATAGCATCTTGAAGTGTAGCAATATTTTGCTGAGACAAAGGAATGTGAGTAATTGGTAACAGGGCCTTAATAAAACAATCTCTTTGATGATGCGGATCAATAGGATAAGATAATTTTTTAATAGCATCTTTAAAACACTTCATACATTTCCAAGTAGAAACTTCCTCCCTTTGGCGAATATCCAACAATTCCACCAATCCTTGTTGATTTGACTGAGGTAACTTAAATTCCTGAATAAAATATTGCTTGACTAGATCCATACCAGTGTTGGGGTTAGCATCGATCCATTTGATAAACTACCACAACTCTCTCTCCTGCAAAATAGTTTGAAATTTAATAAGCTTAGTTGCATCAAGCGTCTTTCAAGCTCTCCCAAACATCCTCACATAAATACCAATGTTGTTTGACATCTTCACCCATCCTTCCTGAGAATTTTGGGTATCTCGTAAGTGAGCTGACTGTGACTCCAACCATAGTTGATTGTCTTGAGGAAACAAGTATAAATCCTTGGGAACCCAGTTGAGAACAACTAGTTGAACTTGGCTGACCAATACTACTAAAACTACCTTTACCCTTATATCGATTATGCACTAGATGGACTTTAATAAGCTTACATACCTTAGAAAAGAGAAGATCAGGACTTTGATATGGCACCAGGGGAAGGTTAGGGAGAGGAGGAGTCGTGTTGCTGTGTTGCAGGGTTCTATATTCTGGTATTGAATCATCCTCAAAGAAAAGTCACCTCATCACAAAATGTAGATCATAATCTATTAATGTATACTCATCTGATAACATATTTAGCTGGTTTTTTGACTCATGTGTTTGAAATCCTTTTGATTCCATGTGTATTTGAGTAGCCACTTCTAAATCCTCCAGTTTACTCCCACTGGAAACTCCTATTTTTCTAGAAAAATAACCTTCTTCCTCATTTCCTTTCCACAACTTCGGAGTCTCAATTTCCTTGTTCCGCATCGCCGAACTTCTTACAACGTCTCCTCATTAGGAGAATTTTGAGGTCTAAAATGGGCCTCTAAGAAAAATGTACAACCAAAATAAACTTTATAAGAACCAATAATATTAAATATGATGATGTCAACCATGGTGGATGATTCACCATTTTTGGAGTAAAAAAGTAAAAAGATTAAAAAATAATAAAATAATAAAACTACTTTTTAAACTCTTATTTTGAACTTAACCCCCTAAGGTTTTACTGAAATTTTGAGTGGGATTAATCGTTGGATGAAAATTTTAATTCCTCATCCATGGAGTACCCATGTTGCATACTTTCGATGGACCCTATGACACGAAAAATGAGAAATACATGAAAAAACGTGGTTGCAATAATTTTTTTCATGTATTTGTCATTTTTCATGTAGTAGGGTCCATCAAAAGTATTCAACATGGGTACTCCTTGGATGAGGAATCAAATTTTGCATCCAACAAATGTTGCCACTTGAAATTTGAGTAAACCCATAAGGAGATAAGTTGAAAATATGAGTTGAAAAAATAGTTTTATTTTTTCCCTCTAAAATTTGATTATGTAATCTAATCTTCTTTTATTATTTCCACTATTAATTTATAATTTCCTTAGGAGGCCCATTTTAGACATCAAAACTCCGCTAATGTATGTGTTGCAATTCCCTTCTTCTAACCCTAACTTCCCGCAACTTCCTTTCTCGCCACTCGTCAGCTATTCTTTCCCTCCGTAACGCTCTAAAATATATCGCCTTCCGCAACTCTTCTTTATTCATTAGAATGACTTCTTCATTCTCCCACATCTGCATGACATTCCTCTCCCCTAATCCATTCCCCCAGTACTAAAAATTTAAGCTACGATTTGACCTCGGGGAACTACCAATGGATTATCTTCAACCATCAGTACTGTAATCCAAAGAGGAATACCTTTAAGAAATTGTCCCCATAGCCAAAACTTGAATATGGATTCTTCACGAGAGAAGGATTGGTTCTTCTCAATCACAAATTCAATGATGTAGATTTCAAGAGTCACTTCAACCCAATAATCGATTGCTCTTGTTAAATTTGTACCCAGCCGATGAAGATAAGCCAAATGAGTTGCAGTGCAAGTTCTGCACAACCTTGGTTGCATCACATCACACGATTTATGTTGAATTAGAGTCAAACGATTCTCTAATTCCTTAAGAAACTTGTACCAAAATATATTGTATTTATCACAAGCAGGCTCGGCGTACAAAACCTGCTCTTAGATCCAATCTTGATCCTTTTGTCTCAATTTTGCTTGCTGCAAAACAAAGTGATCAACTTTCTCATGCCACCATTCTTGAATCTCTTGGCCAATATACCTTGGTCGCATGATCTAGATCCCCTAAGAAGCTCGAGGTCCCAGTAATGGAACCATTTGTTGGTAGAAAATTTTAAATGAAGTTTGACCCAGGGTTCGGCCTAGGGTGCCAACAAAGGTTTCTACAAGTCTAACACTTCGCCAACATTTTCACTCCCTTGGATCAAAGGAGCATCTCACCTAAGGTGAGACTAAACCATAGAAAGATATAAGGGAATCTAGAAATAGATATTATGTAGTATGTGCAACCATTCATACATTCATTTGTGATAGTTTAACTTATATATTTAACAAAAAATAACATCATGTAGAAAATTTTAAAATGGGGTGCAAAATACATAAACAAATGACATAACTCCCATTCTCCCTTTATTATTAAAACATCAGAGCCCGATTACAACAAAATTTCTCTAATACAGCTCGCAACACATTACAAACTTGCACGTGAATATTTCAGCTTAAAACAAGTATCAAAACAAATCATTACATGTTCAGATGTTCCTATAAGAAATCTTTCTCTCACACAACTTGGATCCAAACATTACAACACCCTCTAAACTTTTCAGTGTTATCTAAACTTTTCAATGTATTTTAAACTTGTTTCTCGTTTCTTTTCATCTCATTTTATAACCATGCTCACTTGATCTGTGGTTTTCCAAAACCTGGAGCCATTACCTTGGTTTCCTGTTGATTGTATCAAAATTGGTTCGAACTTCTTTGAAGTGTGCCCTTATTTTCTACTACGCAAGTCCCAAAACAATTATTGCGTTACCACTTTGATTTTATGATGCTCTGGTTCCAGTAACTTTATCCAAAATGTCCTCCGCAAATTCTATTCCTTCAAAAACAAAGGACCCAACAGCTCATGCACAAAAAATTTCATACAATTCTCACTATGATGAAGGTACCTTTCCATCAAGTCTTCTATGGCATGATAGGTTTGGACACTTGAACTATGACATCATCTATTTTTTGAAGAAAAATGGTGTTACTAGTTTGCCTACTATTCCTAGGAAACTTAAGCAATGTGATGCTTGTATCTTAGGAAAGCACAACAAACAATATTTTCATGATTCTCATTCTAGAGCACATAGAAAAAATGAACTAATTCATTCTGATTTATGTGGCCCAATGTTTGTTCCTTTTGCAAATGGTAATAAATATACGATGACATTTATTGATGACTACACCAAAATGTGTTGGGTTTATTTATTGAAGAAAAAATTTGAAGCTATTGAAACATTCAAGAACTTTCATGCATGGATTGAAAATGATGCACATTCTCATATTGGATCTATTCCTACTGATAATGGAAAATAATATACATCAAATGAATTTCAAAATTATCTTCACCAGCATGATATGAGATTCCACATCTTGAAGGGGGGATCCCTATACTGGATCAATATGTGGAATCTTCTTCTGAAGAACTCTCTCCGTTGAATGAAGCTCCAACCACTAATGACACTTTGAGTGACGTGATTGACAGAATTGAGAGACTAAATATTGATTCAGCCCCATCTCAGTCAATTGAGCAGCTAGGGCCATCTCAAAAAGTTCCTCCAAAATGGCTAATAAAGACACTTGAAAGCGTTCATCGCGATGAGGTTGGAAACATAGGAAAAGTAAGCTCAACCAGAAAAAATGGAGGTGACGTAGATGCTTTTGATTCACCTATTGATATGGATGTTTCTTATGATTTTGAATTTAATTTGTCCACAAATTTCGAACCAACTTCCTTCAAATAAGCCACTTCTCATGATGAATGGAAAGAATCGATGCATAAAGAATATGATGCTTTGATAAAGAATGGCACTTGGAAGCTCGTTGATCGTCCATTGGGAACCAAACCAATAGGCTGCAATTGGGTCTTCAATAAAAAGTTTTTGGGAAGCGGATCCCCCCATAGCGGGTTTTTGGGGCTTAAAGCTAAGTGTTGGTCAATATAATGTAAATACCTCATAAAATAAGGGCGCAGAACGTGAGAGTCTAGGGTAGTTTTTCCTAGAATCTTGTAAATTAATATAGAATGTGTCAGTCTACCAATGGTCTACGGACCATGGAATGTATAAATAGAGTGAGGCTCTAAGTGTAGGAGTCAGTTTTTACATCTGATCTGAAGTGATATGGGTTCTTGAATGAGAATTTCGTTATGAGTCTGTAAGTCCGATTCATGGTTGGTAGTAGTAAGAATACGCTCTGCAGCTGTGTGCGCAAAGGCCTGGTAGAGTCCGCAGCTGTGTGCGTGGACCCCTGTAGCTGAGTATGCAGGGTAGGAAGTGGTTTGTAACTGGAAAAGCATTAGTAAAGATAACTTGGTCTTTGAACATTGCATATCAGTTTCTATATTTTTGGTTTTGCATCTGTTTACAATTTATGATTTCGCACTTGTCTATTTATGTTGAATGGTAAATGAAAGTGTCGGGCCCACTTAATTTAATTCAATATCTATAATAATAATAAGCACAATAGAGGGTAAAGAACATCCGTGCTCTTCATTTAAGCCGTGCAAAGGTAATTTCACTAGAGAGACAGCTTTGCAGAAGTAGCACAGCACATAGAGTGGGATCATGAGCCTTCCAAACCCCATCAAGACAACCCAAGGGTGCAAAAACCTAGTTCCATCACCCTCCCATACTACCTCGGGTGAGACCTCAGTCCATGCTTCGTGGACCGTTGCCAAAGGGCTGGTAGTTTCAGGATTTGTTTGGCTAAATCAATTATGAACCTAGGTCAGGCCCCAATAAACCAACAAATGGTTTTGTTGTCGGGACCAGGATCTGCCTAAGGGATGTCTGATGTCGGAACACTGGAACCCTACGAAGAAGGAAATTGAAGATTGGTTGGATCAGAAGCTTCACGAGTTTGTAACATAGGAAAACATGACTCCATAGATATCTAAGAAGAGGTGGTTGGATCGCTACGTATATACAAAAATCCATGAGATCTTCTTCACGACCTTCTCTTAAGAGTTGTATGATTGGATCATGTGGTTAGCCGACTGCCAGGGAAGGTATAATCTCGATCAACCAATAGTGTGGACTCCGGAGTTAGTATGCAGACTAGAGGCATCAGAAGATAAGATTGCGTAGGCTATGGACCATTGGCTCGACCGGATAATAGGAGGATTTATCATTGAGTTCACGATAGACACGACTGTAAGCTATAGCGAAGTAGAATGACATTTTTTCAAGGGACCACGAGGTAGGTACATTAATCTCTAAATACCTAGATTAAGATGTTGTTATGTGAAAAATGGGTTATGCAAATACATTAATGAGTGGAATGATGTGGAGCGGAAAGATCTACAAAGGGATCGAAGGGTTAGGGAATAGTCCTTTAATTTCACCTTCGTGAGAAAGTGAGAAAGAGCATGCTCAGGTTTTTTTGAGAACTGCGGTCAGTTTGATAAGACAGCGCATTCCACAGTTATCACCTCCACTTACACCATCACCCACTTCACCTTTTTCACCTCTATCTTCAACCACCCCACCTCCACCAAAACTTTAGTTCAACATGGCGAGTGTGATCAAGCTACCCATATTTAGAGGATTTGGGAAGGAGGACCTAGATCAGTTCTGGTTCGTGGTAAAAGCAGTGTGGGAAGAACATGGAGTTTTGGATGACAACATTAAGAAGGCCACATTGGTGAGCGTGCTGCAAGATCGCGCGCTAACATGGTATATCAAGCACTCGAATGATCACCCAAATGTAGGAATAGCAGAAATCCAGAATGCATTGAACAGAGAGTTTAGCTGGCCGAAGTCAGAGACACAGTCAATCATTGGGTTTAAAGAGATCACGATGCTTATAGGTGAAACCCCCTGGGATCTAGATCAAAGGCTGTAAAGTATGAACCGCGAGGCAAATATGACACTAACAAATTTGCAACACTGCACGTGGTTTGTGGCGTCTTTGACACCACACTTGAGAACGGCATTGTCACAGCAGAAGCTCTCAACCCAGGTAGAAGCGTTGGAAATGCCAATGAGGTTGCATGAAACACCGATATAGGATCCGGGGTTGGGAGTCCAATAAATTCACGTGTAGCTACAAAACCTATACTTGCAAATGCAAATTTTGAAGAAGGATATGGCACCCCAGCCAGAAGCATGCGAAGAACTGTGGTGCATAAAATGTAAAGGCTAGGGATACGATAAGGATCACTGTCCAATATTCATGAACTATTTGGCAGGAGGGGGACCAATGCCATTGAGACCAAAGGCATAGGCGGGCCCAAGTGAGGCACCCACGCTCTGGTGCACGATTTGTCAGGTGGGAGGAAAGCACATGACAGACAACTATCATTTGTTGCAGAAGTATACACAAACTTCCCAGTAGCTGTTTTGAAATTTTTGTATATTAGTGGGCCATGATGAGCATACTTGTTGTAGCTATGTGTTAATGGTGGAGCAGACCCCAACATATGGGATGCAGATGGAAATGCAAGGCCTTGACCCAGCCACGTGGATGGCGCGCACTGGATTTCAAGGGAGAGGGCGAGGATGAGCAGGAATGGGGCCAGGAAGGGGCCGCGGATAGCTAATCTATTACAATTGTGGAGGACTGGGACACTACGCTCATGATTTTACCAACCCAACAAGAATATTTTTTTCGTACTATGAGCAGTTTGATCATGAAATGGTAGATTGTCCTACGCTGATTGTACAGATATGCGAGAAAGGGATACTACAGTCTACTCCAACTCAGAATATCCAAATGATGAGGTCTGAATTACGTGAAGAAGACCCCAACGTGGACATAATGCTCATAAGTGGTGCAACCACAGGGGAAGACAAGGGGAAGTAGCTCGAGGACGATACATGGATGCACAAGGCTCCTACAAAGGAACCTGAGTTTGACTTGGATCATGAAAGGGAGATGTTTATGGAAGCTAAGAAGAGCTTCAGGGAGGCCTCTACTTTAGGTAGTAAGGATCAACCAGAGCCGGGAATGGATCCTTCTATGCTTACTACCTTTTTAGAGACATGCATGAAGCTGCTGCGTGACAATAAAGCAGTTAAGGGACTACAAGAGCTGATCACTAGGTGTGCAGGGTCGGATGAACCACACGTCCAGAAATTGGGAAAGCATATATTACACACTGGGAGGGAAATGAGGTTGACGGCGCAGATTGGTGAATGTGAGATGGATCGGGTAATCTTGGACTTGGGTTCAGATGTGAATGTGTTACCAAAGCAGACATGGGAATGCATGGGCAGGCCCGTGTTATAG
The DNA here is from genome assembly GCA_031772625.1 of Pinus tabuliformis. Lineage (NCBI taxonomy): Eukaryota > Viridiplantae > Streptophyta > Pinopsida > Pinales > Pinaceae > Pinus > Pinus tabuliformis. Next base: position 379,921,613 of record CM062812.1, on the reverse strand, counting down.
TGGTCTCCTATTCAATTATGAATGGAAAACCAACAAAAGATCTTGTCCATGGGGAGATTGCAAGGGGTAATAGTGGATATTGAAGGCGTGACAAATGGATTTTGAACTAATAGAGATTGTTGATGACAACAACCCTTATCCCGCACTGCTAGCTATAGACTGGGCCACTGATATGAATGGAGTCATCAACTTGAAGAAGCAGAAGATGATATTCGAAAAAAAGTCACTACGTGTAGTAATTCCGCTAGACCTAGCTAAAGGAGAGCGCTACACTGAACCTGTGTGCGACGATGGAAGTGACGATGAGTTGGATTGTATCTACAAGATAAATATGTGAGATTAGGAGTGGGTGAATCTGACTACAGATGGAAGGGTCTCGTGGGAGTGCGCAGGTTCCTGTACCTCGGATTCAGATGAAGAAGATGAACGCTGGCACAATCGGTTGAACGAAGTGACAACGCTGAATTGCAACATGGTGACTAAATCACTGCATTGCGTAACAACCCAGATCCGAGATCTACTGACATATAATGGATTGACAGTGGTAGATGAATTCTTGAACAAGTTTGAGAGTGCAGTACCGGAGCACCAATAGTTTGATGTGTTGAAGTGGGCCCTGTGTGCGACACCTACATGTTGGTGGGGAACACATCAAGGAAACTTTGAAAACTGGCGTGGCTACAGGAGGATGATGCAACTACAGTTTGGGAAACCAGAACTATGAATAACCGAGAAATACGATGGAAGCAATGACCTGTGCACGCACCTTGCAAAATGGACCAAGGCCTATGGAGAAGAACCTCAGCCTGAATGGGTACATTTATTCTATCATACCCTAGATGTCATACCCAGGAACTGGTATACCGAGACAGAAATCTGGAATGGTATGGGTGAATGGGATGTCTTGTGCAATGGATTTTTGTTAACATTCTCATTTGAAGAACCATGGTCGGAGACTGTTGACGACGCGCTGCAAGCTGTGAAAGCCGCCATCTTCAAAATACCATAGGAACCACAGAAACCACAGGAAGTTTTTCAACCAGTATGGTTGAGCCAATTAAGCCATGCCCTAGAATGTTATAATGTACAAGTAGAGGAGGATGATGATGACCCTCGAAATATTAATATTCCAGAAACTAAAGGGAGTTGCAAAGTTCAAGGACCATCAATCGAGGACCCCGACATCACTGCGCTACTAAAAAAAAAGTATGTAAACATTGGTACAGATGTAGATCTGAAGTATGCAACACTTGGGGACTATTGGGATGATGCTACGGTGGAGAAGGTCATCGAGTTACTTCGCGAATATCAAGATTTGTTCCCGACCAAAATCACGGATTTAAAGGGGATCCTTGGTGACTTAGGGATGATGAAGATTACTCTGAAACCGGACGCGAATCCAGTTAAGTAACACCCTTACCGTTTGAATCCAAAGTATAAGGAAAAGGTCCGCGAAGAATTTGACAAAATGCTTGCAATAGGAACTATTGAACTAGTGGAAGAATTTGACTGGGTGAGTCCTATGGTAGTACAGGAGAAAAAACAAAAGGGTGAAATTATAATTTGCATGGACATCAGGAAGCTTAATGACGCATGTGTTCATGATCCGTTCCTAACACCATTTACAGATGAAGTATTGGAGAATGTTGGCAGACAAGAAGCTTACTCATTCACAGATAGGTTCTCAGGGTACCATTAGATCAAGATCACGTCAGAAGATATGAGCAAGACAACCTTTGGAACCGAATGGGGTTTTTTTTAGTACACTGCTATGCCCTTTGGACTGAAGAACGTGCCAGTGATATTTTTGTGTGTAGTGGTGTTCACGTTCAAGGAATTCATCCACAAGTTTTTGGAGGTCTACCTAGACGATTGGACTGTATTTGGGTTATTTAAAAACCATATAGCGAGCTTACGGTTGATGCTAGATACTTGTCGATGACACTAGATTGCGTTGAATCTTAAGAAGTGCACCTTCCTAGTCCCCTTTGGAAATTTTCTTGGCCATGTGGTCAGCAAACAAGGCCTGATGGCAGATCCTGCAAAGATTTCCATTATTCTCAATCTAGAAGTGCCGCGAAGTGTCAAAAAACTACGCGCCACGTTAGGGCACATTGGTTACTATAGAAAGTTTATTAAGAGCTATGCACAAATCACAACACCAATGGAACAGTTGTTGAAAAATTATGCTACATATTGTTGGAATGATGATTGTAAGAAAAGTTTGGATGTTCTCAAGGAAAAAATGGCATCCGCTCCCATTTTGGTCTTCCCAAAATGGGACATCAAATTTCATGTACATGTAGATGCGTCGTGTATCGCGATGGGCACTGTATTGATGCAGGAAGGCGTGGAGGGTGTGGATCACCCGATCAAATTCATGAGTCGGCGGCTGTCTAAAGTTGAAAAGAACTATTCTAGTACTGAGCGTGAAGGATTGGCAATGGTATACGTGCTCCAGATATACTGCCACTATCTACTTGGTGGGCACTTCAAGATGTATATCGATCATTCCGCATTGAAATACCTGGTAAAAAAGCCTGTGTTGGGGGGGTGCATATGCAGATGGCTGTTACTGTTCCATGAGTACGACTTTGAGGTCATCGTAAATTCGAGATGCTTAAATGCAGGACCAGATCACCTATCATGAATTGAGAATGGTGAGGGGCCAACAAATTTGGAGGAAGGACTACCTGATGCACAACTCTATGCAGTGTGTGTTGTTGATGGCCACTTTAAAGATATAATCCATTTCTTAACCACAGGGACTGAGTCGCATGGATATTTAGTCCAACAGAAGAAGGAATTGGTGGTACGCGTGGCAAATTTTTCTGCCATCATGAGGCACCTCTACAAAATGGGAAATGATGAGATATTACAAAGATATGTACCTGAATTTGAGCAAGGATAGATCATCACAGAAGCCAATGGGGGGGCTGTAGGAGGAAGATATGCGAGATGGGAAATAGCATAGAAGATTCTTTACATTGGACTATGGTGGCCAACCCTACATCAAGATTCAAAAGCGTACTGTCAGGCCTGTGACATATGTCAATGGACTAGGAAACCATCGTGAAGGATGAGATGCCACTCAATCCACAGATGACGCTGCATCCATTCGAAAAATGGGCGATAGAATTTGTGGGGCCCATCAAACCTCAAGTGAAGACGGGTGCGTGCTACATCATCATCGTGACAGAGTACTTGACTCGATGGGCAGAAGCACATCCGGTTAAGGACTGCACGGCAGCTACAGCTATGAAATTTTTGTTTGAAAACATGTTGACATGGTTCGGGTGCTCAAAAATTTTAATGAGTGACCACGGAACACACTTCCTAAATAAAACTATCAGCACACTCACTGAGGAGTTCTAGGTGTATCATCAGCAAAGTATGCCGTACCATCCGCAAGCTAATGGGATAGTAGAAGAATTCAACAAGATTCTGGAGACTGCACTGACCAAAGTGTGTAACTCGCAACGAAATGACTGGGACTTGCGCATACCTATCGTATTATGGGCATACAGAACTACATGCAAGAATTTTACGGGTCAGACACCTTTCAGGTTAGTATATGGCACAGAAGCAGTCATGCCAATGGAATACATCATACCCAGCCTCTGGACAGTATTTATGACAATAATTTCAGACCGAAAATATTTGGAAGAGAGGCTTGTGCAATTGAAGAACTTGAGGAAGAATGGTTTCTAGTGGGATTTCGTCAGCAGGTACAGAAACAACGCGAGAAAGCTTGGCATGATTTCCATATCAAGTTGCACACATTTAAGGTAAACAATCTAGTGTTGTTTTATGACAACAAGTTCGAAAAATTTCCTGGAAAATTCAGAATGAATTGGTTGGTACCATATGTGGTAAAAGAGGTCACAAACGGGGGCGCGGTCCAGCTAGTCAAACTTAATGGAGAGCCCTTCCTAGGAAAAGTAAATGACAATCACTTGAAGCCCTACATGGGTGGGCCTGTTGTCTGACCAACTGACCGAAGCACAATCTCAACACTCCAAGCAATTGAAAGAAGGTGCAGGACTATAAACGAGTTTTCAAGAGAGTTGCACAGAAAGAGGGTTCCGCGTAGGGCTAGTATGTCACAAGAATCGCGGTCACGCATAAGGGGCTGCGCTGTTGCGTAGACAGGCTGGAAAGTGACCGTTGATGTCACTGTTCATGACAATATGGCCAATTTAAGACAAGGAGGAGTGGACGACGGGCAATTAGGACACAGAGTCAGAACTAGATTTGAAACGATCTACTACCAATATAGCATTAATGAGCTGGAAAAGGGGGGAACAATCAAATTTGAATTTCAACAGGCCTATAAATCACATTTGGTCATCCACCGAACAAACCATGGCATCTCGAGAATTAAATTATTGCACTCTCCAATAGGTATGGCCCTGTCGAACTTCAACGCTTTGAGAGTAAGCCTAGTGGTTGTAACTTTGCCAAAAGAGATGCAAGACATTCGGGACACGTAATGTTGATAGCCAAGGCTGTCGTGCTGAGCCCAATGCCAACGGTGGGAGATGTATCAGAAATTCCTAGACAAGTAGCAGGACCTGTCCGGATGTTGCCATGAAACCCGCAGTCTGGTAAGCGATCTATGCAAGATAAGGGCAAGACGGTGAATCTTGCGACAAAAGACAGAATTTCGTTGAAAATTTCGTCTTTGGGCCACGTGCCCATGACAAAACTTGAATATTGGGACCTCGCGGACAGCAGCAAATCTCTTGCAAAAATGCAATACAAGCTTCAACAGACATTGAGTATACTGAACCAAAGATTGCAAGCTTGCTGCTCTTGCACAAAAAGTTCATGCATTTGACATCTCAGCTAGATCTAAAATCTTATGAATGGTCACTTTTTGTTAACCTAGTAGAGAAGAATGAGCATCATCAATTAAGGAAATTGGTAGGGGCAATGGAGTAGGAGCTTGAAGAAGCATTGTAGGAGGCAATGATATAGCAACACATTGTAGTGCGTCACTCATAGGGATGGTGGACTGTGAAGCCTTGGCAATGCAACTCGCCACACCGACGGAGTGACTCGGGACGAGTCACAATGATTGTGTTGGGGGCCTGTTGGGCAGTGGATCCCCCCATAATGGGTTTTTGGGGCTTAAAGCCGAGTGTTGGTTGATATAATGTAAAGACCCCGTAAAATGCGAGCGCGAAATGTGAGAGTCTAGGGTAGTCCGCCCTAAAATATTGTAAGTTAATATAGAATGTGTCGGCCTACCCATGGTCCATGTACCATGGAATGTATAAATAGAGTGAGGCTCTAACTGTAGGAATCAGTTTTTAGATCTGATTTGAAGTGATATGGGTTCTTGAATGCGAATTTCATTTTGAGTCTATAAGTTTGAGTCATGGTTGGTAGTAGTAAGAATAGGCTCTACAGTTGTGTGTGTAGAGGCCTGGTAGAGTTCGCAGCTGTGTGCGCAGACCCCTGCAACTGAGTGCACAGGGTAGGAAGTGGCTTGTAACTGGAAAAAAATTAATAAAGATAATTTGGTCCTTGAACATCGCATATCGGTTTCTATATTTTTGGTTATGCATCTGTTTACAGTTTATGATTTTGCGCTTGTCTATTTATGTTGAATGGTAAATGAAAGTGTCGGACACACTTAATTTAATTCAAGATCTATAATAATAATAAGCACAGTAAAGGGTAAAGAACATATGCGCTCTTCATTTAAGCCACACGAAGGTAATTGCACTGGACAGACAACTGCATGGAAGTAGCACAGTGCATAGAGTGGGATCACGAGCCTTCCAAGCCCATCAAGACATCCCAAGGGTGCGGAAACTTGGTTCCAGCACCATCCCATACTACCTCGGGTGAGACCTCAGTCTGCACTCCACGGACTGTTGTGGAAAGGGTCAGTAGTTTCGGGATTTGTTTGGCTAAATCACTTCTGAACCTAGGTTAGACCCCAATAATCCAACAAAAGTATAAAGAGGATGGATAACTTGACAGGAACAAATCCAAGCTTGTGGCAAAAGGTTTTTCATAGAAGGAAGGGGTTAAATATGAGGAGACTTTTCCCCCACAACAAAATGGGCTACCATCTAGACATTCTTTGCCTTGGAATCTCAGAATGGTTGGAATTTCCATCAAATGGATGTAAAAACTGCTTTCTTGAATTGATATCTGAAAGATAATGTTTTTATGTCCCAACCGAAAGGATTTGTAGTGAAGAGTCAGGAACATAAAGTATGCAAGCTTGTGAAATCCTTGTATGGCCTCAATCAAGCATCGTGAGTCTAACTGAGCATCATCTAAAACTCAATTTCAAACATTATGATCTTGATGATGCAACCTTGTTTCTCAAGAAAGTTGGTAAAACAGTTTTATATCTTGTGGTGTATGTAGATGATCTTCTAATTATAGGGAACAACGAGAGCTTCATTGCATCCATAAAGAAGGAACTGAGGAAAGGTTTTGACATGATAGACTTGGGCTATGTTCACTATTATCTTGGTATTGAAGTAGCCCAACATTCGAATTTTATATTCGTTACTTAGAAGAAGTACATTGGAGATATGTTGAACAGGTTTGGCATGGATGAGTGCAATCCTTTGACTACTCAAATGAATTAAAGCTCACATGAAGGAAAATAATTTAAGGATGCAACAAAGTATAGACAGCTTGTAGGAAGTTTCAACTACCTAACTACTAGTAGACCAGACATTTCATTTGTTGTTGGAATCCTCTCCTAGTTTATGCAAAATACTTGTGAGGGTGACTGGCCTACTGAAAAAAGAGTTCTAAATTACTTTAAGGAAACTCAAGACTTTGGACTCAAGTATACACATGTGGATGACTTCATCTTGATTGGATACTCTGATTCATATCTAGATGGAGATAAAGAAACTGGAGTATCTACTTCAGGTTATGTTATGAGCCTTGGATCAAGATCTATCTCCTGGAGGTCATGCAAAAAATAAGTTCAAGCAGATTCCACAACTGAGGTAGAATATGTGGCAATAGTTGAAACAACAAAGGAAATTGTGTGGCGTAGGAAAATTCTATAAGATTTGCAGGAGAAACAAGTGCATTCAACTCCTATTTTGATTGACAACACTTGTGCAATAAAGTTGGCCAAGAACCCAAAGTTCCATGATCGAACCAAGAACATGAATACAAAATACCATTTGATTTGACAACATGTTGAGGCCAAAACAATCCACCTACAACATTGTTCCACAAATGAACAGATTGTAGACATCTTCACCAAAGCGCCTGGAAGGGAAAATTTTGAAAGATTTAGAATGATGTTTGGACTCAACAACATCCCTTAAAATTAAGGGGGGAAATGTTGACACCTAATATTTGGAATTAGGTAAATCCACGTAAATATTGTAAATATAAAAATAAAGAGAATTGGAAGGCGAAGAGACATTGGGAGATGAAACCCAATAGTCTCCCTCTCCATGTATATATCCATGTTTTATTTTAATGCAAAGCAACAATTCATTTGTGGATTTACTCCTAGCCTGACATATTTTATATGCTCATTTTAAAATCATTAAAAGAATGCCTTCAATGTTAGTACCTTGTTAAATCCAAATTCTATTTTACTTATGAAAATAACTGGAATAACCAACTTATCTAGGAATCCTGCTTACATCCTTCACTTTTTCCATTGTTAATATGTAAGATATAATAGTGAATTCAAGTTATATATATCATTCAATTATTTGTGTATCGTTGCATTCATTAAGCTTTCATTTTGTAAATTATCATTCTCTTACAATTGTATCATTAACTTGCATACACATAACAATCCATAAACCAACTCACCTAGATACATATGCATGGACAAGACTTTCTTGCCCCTATTTACCTCTCCATTAACAATGTGTCTTTTTAAACATCCTGATTGTTATGTTAGATAATATCCATGTTGGTGGATTTTTAATTTGTTTAAATTATCATGTGAATAAGATGTATGTTGTCATGACTAAATTTTTTGTTTCTATATATATGGTTTTCTTCAATAGAGGTTCCTAAGGAAATAGAATGTGATAGGGAAAAAAAGCTAATGTGACTTGGAATGAACATAGAAACAAAATTATATTTTCTATTCATTTCAATCTAGACTCATATGATTTTTCTCAGGTGAACAATATTTAGGAGGAACCCCGCCTACCCCTCATCAATGACATAATTCCCATTATCTACATCCCAGCATAATGGAAATTCATGAGCCTCATCCATTCCCCTAAAAGAAACCACAACTCCACGATGGAAAAGAGCCTAATCCTATCAAACTAGCCTTTGGGATTTCTCTTTGTTCCTTTGGTTCCCATCATGACATTCAACAACTTATTGTTGTCCCTCAAATACCATCTACTCTACAATATGATATGCATTCTCCTACACAAAAACCATTGATCTCAAATGAAAAATAAAAAAGATGAAAGTTGCATATCACTACCTTATATGTGCCCTCTACCATTAAAACTACCTTTGCCCATTCTCACACCGACACCCCCATAACTGATAATGGAGGAACAAGAGAAATCTCATTTCTTGACTTGCATCCTGAGATATAGGAGGGAAATAAGATTGCTAAGAAGAAACAATTCATGTGTTCAGACAAGTATTTGAAGCTATCTTGACTAACAATTGAGTTTGGATTTACTTTTACTTACTTTTTAGACTTCAGTATACACATATACTATGGAAGAAGTCTCATTTTTAGTTATATGGCTCTTTTTGAACATGAAGATATGGGAGACACAGGGATGATTAAGGCATGCCTTTTGATGAGTTTATATGTTAGGATTTATGCTCATGTTACACACACACATATGATTGATGATGGATGGGGAATTTTGATGTTATGATTAATGGTGCTTGGAAACAATTTTTTTTTAGTTCACCTAGTGAGACATGTCCGGGGGGGGTTGAAATTTAAATCACGTGGATACACAAGGGTTTTCCAACATGATCTTTTCCAACTGTGCTACCACCTGTAAACATGATGCTTAGAAACATTGCTATGGTATTATGATAACATTTATATTTTATGATTGAGGGAGTCACAATGTTATTTTTAAATATATACAATGGATATGAGCTTGGTTGGGCCCCACCTACTCATAAATAATTACAAAATATATAATTTCCTTCAACTAATCCTCATTGCTCGAAACTAAAGGAAAAAGTTAATTAAATAATTTAAAAAGAAGTTGATGTAGTTACCTTGTAAATACTTGCAAGAGATTACAAAAAGAGCAAGAGGTCTTTGAAGGAGAGGATCTAGAAAAAGTGAAGAGAGGTAAGCTACACTTTTGAGTTATCGTTTTTTCTTATTTTAATTTCCCATTTCCAAGTTAAATAGCCAAACTATTTTTTTCACAGTCAACGGTGATAAGGAAGGAGTGATGACATCATTTATTGTCTTCTATTACAAGGTTTCTTTAGTATTCCTACATCTTATTGTACTATTTTAAGTTTTGGTCAATTTTCTAGTGCTAATTAGTGAATCCTCTGTAGAGTATTGGTTGTAATAATATTTTTAGATGGATCCTAGTTATCGATTCTTATTCTTATTTTTATTTTTTCATGGAAATCGATTTCCTTTGTATGGATGCATAACATCTTTGGCTTCGAAATTTATTTATAGTCCAAATTTTCATAGAACTTTGAAGAAAATGTTGGTTAACACTCCCTCTCACCCCCTTGTACTTTCTTAGGCTATATTAGGTGTTACCTATTGAATTTAACCTGAAATCCATGGTTTGTTATGAAGATAGGGTTACAAAAATCCTATTTTTCCAACTACATCAAAACTCAAAACAAATTCCACCATTGTGTTCAACGCATTAAGAGCTTTCTAGTGATATAAATTTTATCTTAATCTGACTCCCATATTGAAATTTATTCCCATTTTAAGTAAAATCATACATATCCATGTCAAAAATGAACTACCACATGACTCCCACTTGATCCACATGCCTCATCATCACAAAAGTGGGTCCACATCACTAAGGGTCCCTTGATGTTTTACGAATTTTTCTTGTTGTATTTGTTTGTATCAAATCTAGTTTTTAAATCATGTTTAGTTCATGAACATGCCCAAACTTCATAATCTTCATATCTACCTTCTTTACTAAGGGAAATCCAACCCGGCGCCTAGTCGAGCCTTCATGGATGGATGTGCCATCATTCACATCTAAATCTCGAGATCCCAGATTCAACCAAACCTTAAGTTAATCTTGAATACATCCAACCATCCGACCTTCCAGCTCATATCTAGTTTTTTCACAAATATGGATATTTAGATATGCCACAAGGAAATCTGGTGTTGGATGCATTTGTTATGTGCAAATGTAAGTGCTCATGGCACACCTTGAATGCTCAGATATGATCTATTAAAAGGAAAGAAATTTGGTCCTATGGCGATCTAGCCTCCACACAAGAGTTTTTCCCTTGAAACTCCTAGATACCCCAGATCACCTGATCAGTTGGGAGGAATGCTAAAATGAAAGGAACATGGAAAATGTAATAATTTTTGTAAGACAAAGACAGTTTCCTATAACATCAAATTTCCTAAAAGAGATGGCCAAATAATGTACAATGGCCTCTAGTAGGAAAAGTAATCTTGCAACTCAATTCTTAAGTGTTTTGTTATGCATTTCCTCAACATGGTGTATTTGGAGTGAATTTTTTGAGTTATAATCCAACAACTAAGACAATTTTGCAGAGATTTACAATTTGCAACAATATTCACAAGATGTGAATCTATAGTTACAACCATATAGGCACTCAATGCCAACCATACCAATAATTGATAAATCATGAACAAGGTAATAGATCCATGCTGTGACCAATCATTGAATTCATAATATCCAAGATAGCCAATAGTAAGTGTAATAAAAAAATTCAATATTCCACACATGAATATGCATGATCATGGTAGAATTCATCATCAAAATAAGCTTATCACAACCTAAAAACCAAATAGGTGAAATTTTATACTTATTTGAATAAATTGAGATGGTTGGAAATTGGAGGGACTTCAATTCTCCACCCAACCATAGGCTAGCCACACTACAATATCTCTTATAGCTAGCCACCCCCGAGCTAAATCTAGATTTTGAGGGGATTCTTTCTTAATGTGGATTTCACACGAAAGCTTACCAAAAAGCTCAAGATGTCGAGTCCACTGTCTAGGTGGTTTATCAACTTCTCTTTGGAAGTAAGCATCAAAATGACTCTCTAAGTCTCTCTAATATCAATCACAGGGATCCACCAAAGGATTAGCTTAGATATTTCTTAGTTACAGGAGAATTAATCCACTATATAGGTGGTTTAATCATTTTTTTTAAGGAAATAACTATAAGAGCTTGGAGCTTGTAGCTAGGTGGTTTCTCATGGAATCTTCTAGAAACTTCTCCTGTGCCACTTGCATCTCTGAATTCACCCTAGGATGAATAAGTGATCTAAGAAATCTCCAAGTGGAACCATTTGTAACAAGTGGAATGACACTAATCAAACCCCATGGATGGCTCACACCCTTGCACACATCTATAAATGGATCTCTAATTCAAGATATCTAGAGGCTGGAATATTGTGAATTGCAAGGAAGTGCTGATAGTTTGTAATTAAGGAAGGAGCATTTTATTGTTGGTGTGATATTGCTATTTCATGAGGTGAAGAAGGATTGAAGCTGGGAGGATGATGCTGGATCAGACAACAGGGTTGTAATTCTCCCTTCTATTAATAAAGTTCTTCAAGTTTTCTTCCATATGATTGTGCAATTGTGAATGTTACCATTTGTTCATTATATATCTGATTCTGTAATGTTTATGTTGTAATAGGTCATGATGCTTTGATGGTTCTTTGTTGTTGTACTTGTGCAGGTACTCTCCAAGAGTGTTAAGTACGGGGAGGAGTTGCAGGCTCTGTCAAAGGGGAGAGAGATCAAGCAAGGGATTAAGCGGAAGTTCCAGGTTGGTTCCACTATCTTTCTCTTATCTGTTACGCATAGAAGAAATTGTTGAATTGCTTTAAACTGTTGTTTCTATGGTAGCTACCAAACCTAGAGGGCTAGCATTCTTTAGGAATACTAGTTTTCCTATAAACACAAAGTATCAACTATCTTTGATTCCCAGGAGTCAAATATCTTAGCTGATGCATTGGTTACTTCAACCAAAATTTGTAAGATGCCTTTTCATCCTAATAGAAAACTTGAGGTGGAATTGAAGCATAGGCTAGCTGTCCCAGATAACGTTAGATATTGGCAGGTTTTTGGTAGTGATAAGAAGGTAGAAAAATTTTTACAGTTAAGAGAAGAATTTGAGAATGTACATATTTATTCAGATAACAATGTAGATAATGATATGAATGAAATAGTGTTGAATGAGATTGATGAAAATCCATAATAGCTTGAGGTATTACAATTGAAATACAATGTGTTTCCAAGGGGTTTGTACCATTAAAAGAGATCTTTGATTTTAATGATGTAGCTAAAAGATAGAACTAGTAGGAGCTGAGGTTCAAGACTATAATATAGGTACTGAGGAAAATCCAAAGATTGTAAAGTTGTCCAAGTACTTACCTACTAGTGAAAAACAAAAGTACATTGATCTACTAAAAGAATATTTTGATGTGTTTGTTTGGGGTTATGAAGACCTAAAGGCATATCATACCAGTATTTTACAACATACCATTCCCATCAGAGAGGACCAAAAACCTTTCAAGCATAAATTAAGGAGGGAAAATCTAGTTATGTTACCCTTTGATAGGAAAGAGGTTAAAAAAAAATTTTGATACCAAAATCATTGTGCCTTTAAGATTTTCAAAATGGGTGTCAAATATAGTGCCAGAAAGGAAAAAGACAGGGAAATTAGACTATGTGTAGATTTCAGGAATCTGAACAAAGTGTCACTCAAAGATAACTACCCTCTACCTAAAATGGATCATATTTTATAAAAAGTAGATGACTCCAACAAAAGTTTTTGCTTTATTGTTTTTCAGGGTATAACCAAAATATGATGCATCTAGATAATCAGCAGAAAACAAATTTCACAACACCTTGGGGAACCTATATGCATGTGAAGATGCCTTTTGGCCTTATGAATGCAGGGGCCGCTTTCCAGAGAGCAATGGATATTTCTTTCACATATGAGAAGGAAAGATTTATTGTGATTTATTTGGATGACATTACTATATTTTCCAAAACAGAAGATCACCTGCTTCACTTAATAGTTTTTGAGAAATGCAAGAAATATGGTATTTCCTTGAACCCCAAAAAGAATCTTTTTGGTTTAGAGGAGGGAAAGCTACTTGGTCACATTATTTCTAAGGATGGTATCAAAATAGATGCTAGAAAAGTTGAAGCCATAATGAATATTGATCCTCCCAGGAACAAAAAAGAAGTTCACTCTTTCATTGGCAGGATAAATTTCCTAAGAAGATTCATCCCAAACCTAGCCGAGATTTTGAGAGAAATCACCAACATGTTGAAGAAGGATACTAAGATAAAATGGAATAATGAAGCTAAAAAACATTTCAGTAAAGTGAAAGTAGCTTTGACATGTGTCCTATTTTAATTAGCCCTGATTTTACTAAATATTTTAGGATTTTTTCTTTTTTCATCTGAGCACACTATTGCAACATTTTTGTTGCAAAAAAACGAGGGACATGAAAAACCTATAGCATTCTTTAGTAGAGCTTTAAGATATGCTTCCTTAAAGTATAATATCATGGAAAAACAAGCTTTTTCTTTAGTAAAGGCATTGAAAGTCTTCAGAGTGTATATTCTAAATTCCCACATAATTTCTTTCATTCCAAGTGTAGTGGTGAAAGATATCCTCACTCAGACTAATCCAGATGGGAAAAGAGGCAAATGGATTGTAGTAATTTTAGAATATGACATTGAGATAAAGCCTACTAAAGTCATCAAAGGTCAAGGACTTGCCAAACTGATGGTTAAGTCAATTTTTCCTGCATTCGACATAAATTTTGTAGCTGCTCTAGATGAACAACAAGATATGGTGACTCCACATGTATAAAAAAAAATTCTTACTTCCCCCTGGTATGTAGATATTGTGTATGTTTTTTCAGAATTTACAAGCTCTTGCTAGTTTAACCAAAACCAAGGCTAGATTTCATAAACTAAAAGCTATAAAGTTTTGCATTTTGAATCAAACACTATATTGGAAGGATGTTGGATGTATTTTATTGAATTTTTTATTGAAGGATGAAGCAGATAAAGTCATGGAGGAGTTTCATCAAGGTGATTGTGGAGGAAATTTATACTGGAAGGCCACTGCCATCAAAATCCTGAGAGCTGGTTTTTACTGGCCTACCTTGTATGCAAATGTTCATAAAAAAGTTTCGATTTGTCATCAATGTCAAATTTTTGAAGTCAAGAGATTTTATTGGAGGAATCCACCCAAACTCTTCAACTTAACATAATTGGATCCTATCAACAATAGACTACTTCACCAAATGGATAGAAGCAGTCCCAATCAGAAAAGCTATAGATTTTGTCATCATTACATTCTTAGAAGGTAATATTATTTCCATATTTGGTTTCCACATAAAATCATTACTAACAATGTTGTTTCTTTCAAATCAAAGAAAATGATCGATTTTTTCCACAAGTATCACATAAATTTAGGACATTGTATAGCCTATTATCATTAGGGAAATGGGTTAGTTGAATCTTCTAATAAGGGTTTAGTTAATTTTATAAATACGTTGTTGTGGGGAAATAAGAAATCTTGGCACAAGAAGTTGATTAATGCCCTACGGGCTGATAGGATAAGCCCAAAGAAATCAATTAGAATGTCACCTCTCCAATTGGTTTATGGAGTAGATGTAGTTTTTCTTATTTCCCTAGGAATTCCAGTGTTGAAATTGTTGTAGGAAGAGGAAGTAGAACCAAATGATTCTCAGAGAAGGATCAATCAGTTAATACATTTACAACAGAATAGAGAAGAGTTTTACAACAATACATAGGTCATTCAAGATAAAATCAAGAAAAATCATGACAAGAGGATTAAAGCAGATGATTTTCAACTAGATGCTATTGCTTTAAAGTGGGATGCCAGGAATGAAGACAAAGGGAAACATGGGAAGTTTTATAGTTTGTGGAGAGGCCCTTACAAGGTTTCAGTTTTCCGAGGAACTCATTCATTTTTTCTGGAAGATCTCACTAGAGAAAGATTGCTTGGAGGGTCTGTTGATGGTAGGTTTCTCAAACACTATTTCACTCAAGGATAGATAAATTTTCATACATTTCATTGTAAATATCATTTTATATTTTATTGCGAGGGTGGATGACATCAGGAATTGAAGCCCGCAGAGAAGGCTGTGAGCTTCTGATGAGTTATTTCTAATATCTATAATAACAACAGCTAATCAATTCCGTTACAAAACAAGAATAAAGGACCATTACCTAATGGAAAAGTTTGTTGATCTACAGTATTCTTGACACCTCACAGGGAGGATGTCATTCCCATTGGAGCCATTGTTAGGGTCCTATAATTTATAGGATCAATTAGTGATTATTTGTTGATTTTCTCCCATGAGATGTTGTAAATAATTATTTTATTTTGCAAATTATTTTCAAAAGTTAAAAATAAATAAAATAAAGAAAAAAAGAAATAAATAAAAAGGGGATATATATATATATATATATATATATATATATATATATATATATATATATATATATATATATATATATATATATATATATATATATATATATATATATATATATATATAGGTGAAAACAAAAGAAAAGAAATAAAAAAATGAGCCCCCCTTAGTGAGCCAATCAAAATGCCGCTTTTATATTTCAAAAATGTCAATTTGATAATGTTTCAAACTTTGGTTGTAATGATTTATGTTATGAAATAATGTGACAATTTTTATTTGTCATTTGTGAATAAATAGTGCACTAAAATTAGTGGCCCGGATCAATCCCGCCAAGATCTATGTCGAAGGAGTAATCCCCCCCCCCCCGCCCCCAAACTATTAACACAAGGGGGGGGGGGGGGGGCAAAAAATGGTTTCCACCCAAACGACTTGGGATAACAAGGTGGAACTTAGTGCATTTCGAGGGGTCCCCTCATAATACCATTAATGACCTACACCCCCCCTTTGAAATACTGCCTCTGTCTCCCGCCACATGTCTTTACCTCTTCTACTCTGCTCCTACCATCTTTCCTTCCACCTCAACCCCCCTCCATGTCAGATAATCATTTAATGTTAAAATACTTTCCTCCAAATCCATAGTGAACGTTATTGTATTTATTTCCTGTTATTTATCCATTTTCATAATAAATCCCCCCCCACTCCATAACAATAACTTTGTCGTTATCCAACGAATTAAACTACTACATAAATCCTTGGAATTCTACAATTCATTTTCTTTTCACCTTGCCATTGATCCTACAGGTCAAAGATCAAGTTGCCACCAACTGCCAACGTTCAATAGCAATTTTTCTCCACGAATTCGACCAATTTCCACCTGGGTAACCATTGTTCCTTTAGAATTTTGTTTCTTAAGTGTTTATTAGAACTATTCTTGCACTAGCCTTTTATTTCATTTCTCAAGATGTCAAACCATAAAGGAAAGGGGAAATTTACAGAGCTAAATCCCATGATTCCCCTTCTCCCAGATTTTGACAAGTCTCCTCTGATTGACACTATATATGAAATCGTCGAGACCTACTGTGAATTCAACTTGTACAAACTTCATAACTCAGAAAAACAAAAATTCATGGCTAAAAGTGATGACCTTAGCATTTGGGAATCCCTTCTCCCTCAGATTGTTTTCCCCCAAACTCATTTTTTCCAAGCCAAAAAGCTATTATTTCCCATAATAATGAATTCATCTTCTCTATTTCCCCTGAAAGTATCTGTGAGACCCTACAACTTGAATACCAAGCCTCCCATCATCCTTTTTCAGTCGATGCCTTGATGTAATTATAATAAAAGCTGACTTTCCCTCAGAGAGCACAATATTTTGAATGTTTCCTTCCAGAAAATGTTGAATTACCATAGACCAACCCCCCATATCTAGTTTCAATCTTCCCAAAAATGTCCAAAAAAGTAATTTCTATGGTAACCCGACTGCTTGGGTATCATAATGATCAATCGGTAGATGAAATAGTTCTAGGATTTTTGTCCATTTTTACAATTGTCAAATAGCCATCCATCCATTTCAATTACAATCATTTTCTATCTAATTCAATCCATGATCAATTTGTAAATTTTGAAGAAGAAGGTGTTTTTAAATATTATTCAGTTTTATTTTACCTTATGTTATTTCATTAGTCATACAGGTTCAAATTTCCTTTACAGAAGGCATATAATGAGGGAAATCCTTTGTCAGTAATTCATTAGACTTCTCTAGTTAGAAATAACTTAGAGGTGTATACTTACACTAATTTTGTCGATAAATTTATACATACCTCATTATGTTTTGTTAGCAATGATCTGATCCCAAAACTCAGATCGAAACAAAAGAGTACTTCCTATGCACATACACCAAGGCCTAAAATTGAACAGTATGCTAACCAGGAGGAATGGACAGAGGGAACTTTGCAAGAAGCTAAAGAATGAATGGTTAGTCAGTCATCCATGTAGACACCTATTCCTAAAGAGAAGGAGGCCAAAAGGGGGAGAGAGGACATGTCTCCTACTGACTCTGAAACACAAGGTGAAAAAATTATTATTTTTAAAATGAAAAATATGGACCCAAATACTACTAAAAAATCAAGCCCTCAAGTTGATCCTCCAGTGATTACTATCCAAGACGAATATCCAGAAGAAAGATATACACAGCAACAAGCCATAGTAGTTTTCACAGGAACTCTAAATCCTTTTCCTCAAACAGAGGAAACAATTCATTCACCCACTATAGAAACAAAATTTTAGCATCCAGTATCTCCTAGTTCTCAAATTTCAACTCAGCAAAGCATATTTTCAAGGTACATGGATGTAACGTTGAATTCTTAAGCTTTAAAGGCTTTAAATTACTCAAAATTTTGGAAGCATACAACTAAAACACAACACAGATTTCTCTCTACATTCGAATCAGAGAAAGGTCGGTTCCAAATGGCCTTCATGGAACCTTTAGTGCCAGCTCCCAGGAGTGCTGAAGAATACAAAGCCTCCATATTCTTAATAGATACTAGGAAAATACATGAAATTGCTCAAATAGATTTACACAAGCAAATAGGGGAGTTGATATTTTCAACACTTACCAATTCGACCATGGCTACTTCCAAACTATAGTTGTCCTTGAACAAGGTGCATTACCAGTTGAATATTGAGAAGATTCCTTATTTGCTAAAGACACTAGAATCAAATCTCTAGAATATTTGATAATAAAACTAGGACATGACCTTGCTGATATCAAGGAAAAATAAGATCTCATAAAGAAAAAAGATACATATATATTCAAGCATTAATAAAGAAACTAAAGCAACCATCCATAGAACATCCTCAAGCTAAAGAAGTTGCCAACATAGAAATGGAAAAGGAAAAATTGTTTACCATAGTTGTTGAGGAAAATGCACAGATACAAAAGATGGAGCAGGGCATGGAAGCCTTGTTAAAAGAAAAAGAATAGTGGTAAGTAGCAAGGAAATCTACATTAGGCATAAGTACAATAGAATAAACTTCAACAAAAGCAACATCTTAAAATTCTATAGAAGAGCTTGCTAAATCTTTGCAAGAATTTGTCATCAATTTAGTCAGAGAAAGAGAAGTTATCAACAACATTGACTCGTATGGAGGAGAATAAAATTAAAACTAATAATCCATATTTGACAGAAATGCAGAAGAACTACAAGCTCATTCAGAAAATTTAGAAATATTAGGACCAATCTTTTGTCATCCCTATGTTGGCAGAGGCAAAAAACAACATTTGGAGAAATATAAATGCCAATATAATAGATATGTGGCCATCAATTCAAATCACTTTTGAGGAGGAGTAACTCATGCAAAGAGTTAAGACAGTAATACAAAATGCTAAAGAAGATTTGGAGTACAAACCAAAAGAGGAACAAAATATCATCAAACTATTAAACTCCAAGACCAAGGATGAATTAGAGGACCTGAACATTCCAAACATGAAAACAACAGTCATGGGGGTTAAGAGATTTTTAACCAAAAATAATTCGATGATATAGTTGGAAAAAAAATGTAAAGACCTCAAGTTGCAAATCATAAGATTCAACATAAATTTTACACTACTGCAGGAAAAGGGTCTACCTACTCTGAAGAATTCTAATGGCAAATTGATTCCATTAGAAAACTACCATAAGCATCTATGTAACATAGTTGTTTATGCTTCATAGCTTGTAAAGGCCAGGGGATTTATTGGTGGAGAAGCATTTATAGAAGGCCTACAGGTTTTCTTAAATATTCAACATGAGATTCACTACCTTTTTGTCAAGAATCCAACTTTTGACATTTACACTGGAGTGGATGAAAGATTCAGAAACATGGTAAGATTTTCCATCCCAAGTGGAGAAAGGTGGGACCAGTTGCTAGAGCTGATTAAGTAAAGCATAACTGAAGCCCTGAAATTTCGGCAAGAGAGGAACAACATTTGTAGGAAATAGCCACAGTCAGCACTAGATTCCTTCAAGGCCTCAACAATGCAACAAAGTTTTACCAAACTTTCCTTATTTTCTTCTTCTATATCTGAAAAATTTGTGTCTTTAACAGATATTATTTTGTAAATATATTTTATTTTTGAAGTTCATTATGAGATGTAAGAGTTTCTATAAATAATTTGTAATAAGACTTATAGAGGGTTGGAACTTGTATGAAAAAATAAGATATTCTGATGTAGGTTATGCATGTACTAAAGTCATCAATTTCAATAATACAGAGAGTTTGTTCTAGGATTCTCGTGTCAAGCAATTGGTGATGTTCCTTCTGATGTGAAATTGTTATTTTCATAGTTTTCCATAAAAAAATTGTCTCTATTGTTTCAAGAAGATAAAGGGCTGAATTTTTTTAAGTACACTTTTCTCTGGCTTGTAAACAATATCAATGCTTTCATTCTAATCTTAAGTATAGAATTCATCCTAGTATGCTCTATATTTAATTGAACCTAAATTATATTCATCCTATTCACTCCATAAACACTTTTAAAAGATCCAAAATCTTGCATATCCTTCCTTGTTACAGTTGCTTTGTTATTTCTGTGTTTGATCGCCCTAAGACTCATGGCCCAATGGATTTTCCCTTCAAATTTCAACCAAATATTTGAAAAAACCAACCTCAGAACTCAATAAATAGCCTAATACCTTAAGAAATAATTTATATCGGATAGAGAGATCCCTCTCTGAAGCTGGAAGGGCTAGATCCCATCTTTGCAAGTGGTTTTGTGGTTACCTCTAGGTTTCTCTCCACAACCTAGGGAAATTACAGAGTGATAACATTCTAGTGACCATACTGGAAACTCAAACCTGATACAAACTATATTATTTTCCTGGTAAATACTCTTTTCAAAGCTCAAATCTATTTCCAGTGTTTGACTGCGAAATAAATGTTATTAAGGTTGTTTTTCCACCCAGATTATGTACATATATAAATATATATCAAGGTCATGTCCTAGTTTTTAATACAAGAAAAAGGATATAAAACCTAAAGCTATCTCAATTAAGAAGATGTAGATCTAACACAACTGAGGGTAAGATAACTAATTGAATTGAGATTTAGATATGTCTAGCTTATAGTGAATATCAAGTTAACGATGTAGTTCAATTAGTTGATATTATGATTACCAAACATATCTTGTTCAGAGATCCTTTAACCATAAATATCAATCAACAACATTTAGGAAGTAGTTCACAAAAATGATGATGATTATTAATCCAACAACTCGAATGACTAAACAATAATACAAGGAAATATTTCACTAATATTATTATTTGTGAAGAAAAAATTAAGAGGTTGATCTCTGACTAAGTAGTTACTCAGAAATCAGAGTTCAACACATAAGAGCAGAGATAAACAAAAAATAATTGCAATAACTCACTCACATAGACAATAGTGTACAAATATGACTGAAAACCACATGTCTCTGTTATTATAAAATGAAACTAGCATTAAAACAATAGTATCTTGAATACCAAGTTATTAAGTCTAAATCCCTTGCTATGTTCTCCAGCAGTCCTCTATAACTCATAAAACATGTTAATGAAAAAGGAGTTGCAATAGTGAAAGCTCTACTCATCATACATAGTTCAGATACGTAAAAGATAAATCTCTCTATTCCTCGGATATGAGATTAAACTCTCCTCTCCTCTACAACCCTAAATCCCTATTACAATAATGCTTTTAGAGTCCTGAATTGCATAGTAGAGAAGGCATTTTTCCAAGTTTTGGATCCTTATTAAAAAATCCCAAAGATGGTATTTATAAATAATAGGAGTACTTATAGTCTCCCTTGATTTTCTCAAAAAATGGAGAAAATAAAGGTAAAATAGAGTTGCATTATTCCTTTAGATCAAATTCTGGTGGAATATGAATTTCTATGGCCCGAGGAGATGCCCAATTTAGCTCATGCTCGGATAAGACCACATTCAATTGCTTCAACATCGATAGAAATTTCTTGCCCATTTTAGATCCTCTTTGCCACCTAGAGGAGTACATTTAGAGATCAGTTGTTGGATCTGTTAGTATATTTCATCCTGGAAGCTTCTCTGCCAATACAAGGCTCATACAATCAAAAGTATGAGCCAATAGACCAAATTAAAACAAACTAAATGGATTATTTATTTATTTAAACATTACAGTCATACCAACTAGTGACATGTGGAACATTTGAGTGGAATCAGAGGTAAGCCCATCAGAACTTTATACAATGTGCGCAAACAAAAATGCCAATATTGGGAGGCTCTGACATGGAGTGGATGCGATTTCACATTTAATTGTTTTTTTTTTTAACTATATCGGGTCCAAATATCGAAGGTGAATGGATTATCAAGGGTTTAACGAATGTTACCATTTAAAAGCTCTGATATACAGTGGATGCAATATTCCATTTAAACCATTGTTAATACACATATCGGGTCTCGATATCAGAGGTTGGTAGATATCGGAAGTTGGAGAGGGAGGTGCATTGGAATATCAACAGTGTAGAGATTATCGGAGACCATAGTGGGAGGTTATATCGCTATTAGAGATAGGAGGTAGTGTTGTATCAGAGATAGAAGGGATATGTTGTATTGGCATATCGAAATATCGATGATCATATTTTTTTAAATGTGTCTCGAAAGGAGATCTTTGATATGCAGGAGTGGAAACAATAACGTGGAATGTGGATCCTAGTTAGAGTATATATATATATATCTATCTATATATATATATATATATATATATATATAAATAATCTATATATGTATATACATATATATATATAGATATATATATATATATATATATATATATATATATATATATATATATATATATATATATATATATATATACATATATATATATATATATATATATATATATATATATATATATATATATATATATATATATATATATATATATATATATATATATATATATATATATATATATATATATATATATATATATATATATATATATATATATATATATATGCAAATATGCAAAAGCTTTTTTATGAATAGCCAAAGTTAAGTTTCAATATAAATAAAACAATATGAAATATCGAAATCCAGTTATATCGTAACTCTTTGTGAAAATAAGTTACGATATAGCAAGGCCCGATATAATGTGGCATATGGTAGGGCCAAAAAATGTTAGAAAACCCATTATAATATATAAAACCCATTGTAATATTCATTTAAGCAGAACAAAGGTGGGGACATATCGGGGTTCTGATATATCGTAACATTTAAACATTGTAACCCCGATATGTGATCTTTGCGATATGCATAAACTACAACCACTTGTAATATGAAGGGTTTGGCCCTAATTTTACTTTGATATAACAAAGCCACTTTAACAATGAAGCTTGGTCTTGGGGACTATGTTTATTATTTACAAATTAAAATAAATTTATTATTTATACAAAAAGTAAATATTTACAAAATAGCATAAATAAAAAGAAATTATGCAATTTATGTATACTTAGCATGCCAAGGGTTAGTATAGCGAAACAAAATATATAGGAAGCTAGGGTTAGGTAAAATATGTTAAGGCAATCAAAACTGAAAAACAAAAGTGTCCCCATAATTTTATTATATAGCTAAAATAAAAATTTAATGGGGGGTTGTTGAGTACTACAAAAATTGGCGACACATTAGGAAATTTATCTCTGGGATAATACCAAGGAAGTTCAAAGAAAAAGGAATAAAGATAAGATGCTAGGACTCAAATTTTCCTTTTAAAACATCTCTGTAAAAACCATTTAAAATTCAACATCTACATAAAATCTCTTGTATTATATATGAGTATAATCATATTTTAGACAACTATGTATAGATTCTAGCTTGAACTAAAGAAAACAAATTTTATTTATGAGTTCAGCTTAAAGATATACTCGAATGTCATAGGTGGTGCCACTGCTGCCATCAGGCATCCATAGCCTTGATAGGGTCACATTTTAACCCTTGGAAGTATCAGTATCACATCCATTAGTTTATACTTTAGAGGAATAAGTATAATTATTTTATTTCTTTTTAGTTACTTTGAAGGCCACTATCCTAGATTGGTGACTAGATATTGACAATGCCATACACAGGTACTAATAATAGCGAACATGTTGGCTTGTGATGAGACCCCTTGTCTTATAACAGTTTGGCTACAAGCCATTATCTTGGCTTGGTAACCAATTGTGATAATGCCACTATTATCAATTCCTATGATCATGATAGGTTGGATTTTGGTGAGATCCCCTATCTTTCAAGTCTTTTATTATTTTTGAATTACACTCTAAAATGTTTTATTAATGGATGGGAGACAAATCCACTACTTAAGTGATCCGAATGACAGGAAAAGTCATAAGATGCTAAAATTTTATTAATGAAATTTTCTGCTTTAGTGGCTAAATATGTTATAGCTTATCAAATGATATAATTAGCCCTTAAAGTGTTAAGTTCATAGATCATTTAGTAGAACGATGATTAAGTAGTTAGAGATTATAATGAAGTGAAAATATGAAAGATAGAATAATGATTTTTCTTTTAACAATATTCCTTTTGGAATGAACTTCGTTGGATCACACAGATGGAAATATAGTCCAAGTATAAAACCAAAATAAATGGTACTTCAATAAAAATAAAACGCTGGTATATACATATGATTATGTGAAAATGTAATAAAAAGGCAAGCACCAAATGTTAGCAAATTGGCAGGGAAGCCAATCAGGGGAATGAGCTCTGCGTAAAATTTTTACAAGGTATAAAATGTATGTCAACGTTAGAGCTTTGATATTTTAAAGAAATTTTTTAACTGAGCCTTATTAAATGATAACTCGTTGATGTGCATTTCTTGTCTCCTTTTACAAATCCCATTTTAGAAATTTAAATTTAAAGTCTTTAAATATTGTTTTGTTTTAAGAAAATTATCATCAATAAAAATGAAAATCAAAAACAAGAAAGGGAAGAGGAAACTTCCTAAAACTCCTTGACTATTCTTCCTAGCTTCTTTAACTACAAAAACAAAATAAATCCTCAAACCAATGAAAACCTGCAAAACAGAGGAGACAAGGATAAGGGAATATAACTGGAAGAGAAAATAGAAGCAAGGAATTCAAGCAAAAGGAAAAAATGTAGAAAATAAAAGGATGAGAATGGGCATATGAAACTTACCACTGGAGAATTTTGTTTGATCTTACCTAAGAAAAATGTTTTTTCCAGCCAAAGTAACCTCTTCTTTTAATTGGAAGTAAAAGCATGAAGAAGTGGCTTTGAATGTAATTTTCATTGGCCCAAAATCATAATTTATTCAATTTAAAGCAAGCACTAAAACAATGATTCATGTTCAAGCTTCATTTATTTATTCAAATTAAAATGCTAAGTAATGAACTATTAATCATATCCACTTCAAATTTCCATCGAAGGATCAAAGTGATAAAATAAGCCTTTAGAGATACTTGTGAATCCAAAATTTCCAAGTCATAGTAATTCCTTGAAAATTCTTGATACATGTTTTCTTTACAAAAACAATGCAATGAAATCTTGCAAAAGCAATGCAATTAAGCACATCACAAGTGTATATGATTTGACTATATAAGAACTCCAATATGTTCCAATACATTTTTCTAGAAAATGAAAGAAGATGCCAAGAAAAACTCGGATTCATTACTTTCTTATTAAAAATATGAAATAATGAAATAACTCCAATAAGAAAAAGAATCTAAATCTAAATTAATCTATCCATATTAAATCACTGAATGAAAGGAAACATGACTAGGTATAGTTATACTTCTAATGTAACCTTTCTCTCATTCTAACTCTTGCATGTATGTATAGGTCAAACGTTAGTAACAAAAATATAGTTAAATGAATAAAAATAAATTTGAATATAGTATGTACACTAATTGCTAATATATTTACAAGAAGCAACTTATTTATAATCACCTTCTCTTGAAATGTCCTTTCCAGCTGAATTTCAATTGGATCATAGAAATCTGGATGGATTTCCATTAATGATTGGGAGAGGTTCAAAAGAGGGGATAACATGCCATATTGTGGATATGCATTTTTAGATACAATGGCCTACATAAAATTGTCAGTCTTATGTACATACATTAAATTATTAATAATATTTTGTGAAGGAAAAATTTCCAAATGTCTTTTAAATGGGTCATTGGAGTATGGATGGAAGTTTGATAGTTTCAATGGAAGATCATTAATTGAATTAGATTTTTGGTTGTATTGTACGAATACACTCTCTTGTTGGCATTGATTTTGAGAGGAAAGTAACAAGTGATAAGAAATGAACATCATTTGAAATTGGAAGAGTAATAGCCTTTGATGTTCATGATTGCGATTTGAACTTCATTTTCCCATTCAGGTAATGCATCAATTGAGTGTCCAATATTGAACTACTCAATATGCCAACATAAGATATCAAAAAACTGAAAACTAAAAATAGAAAATAGATCTGAAATTGAACAAAATAAGTGAAGGAACAACAATGAAATCAAATCATAATTTACATTATTGTTACAACTAATGTTACAACACAATTGAGACTGATTTGAAGTGATTTCCTCTTCACAAGAATTGACTAGAATAATGGAATTTGAATGATCGCCAATACTAATTTTTGAATTAGAGAGAGGGTCATGATTATGAATAGAAGTGAGAATTTGATCATCATAAAAATCATAGATTGGAATGGGTTCTTGAATGTTGAAAGAATGAGTATGATTAATTGTTTGAAAATGAGAACTAGTTGAAACAATTTCCGAGTTGAGTTTCTCTTGATTTTCAAGTATGAATTGACTTTGATCATGAGGATTTAATGTATAAGAAGATAAATCAACATCCTCAATGTCAGAGTAATTATCGTAAATGAATTTAGAACATTCATTAAAATTCTCATCCCTCCCATCGATGTATCAAAACAAGAAGGAATATGGAGCACATGTTCATTAATGCCAGAAGAATGATTAATGAATGATTCTCTATCTTCATGAAAACTAATTGGAAATTCATTTATATCAGCCTCTATGTTTTCTGAAACAACATTAAAGTAAAGAGGCGATAAATTTCTATTAGCAAAAATATCAGGCTAAAGGTGAAAATGAGAATCAAAAGCAATGAATTTAAAAATATCTCTATTTGTGAATTCTTGTGCATTTTCTTCATTGCAAATTTCATATTCTAGATCATTTACTTGGTTAATTGTGCTTTCTTGAAGAATGTTCTCTAGTTGCCCTGAATTTTGTATTTGATCAACATGATCCAATTCAGAAATTTGTAAAAGAATTCACATATTATTAGAAATTTCAATTTTTGCTTGTACTTGCTGATTTATAACCTAATTTTCCAAATTTTATTCACAGTGATTTTTAAATTCCATGGCAGATGGTCCTTCAAGTTTATTTGTGATTTATTCTTGTATTTTTTTTATCAAATTCTTGCAATATTTGTGATAAAGGTTCATTAGCCTAATTATCATTAATACTGTAAGATGTGTGTACTAGATTTAAGAATTTATCATACATGGTTAAGCCCACTTCATCATGATTGATATGCACCTCTATATCATAGTTTTTGATAATATTACTAGAAGTTAAAGGAGAGTCATCAAAGCTTGAAATTGTTACATATGGATTTGAAATGGGAGGAAGAGAACAAATATACTCAAACCAATTGATCAGTTCAATTTCTGAAGGTTTATCTTCATCTTTGAATCTCAAACAAATTAATTGAAATCTAACAGTAAAATCTAAGAGAGATTCATTTTCTATTTTGCTAATGCAAGAGTTGGACCTTCCAATTCATTTAATCAAAAAATATAGTACATAGAGTTACAACACATCCCACAAGGTCGAAGACAAAGGAAAAGAATAAAAGCTTAACTTTTCCTCGCGCACTGCCAACGAACTTAACAATTCGAAAGAAGAAAAATCAAAGAGTTTAGACTAGGAGCTGAAAGGGGTATCAATGCCCGTGCTCCCGCCCTGCGAGTCAACTTTTTGGGTTTGACAAAACAGTCCAAAAAATTACTTGAGCGCCGCATGCCTGAACACCCGGGCTCACAAACCTGCATGGGAGATCTGGACCGTAGAAACCTCAAGAGCCAGTCGATGGAGTATAATTATTTTGGACCAGCCAACATGCGCGGAAGATAACTTGCGATGAGGGCGGTTTACCCTCCGACCCCACCGCCACTTGAGCTCAATGATTGTGTTCGCTACCAAATGGGGAAAACCAATTCCCGCCTGTTGTGGCTGCGAAAACCACCTCCGTACCACAGATCTGCTCGGACCATCCAGACAGTCGGATGGCATAGAAAAAACGGACGGTTGTGATTTATGTCGCACAACAAAAATGCGTTGAACTTTAAGGCACGATGAAGGTGGTTTTCGAAACCATCCCACCACCACGTGTCTCTGTTTGAACGGTGTTGCTGCCCATAATCGGAAACCACTTTCTGATGGAAAGTGGTGTGATCTCTCGAATACCGCTCCTTCTGCTGAAAGTTTGCCCGACCTTGGGAATTAGGAAGCGGAAGCCCCCAACTCCATTGCCAACGATTATTTGCTATACAATTTTCTTGGAATGGGGAAAACTTATGCCAAACACTGATGATTATAGACGAAGATATAAACCCTCCACCATTATTCACCAGTGCCATTCTATTGCCTGTTTTCTCCCAAAGAAGTAAACCTGCCATGCTCTTCACATTAATCCGTCCTGGAGAACTGAAATGGCTGCTGAAAGAAAAGTTCTCCCGCTAATTCCAATCTAACTCAGGACCCATAATCGGATGCGATTTAGAGGAGACACAAAGGATTCTCTCAAACCTATCCACGAACCGATGGTGCCCAAAGGGAAAATCATGAGGCCGAGGAAACATTGGCTGGGGACACTTCACCTCTATCAGAAACCCTCCCACTACTATGGACCCCTTGACTTTCCTCTGTCGCTTGGTTATAGCAAAGAACCTTTAAACGATTTTGGGACAGATCCTACCACTTCTTCACCATCCTGCAATCTTCACTTTTCACCCCTTGGTTGGCTAGAATGTTCACTAGCTTGTTAGCATTTCCACACATGATTGAAACTAACAGATCCCAGACCTTGAAGGTGGGCTTGAATCCTTTGATAGACCTGGATAAGTCTCTAATGATTTTAGACTTTCTCCGGTTTGGATCCACAGCTGATTCTTTTTATAGAGTTGATGGTGATTTCTGAATCTACCTCTATAATGACATTTGATTTACGATTTTTAATCAGAATCTCAAGGCCCTACTCCATTTCCATTAGTTATACCATGTTAGTGGTGGCTTTACCTAAATGGCTATGGAATATTAATATGATTCTTCCCTCTTCATTCCTTAAAACTCTTCCAGACCCAGCTGATCCTAGGTTACCTTTGGAGGCTCCATCAATATTGAGTTTCAGGTAGTTTTTCGAAGGAGGCTGCCAACAATCTTTCTGTATATTCATTGTCATTTTCTTTTTTCCCAACCCTTGTGGAATGATGTTGTGCAATCCCAGTAGTCTGAGTGTTCTCAGCTCCATTACTGAGGGTGGACTCTCTGGGATATTGCTCATTGTGGTGTTGACTGTTTCCCTTATCTACTTTAGAATCAGGTCA
Source organism: Pinus tabuliformis (assembly GCA_031772625.1). Classification (NCBI taxonomy): domain Eukaryota; kingdom Viridiplantae; phylum Streptophyta; class Pinopsida; order Pinales; family Pinaceae; genus Pinus; species Pinus tabuliformis. The sequence continues at coordinate 379,892,318 of CM062812.1, read as the reverse complement.
TAGAGCTTCTGAGGGTTGGTTTTTTCTTCCTTAAAGATTCTATTATTTCTTCTTTCCAGACATTCCAGATAATGAATCCTGGTGTTAAATCCCATGCTTGATTAAGCACCTCATTCTCCGAAAATATCCTCCTCCAATTAACTAGGGTATTTATGATACTCTCTATGTCCCTGTCTGATTGTTGGAAAATGTTAGAAAAGGAATTCCACAACTAGGTGGTGTAAGAGCAGTCATTGAGGATGTGTTCCATGGTTTCCTCATGCTCTTCACAAAGCTGACATTTAGAAGGCCCCAAGATGCCCCTTTTTCTAATATGGTCCCAAGTCAAAATTTTCTTATGGTACACCAGCCACATAAAGAGCTTGATTTTCATCCAACCTTGATGAGACCAAAGTTATCTCCAAGATTTGGCTGGCACAGGACTCCAGTCCCAGGAGAATATACTTTGCCTCTTTGAGATTGAAGGTTCCTTTGTTGTTGTTGCCCCATCTCAATTGATCCTGCCCCTTTGTGACCATGATCATCCTCTATTTTAAAATACTTCTCAGTGCTTCTTTTTTTGTTGCTAAGAGTCTGTTATTTCTGCAATCAATGTTACTCCAGTTTCTCCCCTTGTCCTGGCCTTGAGGGATGTTCCATAAATCTTTAACTTTGATCAGTCCTTGGGAATCTGTTTCTTGTTTGAGGCTTATGAAGTCCTCCTTTAATTGCACCGATTCTTGTTGCCATTTTTCCTCCCAAAAGAGTGCTTGCTCCCCATCTCTGATTTCCCAGAAACTGTGTTGTTGCACAATATTTCTATTCTCACAAGCCCTATTCCATATGGGAGAGCCCCTTATATTCCCTGACATTCTAATGAGATTATTAGTGTGCCAAGAGCTGGCATATTTTTCTTTCTAGACCCTTGCCCAAAGGGCTTTTGGCGCTTGCACCCATCGCCACCAAAGCTTGGCTCCTAGTACTTTGTTCAGAATCTCCTGATTATCTAAGCCTAGACCCCCATGGCTTTTGGGTTTGCATATTTTTTCCCAGGAAACCAAGGCCTATTTCTTCCTTGTTTCCTCCCTGCCCCACAAAAAATCTCTTTGAATATTTTTTATTTTTTCTAAGACTCCTTTGGGGGTTGGAAGGGTAGATAACACGAAAACCGGGATGGATTGAAGAACTACCTTTGTCAGAACCAATCTACCCACCAAGTTCAAGGCTCTGAAGGTCCATTTTTTAACTTTATCCTGCAACTTAATTAGCATAGGTTCCCAAATGCTTTTAAGCATTGGTTTTTCTGTGAGAGGTACTCCCAAATATTTTTAGGGGAGGGAGTCCCTTTGGAAGCTGGGAATTCTTGAGATGTTCCTTTAAATAGCAATGTTAGTATTAAAGAAGAATATTTTTGACTTTGTGAGATTAACTTCCATACCTGAAGCCTTTGCAAAAGCATTGAGGATTTGCTTGTAGGCAGCCACTTCTTTGACTGTGGGAATTCCTTGCAACATGGTATCATCTACAAATTGTTGGTGAGTAAGAGTCTGTCCATTCTCTGAAACTTGAAGACCCTTTATTTTTTCCCTATTTTTAGCATGCTTGATAGCCCTGCCCAATCCTTCCATCATGAGGATGAAGAGAAAGGGAGAGAGTGGGTATCCCTGTCTTAGGCCTCTTGGGGGAAAGAAGATATTTGAGGGAGAGTTGTTAACCAAGATAGAAAAGTTGGAAGTAGTTACCAAAGCCATTACCCATCTTATCCAGTTGTGATCAAACCCAAAGGCTATGAGTATCTTCTTGATATACCCCCAATTGACCTTATCATACGCTTTAGCAATATCTAGTTGCATGATCATCCCCGCCTGCCTTTTGCTTTTGAGAGAGTGAACCACTTCATGAGCTTGTATAATGTTATCCAAAATTCGCTGGCCCTCCACATAACCAGATTGCTCCTCAGACACTAGATTAGGGAGGAGGGGTTTGAGTCTGTTGGCCACTACTTTGGATATAATCTTGTAAATGACACTGCATAAAGCTATGGGTCTATACTTATCCGTTGTTTGAGTCGAGTCCTGTTTGGGAATCAGGGCGATGAAGGAGGTATTGAGGGCTTTCAGGATAGTTTTGTTAGCCCTAGAATCCTCCACCACATTTAAAATATCCCGTTTGATAATATCCCAACAAGCTTTGAAAAAATCCACATTAAAACCATCTGGGCCTGGTGCTTTGCCATTCTGCATATCTTTGAGTACTTCGCTAACCTCCTCTTCCGAAATTGGTTTGTTTAGATTGAAATTGTCCTCTCTAGACACTAGCTTAGGGATATATCTTGTAATTTCCTTTATGGAATCTTCCCTGTCTGGAATGTTTTCTCGTGCAATGTCTTGAAAATGCTGAACCAACGCTTTTTCAATTTCCTTATGAGTGTTCTACATGTCTCCCTTTTTATCCCTTATCGTTGAGATTCTGTTGAAAGCCTAGTTGCCTATGGTGGATCTATGAAAAAATCTCATGTTTCGCTCTCCTTCTTTGAGCCTTTGCACTCTGGATTTTTGTCTCCAGAATATTTCTTCTTGTTTACATAGGTTTCCCCACTCATGGTGCAATTTTTTAGAATGTTCATTTATGTCATAGTTAAAGCCTTCTTGGATCAGACTTTGGTTGATTATCTGAATTTTACTTTCCATAGCTTTCTTATTCACAAAAATGTTTCCAAATTCCTTCCTATTCCAGTCTTTGAGTTTGCTCTTAATATGTTGTAGTCTTTTGTGAAGGAGGAACATTTTAGATCCTTGGATCTGTAAGTCCTCACTCCACCAATCTTTGATATTAATCAAGAAGTCCAGGTGGGCGAGCCAAATGTTTTTGAATCTGAAGGGTCTGTTCCTTGGAGAATCCAAACCCTTAATCTCCAATTGTATCGGCCAGTGATCTGAGCCACCAAAGGGAAGAATTATTATTATACTTTCATTATTTATAAGCATAAGGTCTTCTGATACTAAGAACCTATCTAACTTGGAGGCCACCTGGGCTTCCCCTCCTCTCTTGTTGTTCCAAGTAAAAAGGCCATTCTCTGAGTCTGAGTCTACCAATTTCAAGTTCTCCGTGAACGCCTGAAATGCTGTTGAATCTTTGTTTAGCACTCTGGTTCCTCCTTTCTTTTCCGAGAGAGATTTTATCATATTAAAATCTCCTCCCAGGATCTAGGGGATGCCATTTTGTCTGATCCTGAGATCAGTGAGGGAATCTAGCAATCTGAGTTTATCCTCTACTTTTTGGGGACCATAAACATTAGTGACTAGGAAGGTTTCAGCCACCCCTTCTGGTTGGATGACTACTGACAAGTAGTTTCTGGATGCCTCTACATCCAAAACTTTAACTTTGTGAGGGTTCCATAGAGTGAGAATGCCCCCCACTGTGTTATCTGCTTTAACTTCTAAAAACTCAAAATTTTGAAGCCATTTACTGTGGATTTCTTTTATTTTCTGAATGGAGCTCTTTGTTTCCTGAATGAAGATTATATCCGGCGTATCTTGTTTCATTCTAAAACTTAGCATTCTTTGCTTTCTTTTACTACCCAAACCTCTTATATTCCAAGATGTAAACTTCATAATTAAAGATTTGTGAAGGAGTAACTAGACAGGTCTTTCATCTTACCTGAATCTATCATCAGCTTCCCACACTCCATTAAAAGCTCTTTTTTCTTCTTTCTTCCTTGTTTCTTACCTGTACTTCTAGTTGCTAAACCTGGATTAGCTTTCATTGTTTTCACCCCTCTGCATTCCTGCCTGTCGTTGTTTCTTCCTCTAACTGCCCCTGTTTCCTGGGTTTTCCATAGAAACAGTTGTTGTATTCTATTGCATTCATCTGGAGGTAATGAATCTATTCCCGCCCTAGTTCCCTGTTGTAGAAAACCTTCCAGATCTAGGTTTTCTTTATCTAATATTTCCTGCAATTCATGATCTTCTAGATCTGTTTCGCCCTCGGTCATTTCCTGGTCCCTTTCTAGCTCTGATTCACTCATTATGGTTTCTTCCTCTTCATTGATATTTTTTGTTGAAGTGTTGTTTTCTTCTTTCTCCTTCTCTTTAGGGTCTTTCTCCATAGACTGGTTTTCGCAAGGCATGTCTTCCATCTCAACCACCACTTGGAATTTATTTTGACTAGCCTTTTGTCCTTATTTATGTTGTTGCTTTGGTTCTCTTTTGTTTCCTTTTCCTCTGCTTGAAACTTTCTGAAAGCTTTTAGTGTCCTTCTTTGCTTTTAGTTTTCTATTGTCTTCTTCTTTATTCAGAGGGTAGTCTCTGATCAAGTGTCCATGTTCGTGGAATTTACGGCATCTGAACGAAATATGCTCATAATCCACCATTTGCACCCATTCCTCATCAAATACTTCCAAGATGACTTCATCCGGAAGAGCTCCTGAAAGGTCCATTTCCACACAAATCCTTGCATAGGAATTGTATTTACCACTTCTGGTGGCTTCCGAGGCTTTGATAAAATGTCCTAATTTGTTTCCTATAGCCACAAGTGATTCATTTTGCTAATAATCCAGGGGAAGCAAAAAAAGCCTTAGCCAAACCGGAACTGAGGTGAAGGTCTCCCTTTCTGGAACAAAGTTCATCACCCAAGGCCACATATAGAGGCCTGCTGCAAAAAAAAATAGGGCCCACCTTCGAATATTCTATCCTTGTCTTCAATGCTTGTAAACACCACTGTGAAGAAAACCTTGGACCCAAGGTGAAGCTTAATGCTACCCTTAGGTTTACAGTGATATTTAATCTAGCTTTGCAATGCTTTCTCAGTGGGCCAGACTCCCATGAATTTGCATATGATGGCATACATTTCCATATGTTCCCTATGTTCCTGCAGGGCTGGATTATTTAAAACTACTCTTGGAGTGATGTTCGCTCTGGGCCTACACGGTCCCTTTTGATTGACGTCCTCTTTCTTGCCTCCCTGGTTTTTGTCTTCTTCCTCCTTGTCCTTAGTGTTGCCCTTATCCTTTGACTTTGCCCCCTTTGTCTCCTTCTCCTTATTTCTATTTTCTTCTTCCCCTGTGCCTTTACCATTACTCAGATGGGTCTTATCTCTGCCGGCCATAGTGCTTTTGTAGGAGGGAGTGGAGCTCCCTCCTCCATGGGCCGTCATTCTGGGTCACAGACTGCGTATCTCAAAGCTGTGCTCGAATTTCCGTCTCCAGTACTCCGCCCAGAGGTTCCCGGTGGTCTAGAACAATGTCACTTCCCTAAGAGAGATTCATTTTCAAATATTCATAAATCTTCGAATTCATCATATGCATGTTGATAATCATAACCATCAAATTTATAAAGGAACATTGTGATAAATTGATGCCAACTGTGAATAGAGGCAACTGGAAGAGATTGACACCAATTTCTGGCATTTCTTGAGAATGTAAGAGTAAAAATCCTGCATAGAATAACTTCATCAATATCATGAAAAGTAGAATTTGAAAAAATTTGAACAATTGTAAGGCATGATCAAGTGCAGAATTATTCCTCTTAAAATTTACCTTTGACAAGTGTCTTACTATTTATGGAAGAGTATTGGTGGATGCACGTCTAGAGATACAACTTCAAATGGGAAGTTTAAGAGTAGCCATTATGATTAAAATAGAAAATTTAAAATACAAAAACTCAAAAATACAACAAGTCTTTAGTCCCTCCTTCTAGTGCCAAAAATATTGAAGGCTTGAAAATCTCTGCCTACAAAATTATAAGGGAGATCACCAGATCAAGAACTTAGAAAAGCTCCTTTTCTATTGAAATGGTGGTTTGACTGGTTAAACTAGGCCCAATTACCTTCTCTCTATCTGCACAGGCTTAAAATATGATTTTTATCTACCAATAGAGAAGAGACATCAGATCAGTCCTCTTGCTGAACAGGCAAGAAAGTGATCCTTAAGCTGATCTAGGGCTCATCCAAGCCACAACAAAAGTTTGCCTCTTTGATAAAAGGACTTCTAGGAATGTAGAATTAAATATAAATATAAACTAACACTAGAATACAAGAAAAATGATAGAAAACCTAAAGCTATCTCGATTAGGAAGATGTAGATCTAACACAACCGAGAGTAAGATAACTAATTGAAGTGAGATTTAAATATGTCTAGCTTATAATGAATATTAAGTTAACGAAGTAGTTCAATTAGCTAATATTAGGATTACCAAACATATCATATACAGAGATCCTTTAATCAAAATTATTAATCAACAACATTTAGGAATTAGTTAACAAAAATGATGATGATTAGTAATCCAACAACACAAATGATTAAACAATAATACAAGGAAATAGTTCACATAATATTAATGTTTTTAAGATATAATTAAAATTTTGGTCTCTGTGTAAGTAGTTACTCAGAAATCAAAGTTCAACACATAAGAGCAGAGATAAACAATAGATAATTGCAATGACTCACTCACATAGACAATAGTACATAAATATGACTGAAAATAACAAGTCTCTGTTATTATAAAATGAAACTAGTATTAAAACAATAGTATCTTGAATTCCAATTTAATAAGTCTAATTCCCTTGCTCTCATCTCCAACAATCCTCTACAAATCATAAACTTTGTTAATGAAACACGAGTTTCAATAGTGTAAGATCTGCTCATCATACACAATTCATATATTTAAAATATAAATCTCTCTATTCCTCAAATCTAAGATTAAACTCTCCTCTCCTTTACAACCCTAAATTCCTATTACAGTAATGCTTTTAGAATCTTGAATTGCAGAGTAGAGAATGCCTTTTTACATGTTTGAATCCTTATTACAAAGCCCAGAGATGGTATTTATACATGCTGGGAATACTAATAGTCTCCCTTGATTTTCTCAATAGATGGAGTAAATAAAGGTAAAATAGAGTTGAATTATTCCTTTAGATAAAATTTTGGTGGAATATGAATGGCCACGACTTGAGGAGATGCCCAATTTAGCTCATGCTCGGATAAGACCACATTCAATTGCTTCAATAATGATAGCAATTTCTTGCCCACATTAGATCCTCTTTACAACCTAGAGGAGTTCTTTTAGAGATAAATTGTTGGATCTGTTAGTATATTTCATCCTGGAAGCTTCTCTACCAATATAGGGCCAAAATTAGTTGAAATTGGGGAGAAAAATAAGCCAAAGTATAAGAAAACTTCAAAATAAAAAATATGAGTTGTGAGAGTGAATTAAAACAAATTAAATGGCTTCCTTTTTTATTTAAACATTAGAGTCGTACCAAATAGTGACACGTGGCAACATTTTAATGGAATCGGAGGTAAGTTCATCAAAACTTTTTATAATGTATGGAAATAAAAACATTGATATGGAGCATATGCGATTTCACATTTAATTGTTTTTTTAAACCGTATCGAGTCCACATATCAGAGTTGAATGGATTATCGAGGGTTTTACAAATGTTACCATTTAAAAGTTTTGATATATAGGCAGATGTGATATTTTTATTAAACTATTGTTTAATATGCATATCGGGTTCGAAGATTAGAGGCTGGCAGATATTGAAAATCGGAGGGGGAGGTGCTTTGGAATATCGGTGATGTAGAGATTATCGAAAATCAGAGCGGGAGGTTATATCACTGTAGGAGATCATATGGAGTGTTGTATCAGATATCAGATGGATATGTTGTATCAGCATATCGATGGGATTGGCATATTGGAATATCGGTAATTGAAGTTTTTTAAATGTGTCTTGAAAGGAGATCTCCAATATGCACTACCTCTGATATGTGACACCGGACACAATGACGTGGAATGTAGGTTCTGGTTAGAGTGTGTGTGTATATATATATATATATATATATATATATATGCACAAGCCTTTTGATGAATAGCCAAAGTTAAGTTTCAATATAAATAAAACAATATGAAATATCGAAAGCCAACTATATCGTAACTCTTTGTGAAAAGAAGTTATGATATAGCAAGGCCCGATATAACGTGGCATATGGTAGGGTCAATAGATGTCAGAAACCCCATTATAATATATAAAACCCATTGCAATATTCATTTAAGAGGAACAAAGGTGGGGACATATCGGGGTTTTGATATATCATAACATTTAAACATTGTAACCCCGATATTTGAGCTTTGCATAAAGTACAACCACTTGTAATATAAAGGGTTTAGCCCTAATATTACTTTGAAATAATAAAGCCACTTTAACATTGAAGCTTGGTCTCGGGGGCTATGTTTATTACTTACAAATTAAAATAAATTTATTATTTATTAAAAAAAAGTAAATATTTAAAAAATAACATAAATAAAAATTGATTATGAAATTTATGCATACTTAGTATGCCAATGTAGATAAAATATCCAGCCTAAGTCCAAAAATTATTTACAAATAAAATAACCGCAAGAAGCAAAACAAAAGATAGAGGAAGCTAGGGTTAGGTGAAATATGCTAAGACAATCAAAATTGAAAAACAAAAGGGTCCCCATAATTTTATTATTTGGCTAAAATAAAAATTAAATGGGGGGTTGTTGAGTACTACAACAAAACATAACAAGGTAATTATGACCCTGTTAGTTGCGTCTTATAGTAGTATATGTAAGTATTACAAGAAAAATTACACTCTTTAAGCCTTAGTAATGCAGTAGGATTAAATTGTTGTTTTTTGAGTGTTTGGTAGTCTCTATTACGCTCTTAGTATTCAACCTATCACTAATTATAGACTATTGGATGCAATTACATGTATCTTCTAGTGTTTATCTACTACTGCGATATGATTTCCTAATATGCACCTATTACATAAATTGAGTTGAAAAAATATTCCTGGTTGCAACAACTAGTTGACTTGACATCATGGAGGTTATCACTTACTCTTCCTTAGATGGGATACCCATGGCTTCAGGATTGTCATTTCTCATATAAAATTGTGAATGAGTTCTTGTTAAGTCGACAAGCATGAGAGACTATAGGTTTTAACCCTGTACAAAAATTATCTGCAAATGAATTCTTAAAACAAAAAATAAACAATGGAAACAATATAAAATAAATACACAGATATTTTCCCCTGGATCCCAAAACGGGACTACCAAATTGATTTTTCATCATATTCCTTTCAATGTTACAATACATATATACACATGTTGAATCATTCATAAGCCCCAATCCATTAAACTTGGATTAGAACATAACCGTAGTTCCCTTGACCGTATCTACAAAATACCATGGGCAAAAAACCATCCTGCCAAAAGCCATGTGTAAAACCCATGCACAAAACCAAAGGTAGGTCCACCCACCTAATATAGGGTCCAAAAAAAAATTCCAGGGCGCTGCCTCGAACCCCGTACAGGGTGGCTACCGCCCCCTTGTGACCCCCCTACTACGCCTGATACAGTGAAGGGGGATTTGTCACCCCCCCCCAGCCCCCTGCTTCATGTGTGGGGCTAGTCATGGAAAGAATATAACACACACCCAAAAAATACATGGGAATACAAAGATCTTTCTGGAAGTTTAATGAAGCACAACATAAATATTTAGATCTATTGTAAAAAAAATAGATATGCATAATAGTATATACAAAAGAAGATTAATAAAGTATCTGAGTTAAATAAATATTATTGGAAGCATTTCATACAACCATTAATTATTTTATATTTTGCATTACATTGGCTTAAAATGCAATAAAAAACTATTTTGACACAAAGGGTAAATAATTACAACCATAAGGTGAGGAAATTCATAGTATCCATGTATTTGAAGAATAAAATCAAAAGAACAAAATTTCATTAAAATATAATAATCATCTAGTATACAAGTCAAGGGATCAAATCCTCTTGACTAAATATCAAAACTACAAACCCTGAAGAGTTTGTTCTCAAAGAATGTTTTACATAAAAGAAGGACAAAATTAGACTTTCTAGCTACGACATTAGTGGTTTAAGAACTATCAGATACACAATTGTATAAAATATAGCCATAACTAGCAAACTAAAGAAGGGATTTGAATAGCTAGAGCTTCCAGCCTATGAGTGGAAAGAGACTTAGTAAACATCTTGTGTAGTATCTCGATTTGATTTCCATATGAATATAAACAAGCATAATTATTCCATACCTACAATATAGTAACCCAGAAAAATTTAGAGCATGAACTATAGAAGTACTAAACAAACAAATAGTAGAAGGAGCAGCATATTACCTGAGGATACCTTCAAGAGAAACCTCTTGAAATATATAATGACCATCATACTGAAATTAAATGAATGAAGTAGAGATACATGCAAAAATATAATCAGAAGGAAATCCAAGCTTTTTCCGATGTTTGTTCATGGCCATGATACAAAAAGATAGAAAGGAAAAGGGATTCATTGCCCGGAAAACCATAAAGAAATTATCGACCCAATAATGGCTAGCTATGGGGATTTCCTATTTTGCAAAAAGTGGGGTTTTCATCTCGAGAATGAGTCAATAATTTAAGGAGGGTTATTAAAATACAAAGAAAGAAAAGGTACTTGTAAGATGAGTCGAGAACCACTAGAGGAAGGTGGGTTCGAGAACTCACTTAAACTTACAAGGGAAAATTGTTAGAGTGAAGATAATTTAAACTAATAGTAAGGGAAATAAAATTAAAAACTTGATAATATGAAGTATCCAAAGATACTCACTTGAGAATAAATGGTTGGAATGAAACCCTTCGTCGTCATCTAAAAGAAACTAGAACTCCAAACGAGGCACAAAGAATCTAATAAGGAAAAAGAGGGGTTTCAGAAATAGAATCTCTAATACCTTACAAGAAAGGAAGTGATATAGGTTAGAATAATATAGTAGCAAAAAATAAAAATAACTACTAGATAAAAACCTAGTGCGACACAAGTAGTGAGAAGGGTTGAGGGTTGCCCGCTAAATTTTTTTAGAGGAGTCCACAACAAGTAGTGAGAAGGGTTGAGGGTTGCCCGTTAAATTTTTTTAGAGGAGTCCATGTGGAGGAGAATTCCCTAGATAGGTGTAAAGGATCAATGACCCAAAATTTCACAGGGTCAAGAGAGCACATGCAAGATGAAATTTTCATGGTTCAAATCCTCTAAAAAGTGAAAACCTTGTTGTAAGCGAAGGAAAATACTCAAAATGAAAATTAAACAAACCAAATACCTCAACCCTCATTGCTAAGTTATTCAACCATCATGCATGTTTAATTATTCCAAAGGATCTCCACCATTGAATGTGGGCATCGTGTGAAGAGGTATGTTGCCTCACGGTTTTGCTGATAGATGGAGGAAGTCAACTAAGGGGTATTTAGGGCGTTAGGCACCTAATGATACAAATCTATTTAACAACCACATACAATGCTTGAATACATTTCCAAGCACACTGATACGTGTAGGAAGATGTATTTAAAAAAAAAAATTATGGTGTAAATGGTATGTATAGAAGCACCAAAAATAGTGCCTCTTTATGTTGCTTCTATACATTTCCTAGAGTATCAACAAGTGTGGGAAAATTATAGTTTTTTTATTTCATTCAAAAACATGCTTACAATATATAGGAGTGCTACCAATAGTTCCTCCTAGCATTATAAAATGAACCAAGAAAATGTGGGAACATTTTATTGTTTGATTTCACTAATGCACTCTATTTGACTACATGCATCACAAATAATGCATCCTATTTATAAAAGGGATGCATCACACCATTTAGTGCAAGCCAATTGGCTTGCATGCTAAGTTGAATTTAAAAAAAAAATTGAAAAACAAACAAATTAAATCCAACTATTAAATTTTAAACGACTAAAAATATAAGGGGATAAAAATAAATTTACTTGATCTCTTCTTTACCAAGGAAGCATGGTTTTCATGTAGAGAAAAAATGACAATTTGGTACCATTTTGCAAAATTTGAAAACAAACCAAATCCACCAAGGAAGTGAAAGAATCAAGAAACTTGGCAATACAATAACACTAACAACTAAGTGGCCATACAAGGATGTGAACATCGATGCTTATATGGTTTGAAGCAGTAAAGGAAAGTGAAATTGAAATTACAATTTAATAAATTTTGTTTTATTTTACCCTTCTCTGATGCATCCAATATTGAGATGCAATGGTGTGTTCTTAGGTTTAGGGTGCACCACTAAGGTTTTAATAATCTATAAGTTAGTGTGCCATTTGCCGATGCACATTGATTTGTGAAAACCCCTATTTAGTGTACCAATAAATTTTTATAATTTGTTAAAATAAACATTGATATTATATAAAAAAATTCAAAATCTTATTTGATGTGTATTATATAAAGACACAGTGATATTCTTATGCTTTAAAGATGCGCAAACTCGAGTTTATCATGAAATAATAACAACTTCTAATGCATAAAAAGGTTGAACACATTGGTGCGCTATATATGGGAGCATGCAAATAAGTTTTTGTACTTTTTAAAATAATATATATATATATATATATATATATAAACCTTATTCATTGCATCTTATATAATGATGCATCAATGTGCTTACAATTGGATGATAGATTGAGTAGGGTTTTATCATGGAATAGTAATAACAACCTTGGGAATGTAGTGATGCACCCTATATGAGACCAAAAACATAAGTGTTACATACTTTTTAAAGTAAAATTGGATGTTGTATGAAAAAATGTGTAAGCCTTATTTAGTTTGTTTTATATAGTTTACACACTAATGTGATTCTTATTGAAAGATGCGCGAAATAGAAGATGTTTAAAAGTTAACTTAAATAATTATATTATAACATGATAGTAGTAACAATCTCTAGTGTGTTGATAATGAAAATGAATTGTTGCATCCTATATGTGAGTACATGGTGACATTGAATAATATTTAAGCACACCAACCGCAAAAAACTCCACTAAAAAATTTGCTTGTTGCCTTTGTGTTGATGGTGTTGGACCCACCAACATTCAGGGGATCTCCCCGATATGAAGTCCCAACTAGACCTCAAACTGTTTGGAGTAGGGGTTCCAATAGTGGGTGGTAGTGTAATGCCTTGACCGTGGTAGCGAGAAAAGGTAAGTAAGATAATTTTGGGTGAGAGCAAGTGTGTGACCCTGCAGAGAGTTAAGTGCAATGCATGAAGTTTCTAACACATAGAGGAGAAAAGGAAGTGTGCCCCTTAGAATCCTGTAATATTATGCAGCTTGAAAAGGAACACACGAGAAAAATGACATCATAAGATAAAATACACAATAGTACACAAATTAAAGTGATGAGTTAATACAACAATAGGCATTCAACAGGATTCGTACAATTGCATATAAAATAGTTCATAAGAAAATGTGTAACTTAAACAACATACATTGCTAAAGAAACCAAAATAGTCCAACTACAACAAAAATATATGCATGAAAGTGTGATGGCTCTGATATTATTATTATAAGCGAAAGTTCCATCCATACATACACCATTGACGATCACTAGCCCCAATAGTGGAACTATTGGGATGGGGTCCCTTGGGTCAGTTTTGGGGTTAAAATAACCCAAGTTTTGATATATTTGTGCAAATGATGTAAAGTCTCAACGATTTGTGGATGTGGAGTGTGTAGGTGGTAAGGAGACAAAGGGGTTTTAGCCTCTTGTTTATGTAAAGTTTGAGTCAGCTTTGAGACCCACCCATGGTCCACGGACCATGGGATTGTATGTAAAAGGCTATAAATAGGCGTGTCTTAGAAAGTCTAAGGAATAATCTAGGAGGTAATGGGTCAATAGAAGGAAAAGAAGTGGGTCAGATAGGAGAGAAAGGCTCTATAGTTGAGCGTGCAGAGGCCTAGGTAGAGTCTACAACTAAGTGCGCGGACCCATGAAGCTGAGTATGCAAGATAGTTTTGAGTCTATAATACCATATTGAAGATCAATAAAGAAGATTACCAAAGAAATACTGTGTATATATGTTTATTTTTGTTTACTTTTATTTACGATATATGTTGTGGATGAATAATGTATTTATGAAATATCTATCTAATGATACACGATTCACTTGAATAAGTCTTAATAGATGTACGCAATGCATGTTATGTACTTTCACGAAGATTGTGATGAATTCTATTGTGTTTTCTAAATAACCTAAGTGGATCTGCACGAACACTAATTTGGGTTTGTTTTTCGGTGTGCGTAAGTGGATAAAATGACTGTTAAGGGTCCGCAAAGACCAATCATAGACCTTCGCAAAGGCCTAAAGCCTATTTGGATATAATTGTAGTATTGAGCCCTAGGGGCTTATAAATCTGCGCAAAGGCAGATCTAGGGCACTAAAAGACATCACACTAATCTCTGGATGCGGAAACTTGGTTCCAACATCCCCCCATACTGCTTCAGGTGAGACTGCAGCCTGTGCTACACAGGTTGTTTCCAGAAGGGCCAGTGGTGTAGGGTTTTGTTTGTTGGCACAACTAACTCTGAACCTAGGTTAGGACCCGCTAAGCAAACAAATGGTTCCATTGTCAGGGCCGAGATCTACTTGAAGGAGATGTGTGATGTCGCATCACTGGAATTCGATTAAGAAATAAATTGAAAAGTAGTTGGATTGGAAGATTCACGAATTCGCGGTGCAAGAAAAAAAGAATCCATGCCTGTCATAGGAGAAGTGGTTGGATATGTATTTGTATACGGAGATACACGAAATTTAATTCTACACCTTCCCGATCGAATTATACAAGTGGTTAGCTAAGTTGGCATATGGTCAAGGGAGGTGGAATCTTGACGATCCAATAGCGTGGACTCCAGAACTGGTACGATGATTAGAAGCCTCTGAAGACAAGATCATGCGAGCTGTCAATAATTGGCTCGATTAAATTATAGGATATTTTTCTATAGAATTCGCAGTTGATACCTCAGTCAGCTACGGTGAAGCGGAGCGACAATTTTTCAAGGGACCATGAGATAAGTGTCTAAGATATTTTAATACCTAGATTAAAATGTTGTTATGTGAAAAAGGAGTTATGCCATTGCCTTGATGTTCATAGCAACACGAAGTGGGAAACTCTTCACAGATCAAAAGAGATCAGGTCCTGAATATAGCTCGCTGTCAGACCTTCTTCGAGCGATGACGAGGGAGCATATAGGCTTCACTGTGGAGTGATGTTCAACTAATAAGATAGGGTTTTCCACAGACACACCATTCGTCAACTCCACCTCCACCTCCACCTCCACCGCATACACATTTTTCCACACCTCCACCACCACCACCACCATTCAACATGTAGAACACAATAAAGATGTTTATTTTCAAGGGAATAGGGAGTGAAGATACAGAGTAGTTCTGGTTTGTTATGAACGATGTGTGGATTGCATAGCAGATCATTGATGACAATATAAAGAAGGCGTAGTTGGTTACCACTTTGCCAGATCGCGCACTGACTTGGCATATTAAGTATTGTTCTGATAATCCTCTGGCAATGCTAATAGAGACTAAGGCTACTTTGAACAAAGAATTTAGTAAGCCTAATTCTGACTCGTAATCAGTAATTGGATATAAGGAAAACATGATGAGGGTTGATGAGATGCCTTGGGAATTATATCAAAGCTTGAAATGTGTGATTCAAGAAGCAAACATGCAGCTTACAGATGGTCAACATCGCGAGTGGTTTATAGCTTCACTTCTACCCACCTGAGGATTACTCTATCACAACATAAGATAGGAACTCAAGCAGAAGCCCTAGAGATCGTGATGAGGTTGCATGCAACCCCTATTCAGGATGCAACCGTGGGGATACAATAGATTCATTCTCAGTTATAGAGCCTCTGCTTGGAATTGTAGAGCTTGAAGAAAGACAAGGAGGCTAAGCTAGAAGTTCATGCAGAAGTCTAGTGTCTGAAGTATAAAATCCAGGGGCATGATAAAGACCATTGTCTTGTATTTGCGAACTATATCACAGGAGGGGGACCAATTCCCCTGAGGCCAGAAGCTCCAACAAGGCTTAGCGTAGGGGTTGCGTTATTTGTTAGGTTGCTGGACAACATGCTATGGATAACGCCATTTGCTTAAAAAGTTCATCCAAACACCTCAGCAGTTGTTCTGTAACTTCTACAAATCAGTGGGCCATGATGAGTGCCACTATCGCAGCTATGAGCTGATGATGGAAAGAACATCTACATACCAGATGAAAGTAGAAACTCGGCCTCTAGAGTAGGGTGCCAGAGGAGTGCGCGGAGGATATCAGGGATGAGGACAAGGCCGAGGAGGATGAGGTCCTGGTAGAGGCCAAGGTTAGGTTATTTGTTACAACTGCGGAACACCAGGGCACTATACGCGGGAGTGTCAGAATTAGACATGCCTGTCATGTCAATACTACAACAAGTTTGACCACGCCATAGAAGAATTCCTAGTGCTGAGAGCTAAGATGCAAAAAAAGAAGGCATAATCTCAGAAACTGATGCAGAACTTAAAAATGATAAGAGTTGAGCCCTGTGAAGAGGATCAGAGCATGAATATAGTGCCGAGGAGCAGAATAATGACTGGTAATGATAAGGGAAAATACCCTAAAGAAGACGAATGGGTCTGCAAGGCCCCAAAAAAGGAAGTTGGTTTTGATATGGAGCATGCGAAGGAAAATTTTATGGAGGCCAGGAAAATCTTTGCTAAGGCATCCACGTCAGGAATCCAGAACAAAGTGAAAGAAACCAATGCACCTACAGAGGTTGATCCCTTTGTCCTTACCACGTTCTTGGAGACATGCATGAAACTTCTGCGTGATAGAAAAGCTATGAAAGGCCTGTAGGAGTTAATAAAAAATGCGTTGGCAAAGAGAATGCCCCTAACATACATTGCGTAGTTAGAAAAACTGGCAAACATAAGGCAATAACAGGGCGCAAAATGAGGCTCACTGCACAGATGGTAGATTATGAGATGGACCAGGTCATCTTGGATCTCGAGCCTGATGCAAATGTTTTGCCAAAGAAGATAGGGGAAAGAATGGGGAGACTTAAGCTGCAGTGGTCTCTGATCCATTTCAAATGGAGAACCAATAGAAGATCATCCGTATGGGATGGCTATATGGAGTGACAGTTGATATAGAAGGTGCGAGCACTATGGCTGACTTTGAAGTGATAGAGATCATTGATGATAATAATCTATACCCTGCATTCCTCGGAATTGACTGGGCCATTAAAATGAACGGGTTCGTCAATTTAAAGAAGAGGACGATGTTGTTCAAAATGAAATCACTTTGATTTGTTGTGTTGTTAGACCTTGCAGAAGGGGTGCACTACACTGAACTGGTCCGCATTTATGAAGAAAGTGAAGATGAACTAGATCAGATCTACAAAATAATAGTGTGAGACCAGGACTAGTTCAATTTGATGGTAGATGGATGGATTGCATGGGACTAGGAGAGTTCCTCTACCTCTAATTCAAATGAAGAGTTGGAGCACTAACAGGATCATTTGCATGAAGTATCTACATTGCGCTACAACATGATGACTAAATCATTGCATTGCGTTTCATCAGAGGTAAGGAATTTACCCGATTATTATGGTTTAACTAACGTGGACAAGTTTTTGGATGCATTTGACCAAGAAGCCCATGAGCATCACCGCTTCCAAGTGTTATAATTGGCACTATGCACTATGCTTGTAAGGTGGTGGGGTATGCACAAGGATAACTTTGATGGATGGCAGGATTACAAAAGGATGATGAGGTTGAGGTTTGAGCATCCTAACAATAGATTGACTGAGAAATACGATGGAAGGAATGACCTACGCAATCATCTAGTGAAATGGACTAAATCTTATGGAATGGAGCCGCGGCCAGAATGGGTACACTTATTTTTCCATACTTTGGATACAATCCCTATGAATTGGTATTTGGAAACGAAGCTCCACCATGGCACTGCAGAGTGGGATATATTGAGCGAATTATTCTTATTGACCTTCAGTTTTGAAGATGGTTTCGAGAGAATTGATAACACTTTGCAAGAAGACCCAAACCTATAGACATTGAACACAGAGGTCAGGGAACTGCAAAGGTAGTGTAGAAATTCTTCTAAAAATCAGCTAGCTCTGATACCATGTAGAAATTCCCATTGTAGATCAACATATTATGCAATATACTATAGCAAAATAAAAGATCTACTTCTACAACAAACTTTGCAGAATCTTAATCGAATATGAGCAAGATCAATGAGAACACATATAACTGATAATGAGAAATCAATCACACATAACACAGAATAAATAACCCAGGGAAAGCCTCATCCTCAAACCCCAGTATTTATATTATCATACAAGTGTAAATATGTTCAGTATTAAAAAAAGAATTGGCTCTCGAGCTATCCTACTCTCTCTGCAATCCAACTGCTGCTCATAGATAGTCAAAGGCTTCTCACAAACCTTCTCTTCTACCCTCCAAGCCTCCTATTTCCTTGCGCAGTTTTTCCTGGGGTCCAGTGCTTCCACTTGTGTGAATTCCCACCTCACACTACTCACTTGGCTCAGAAATAATTGCACAAACCTAAAGGAGATAATTCCTTTTGCATGGATGAATTTCCTTTATAGGAAAAATTCATACAAATGATATTACACTATCCCTCATCTAATCTCAACTGGGTTTCTATCTAAACTGACATGCATGAGTTATTTATGATAGAATATTCAGTTATCTGGAGAGCAACAATTACATGCATGCAAGCATGAACTAACTGAACTCACAATTAATTCAACAAATTGTTTGAATTAATCTAACTGGACTTGACTCAGTTAACTGAGCCAACTAATTACAACTCATCCTTATCTCTTTCACTGATGGATAAAATTCCTCAATCAATGGAGAAACTATTGCATGTCCCCACTTAGACTTCATGTTTGATTTTCTACAACTAATTAACTCATGGTGAATTAATTAATTTATTTTCAAATAGCTGTTAAGTTCAAATTCGAATTTTACTTCCTATTTTAGTCCAGGCACTGACTAAAATTGGAATCCGTCCCGAATTGCTAAAAATATCAATGCCATTTTTAGCACTTCCATTTTTCATTCCCTGTTGCTCAATCAAGAACTGGTACCTGCACTACTATTTATAGCAGTGTTGTTTTTAGCACTTCTATTTTTAGCATTTCTTATTGCAATTTTCAACAGGAAGTATGATGAAGTCAAGGAAATGATGCACTCCATTGCACCAGCGTAGTTTCTAGACAAACTACAGGAGGGGAATTAGATCCTTGCAGAGGTAGAGGTGGCACAGAAGAACAAGGCCTTGCTTAAGGCCAGGCTACAGCCCTGGTTAGAGGAGGCTTACCAGATCATGACCAATGTTCATGAGAAACTAATAGGCTTGCAGTAGACACAACAGACAATGAGGTTGGTCATAAAATGACCAACTATGAAGAACTTAGTTGAAGAGGTGAAGCAGGTAGCCACTCATAGCACTGAAGAAGTTTCTATGGTCCAGGTAGAGATGGGGGATCTTCGCAGCAAGATCGCATCTCCATCCAAGTGACTCAAGGGCGAGTCATGATATTTGTATTGGGGGCCTGTTGGGATGGGCTCCTCTAGGTTAGTTTTGGGGTTAAAATAACCCAAGTTTTGATATATTTGTGTAAATGATGTAAAGCCTTCATGATTTGTGGATGCGGAGTGCATAGATGGTTAGGAGTCAAAGGGGTTTTAACCCCTTGTTTATGTAAAGTTTGACTCAGCTTTGAGACCCACCCATGGTCCATGGACCATGGGATTGTATGTAAAAGGCTATAAATATGTGTGTCTTAGAAATTCTAAGGAATAATTTGGGATGTAATGGGTCAATATAAGGAAAGAATTAGCACAGAAAAGTGGGTCAGATAGGAGGGAAAGGCTCTTCATTTGAGTGCGCAAAGGTAGCTAAGTGCGTAGAGTTTGCAGCTAAGTGCGTAGAGTCCACATCTGAGTGCGCAGGGTAGTTTTGAGTCTATAATACCATATTGAAGATCAATAAGGAAGATTACCGAAGAAATACTGTGTATATATGTTTATTTTTGTTTACTTCTATTTACAATATATGTTGTGGATGAATAATGTGTTTATGAAATATATATCTAATGATACATGATTCACTTGAATAAGTCTTAATAGATGTATGCAATGCATGTTATGTACTTTCACGGAGATTGTGATGAATTCTATTATGTTTTCTAAATAACCTAAGTGGATCTGTGTGAACACTAATTTAGGTTTGTTTTCTGGTGCGCATAAGTGGATAAACTTACTATTACGGGTCTGTAAAGACCAATCGTAGACCTTTGTGAAGGTCTAAAGGATGTTTGGATAGAATTGAAGTACTAAGCCCTAGGGGCTTATAGATATGTGAAAAAGCATGTCTGGGGCACTAAAAGACATCACACTGATCTCTGGATGCAGAAACTTGGTTCCAACAACCCCAATATTGCTTCGGGTGAGACTGTAGCTTGCGCTACATAGGTTGTTTCTGAAAGAGCCAGTAGTGTATGGTTTTGTTGGTTGGCGCAACTAACTCTGAACCTAGGTCAAGACCCCCTAAGCTAACAGGAACATTATAGTCAAGAACACTTGCTCCTCCTATTAGCTTTGCCACATACATTGATATCTTGAGGGTCAAATGCAAGCTTGGCCATGTGCGTATGCTCAAAAGAGAGCTCACAACAGTCACCTACCTTCTTCCCTTTCACTCTGCATGCCCCCTCTTAACCCCGCTACCTCCATTGTTCTCTAAAAACTTTGCATAAACCCATATCCCCTCAGACCCAGAGCGCAGAACTTAAATTATCATATAACCGTGTCCACATGACCCCACGCTCCCGTAACCCTCCACTGCAATCTTAGCTGTTGATCTCTGACACCATGGTCCAACGGCCCTCCCGTCAAATCAATCGAACTAACCTGTGCACTTAAATACCCACCATTAGATCGCATTCGCCGCGATCGGATGGCATCTGCTTCCCCCGCGACCACAACATGTCGGCGTGTTAACGTGCGATGGGAGGGTGGTTTTCCCTTTCCCCTCCGCTATGTGTCGTGCTCCAAGTGGGATCACTCGCCCTTGTATTATTACCGCCTGACCCTCAATAGTGGTGTGAGCAATACCGCTTATCGCTCAAGCTCGTTCTTCCCGCCCGTTAAACTTCGTGCATCTTCGGCGCCTAGCGACCGTTGGATCTGCCCGCCTGAGATCCAATAGCCTATGATCATCTTCCACCTCACCTTCCTGATAGTCCTCGCCAAGCTGTATCCTCTGACCATCTATTCAATCCGACGGCCAATGTTGTTCCTCCATTCAGTTCTTCAAATCTGCTACGCAATCCGTGTCCTTGAACTGTCCCATGTACCTGAAGGACGAAGGTGACCGTCTACCTGTACCTAGTTCATTTCTTCCTCAACCACCACATTCAATATATTGTGTACCCAAGAAGAAGAAGGACAAGGCTCGAGTAAAAATTTACATTTAACAAGAATGGCATTTTAGCTTATACGACACTCTAGCCACTTCAAAGGACAGCAGAGCACCCAAGGAGATCAAATCCATCTGCTATAGCAAGCAATTGCACTCAAAAGTTTTTCCAGGTAGTTAAAGTAGTTGGTGGTCAATTGTGACCTCCCCATACTTAGAATGGCCAAGTGCCTTTGTATTCAAACTCTATATATACCCAAAAACTAGATGTAATCAAGGCTGATGGTTGTTGTTTTGATGTAAGGTTCAACTTCTGGAGACTGTAACTACTTTGATACTTGCAACGTCTCATCTTCATTTTCAGATAATATAAGCTTATTTTGCTGTTAATTGCTCACTTTCCATTTCTATTCTATTCTAGGCCGTGCTTGATATGCATTTTTCCTGAACTCTTGATGTTTAGCATTAGAGGAGCTGTCATCCTACCTCTATGCTAGAATCTTGTATGTATCAGTGAATGTGTTATTCAGGTTTCTTTTCACCTAATTCCAGAGAGCTGTCATCTTGTCTGTGCCTTAGGGAATTAGATTTGCAGACCTCTTTACTGGTTGTAGCCGGCCATCACAAGGTCTTGTGCATCTGCTGGTGTGGTCAGTATTCTCCATATTCATCCAATCCTTAAACTGTGAGTAATTGGTAGTCTAAAGCCTTGTAGTTTGGGGGTGTTCACGCATGTCTATAGTCAAGCAAAGTAGGAGTGGTTATCTGGCTTGAACAAGCATCATTCCTTCCATTCATCCATTTCCAACATTAAGTTGAGTTTGTAGTGTTCCCGAGCATCTTTGAGCTACAACCTAGGAGAGTTTCTTGGGGTGATAACATTGATTGGTGTCATTGCTGGGGAGAGGAGATTGAAGCTTAGCTTCCCTGGGAGAACTACACAGTTCCATGCTTTGATGATAGACAAAGTCTGGACACATTCCTAGTTGTAATCATCTATCTGGCGACTCTACTAGAGGACCAACCTTTGGCGACTCCACATTTCATTTCTGGCTCAGTTCGTGAGGCATACCCAAAGAAATCCTCAGAAATCACCAGCTGACCCAGTGCCTGACCCTAAGAAGATTGCTAAGCGAGGGAAAACATCACAGAAAGGAGCATTAGGATTAGGTAAGCCTAAGAAATCTTATGTGTCTCTGAAAGAAAATATTACAGTTGAGAATATACAGTTTGAAGATATGGAGCCTAACATTGTTAGTAAAGAAATACCTTCAGAGATCATGAAGCTCCTTGTTCAGTCAGTTCCCCTTTGGATCTCAGTCCAAAGGAAGCCTCCCATACAGTCCATCATATTCCCTTGTGTCTGTCACCTATTTCATTACTTCCTACCATTCAATCTTCCAGTATCCTTCCACCTATCCTAGTCATGGCAGGCCAACAAGCTCCCACAAAGATGGAAAGAATCATAGGTGCTAGGTATGGACCCTTGGTCTTGCTTGTTCCTTTGAATGCCATGCCTGCAGGAGAATATCAGAAATATATGCCAAATTCACTGGTACAGAGGGAGTAACAGCTGAAGAACACCTTGAATCTTTTTCTAGCTATGCAGATAACCTAGATATCAGTGAGGATGACATGTGGATGAGAGTTTTTATCCAAAGCCTTGATGGAGAAGCTAGAAAGTGGTTCAGAGAATTTCCCCTTAGGTCCATAGCAGAGATTGAAGCATTGGATAATGCATTCCTCAAACAATGGGGGGATAGAAAAGATATACTCTATTACCATACAGAGTTTGGAAACCTAAAGAGGGAGAATGGGGAATCATTGCCTGATTTTAATAAAAGATTTAACCGTATGTATAGTAAGATATTAACTGAAGTAAAGCCTACCCCCACCTCTGCCAAACTAACTTATGCTAATGCTTTTGACTCTAATTTCTGCCTGCTTTGGAGAGAAAGAAGATGTGCCACTCTAGCTGATATGCAAGATGCAACACTAGAAGTGGAATCAAATATTATGGCCGTAGAAAAACTTAAAATTCATGCTGACAGAAGGAGGCAGAGAGGTGTGACTTCTTCCTCCTTTGCTTCATTTTTAGAACCCAAATTAGATAAGATGACTAAAATGATAGAGTCATTAACTGTTGAGATATCTAAGCTAAAAGCTGAGCAGAGCTCTGGAAAAGCAAGGTTTCAAAACACATTTTCTCCAAGAAATCAAAATCCATTTAGAAGAGCAAATGAACAGTTGCAAATCATCCAAAGGGGTAAAGAAGCAAATGAAGAACAAAGAGTTAAGGCCCCTTTCCAAAATGTAGTCATGGAGGAGGAGCAGTTTGAAGAAGAGGATGAAATTCATTACATGGAAGATAAAGGCAGTTCTACCTTTTTGACATTGACTGCATATGAAGAATCACTACTACAGGACCAAACTAGTCAAAAGTGGGACAGAGAGGCTGTTTTGCAGACTAGTGAACAACAAAGATACAATCTGAGGTCAAAAGCAAACAATTTCAAGGAGAATCCTGCCCAAAAAGCTGTTGTCCAGACAGAGTCACAGAATATCAGACAGAAGAAGCCAACAGCTGAACCAGTCATCCTCAAAGCGCTAGCTCAAGAGGTAAGAGGTCCTGATAAGTCCCCTTCCCCTTTCAGCTTTGAATCAAAAGTCCAGAAGTTAAAAATATTTGTGCCTCTGATAGAAATTGTAAAGAGTGAAGTTTTTAGAAAGCCTATCCTTGATGCCCTTGAGATACAAGCCTTACAAACCCCCACTGACTATGTCAATTTGCAAGATGATAAGCCTGTAGTTGTGCTTAGTCCCATGATCGAACCTATTGATAATAATTCCCCATCATTTTATGTCTCCTTGACCATTCATGACAAAATCCTCCACAATTGCCTGCTAGACACAGGGGTCAGCCAAAATTTGATGCCTAAAGCTGTCATGGAAGAGTTAGGCCTTGATATCACTAGACCATATCATGACTTATTGTCATTTGATTCAAGAAAGGTAAAATGCCTAGGATTAATCAAAGACTTAGCTATTACCCTGACTCAACTGCCTATGAAGAGCATGATGATGGATATTGTGGTAGCAGATGTCCCTCCTAAGTTTGGCATGCTGTTGTCTAGAGGATGGATTAAGAGACTAGGTGGGACACTACAGAATGATCTATCTTATGCCACTGTCCAGTTTTTGGAGGAGAAAGCAGGAGATTGTACAGAGAAGCACAACTGGCCTACATCATCAGTGATGAGAAGAATCCTTCTAATCATCCCATATATTCCATGGACACTGACTTTGGAGCTTGTATTCTCCAAATTGAAGAATCCTAGAAGGCCTCAAGGCAGATCAAGAAACCAGTGAACCAGGCTGAGGGAGAGCAAGGAAGTCAGGTTTGAGAAATGTTCTTTGATGGAGCATGTTCTAGGGAAACTACAGGAGTAGGGGTGGTGCTTATTTCTCCAAATAAAGAAAGCACAAATCTGTCTTTTAAGCTGGCTTTTCAAGTTACTAACAATGTATCAGAGTATGAGGCTCTGATATTGGGCCTCAATGCAGCCAAAGACAGAGGAATTAGGAACATAAAGGCGTTTGGAGATGCTGATCTTATCATTCAGCAAGTAAATAGAACATTTCAAGCAAAGCACCCAAGGTTGAAAGCATATAGAGATGAGGTATGGATACTCAAAGATTCCTTTGATAACTGTTGTATCTCATACATCCCCAGAGTGAAAAATCAACTTGCCAATTCCCTTGTTGTGTCTGCTAGCATGTTTATTCCTCCCATGCCTCCGAGACTAGTTTATGAAGTTCAAATGAAATATAGACCATCCTTGCCTAATAATGTCCAGCATTGGAAAGTCTTTGAAGATGATGATGAAGTGAATAGGTTTTTGCAAGTCATTGATGAATTTTTTGAAATGAAAATTGACCAAGAGAATGAAGCATTTGAAGAAATTCCCCAACCCCAGCTTAGAAACAGAATTGGTAAAGATAGCATTGTCCAATTGCCCAACAATCATATACCTAAGTGTCTGATACCATTAGAAAAGTTGTTTGACAAAAATGATGTGCCTTATAAGGTTGCCCAAAAATAAGACCAAGCTGCAGTCTGTAAGCATAATATAGGGAGTTCAGATCAGCCCAGATACATAAATCTGTCCACTCATCTATCTACTGCCCAAAGCGCTGAATACTGCAATTTAATGAAGCATTTTGCTAATGTCTTTGCCTAGGAATATAGTGACCTAAAAACTTATGACAAAAATATCATCCAGCATAAAATCCCTTTAGAAAAAGACACCATCCCTTTCAAGCAGAAGCTGAGACCAATAAATCCTTTGCTCCTTCCTCTGATTGAAAAGGAAATAAAGAAGTTATTGGCTGCCAAAATCATAGTTCCTCTCAGATATTCAAAGTGGGTAGCCAACCTAGTAGTGGTAAGGAAGAAAAGTGGAGAAATCAGGCTTTGTGTTGATTTCAGAAACTTAAACAAATGCTCTAAGAAAGACAATTATCCTCTACCCAAGATGGAACATTTGCTGCAGAAAGTCTCAGGAGCCAAAGTGATGTCATTCCTGGATGGATTTTCAGGCTATAATCAGGTTTTTGTACATCCAAATGACCAAGAGAAGATTGCATTCACCACTCCTTGGGGCACTTTTATGTATTCCAAGATGCCTTTTGGGCTCATAAATGCTAGAGCCACCTTTCAGAGAGCTATGGATATAGCATTTATGGGAGAGAAGGATAAGTTTGTCCTTGTCTACCTTGATGATATAACAGTATACTCCAGTAGCCATCATGACCATTTGAATCATTTGAAAAGGGTGTTCCTAAAGTGTAGATGGTTTGGGATTTTAGTCAATCCTAAAAAGTCACAGTTTGCTTTAGAGGAGGGCAAGCTGTTAGGGCATGTCGTTTCTGTTGCAGGTGTCCGAATTGACCCAGAAAGAGTAAGAGCAATACAGACCTTGTTTGTTCCAAGATCAAAGAAAGATATCCAGTCCTTTCTGGGCAAAATAAATTTTGTGAGGAGGTTTATCCCAAATTTTACAAAACTTGTAAAGCATATTACCTCCATGTTGAAAAAGGGGTCAGAGATAAAATGGACTAATGCAACAAGAAGATCCTTTGAGTCCATTAAGAAAGCTATTATGGAAGCTCCCACTTTAAGAAGTCCAGATTACAGCCAGGAGTTCCATATATTTTCATTTGCCTCTGAAGACACCCTTGCAGCAGTTTTATTGCAGGTAGATGACAAAGGCTTAGAGCATCCAATGGCTTTTTTTAGCAAAATATTAAGGGATGCTGAGCTGAAGTATGATATCATTGAAAAAGAGGCATATGCTCTTATCAAATCTTTGAAGGCTTTCAGAATTTACATTCTACATTCCAAGATAATTGCATATGTACCCTCTGCTTCAATAAAAGATGTTCTAACACAGCCTGATGTTGATAGAAGAAGGGCTAAATGGATTGCAAAGCTGATTGAATTTAACATAGAATTGAAGCCCACTAAGCTTGTCAGAGGTCAGGACCTTGCGCAGTTATTCCCTGAAGAAAATTGCAGAACGCTGGACATAAATATCATAAGCACAGATGTAGAAAGGGGTCAAACAGAAGAAGAACAATTGAACCAGGAAAAAATAAGTCATTGGCAGAAAATTTAGCTTCTTGTGATTGGTACTCTGCAATAGCTCAATTTTTGCTGAAGCTAGAAATTCCTCCAGGCCTTAGTTTAAGCCAAGCCAGAACTATTAAGCTCAGGGCAGCAAAATATTACATTCATGAAAATTTTCTCTACTGGAGGGACCCCTCTGGAATTATTTTGAGGTGTCTGGACAAAGAAAAATCCATTGAAGTAATGCAGTAGTTCCATTCCAGCATATGTGCAGGGCATCATTATTGGAAAACTACAGCCCACAAAATCCTTAAAGCTGGGTATTATTGGCCCACCTTGTTTGCTGATGTCTTTTCATTTGTTAAATCATGTGACAAGTGCCAAATATTTGAAGGGAAACAACAAGTGAAGTCCCTGCCTTTAAAACCCATACATGCTAATGGACCTTTTCCGTAGTGGGGCTTGGATTTCATTGGAAAAATCAATCCACATTCCAGTGGCCAGCACAGATGGATATTAGCAGCCACAAATTACTTCACTAAATGGATTGAAGAAATCCCTTCCAGAAAGGCTGATCATCATGTGGTCATGAGGTTCTTGATAGAGAATATCTTCACCAGATTTGGCTGTCCACATAAAATAATCATAGACAATGCAACAGCCTTCGGGGCAAAAGAATTGGTGGACATGTGTGACTCAATGGGCATTAAGCTAGTTTATTCCACCTTGTATTACCCTCAAGGAAATGGTCTAGTAGAATCTTCCAACAAAAGCCTGATAAGGATAATTAAAAAACTGCTAGAAGACAACAAAAATAATTGGGATTCTAAGCTCAAATATGCATTGTGGGCTGACAGAGTCACCATTAAGAAATCCACAGGGAATTCTCCATTCAAGCTAGTATATGGCATTGAGGTTGTGTTTCCAATTCAGTTAACCCTCCCTGTGGCAAATTTCTTACAAGAAGAGCAGAATGAGGAAGAAGACATGGCAAAAAGGATAACTGATCTAGTAGAGGTACACCAAATCAGAGAACAGCTGGTTGAAAAGTCTGCAACACATCAGAAGAAGATCAAGGATGTTTTTGACAGAAGAGCCAAAATAGATAATTTCTAGGTTGGAGATTTGTTTCTGAAGTGGGATGCACTGAAAGAGAAGAAAGGCAACCATGGGAAGTTTGATGCTTTTTGGACAAGGCCTTTTATCATTTCTCAGATCCAGGGGAACAATACCTTCATGCTGAAAAGTATGGAAGGGGAGACAGTTTTTGATGGCCTGGTTAATGGGCATTTTCTGAAAATTTATGTCATTTAAGGTCTTTTGGCCTTAAGGTTGTAAATTTGTTCTTTTATCAGTTTTTAGTATAAGCTCAGTTAGACTCCATGCCCAATGGAACACTAGGAAATTTTGCTAATTTGTTTTCACAGGAAAGGTAATGATCTGCGGTTATTGAGAACTCACAGGGAGGATCTCATCCCTAGAAGGAGCCAGTGTTAGCTCTACCACATACATTGATATCTTTAGGGTCAAATGCAAGCTTGGCCATGTGCTTATGCTCAAAAGAGAGCTCGCAGCAGTCACCTACCTTCTTCCCCTTCACTCCATGTATCCCCTCTTAATCCTGCTACCTCCATTGTTCTCTAAAAACTCTGCATAAACCCATATCCCCTCAGACCCAGAGTGCGGAGCTTAAATTATCATATAACCGTGTCCACATGACCCCACGCTCCCATAACCCTCCACTACAATCTTAGCAAATTGATCTCCGACACCATGGTCCAAAGGCCCTCCCGTCACATCAATCGAACTAACCCATGCACTTAAATACCCATCGCGATCGAACGACATCCGCTTCCCCCGCGACCACAACATGTCGGTGCGTTAACGTGCGATGGGAGGGTGGTTTTCCCTTTCCCCTTTGCCACGCATCGCACTCCGAGTGGGATCACTCGCCCTTGTATGATTACCACCCGACCCTCAATAGCGGTGCGAGTAATACCACTTACCGCTCAAGCCCACTCTTTCCGCCCGATAAACTCCGTGCATCTTCTGTGCCCGACGACTGTTGGATCTGCCCGCCCGAGATCCAATAGCCCACAATCATCTTCCGCCTCACCTTCCTGATAGTCCCCGCCAAGCAGTATCTGCAGACCATCCATTCAATCCGACGGCCAATGTTGTTCTTCCATTCAGTTCTTCAAATCTGCTATGCAGTCCGCATCCTTGAACTGTCCCATGTAGCCGAAGGATGAAGGTGACCGTCTACCTGTACCTGGTGCATTTCTTCCTCAACCACCGCATTCAACAGACTGTGTGCCCGAGAAGAAGAAGGACAAGGCTCGAGTAGAAATTTACATTTAACAAGCATGGCATTTTAGCTTATACGACAGTCCAACCACTTCAGAGGACAGCAGAGCACCTGAGGAGATCAAATCCATCTGCTACAACAAGCAATTGCACTCAGAAGTTCTGCTAGGTAGTTAAAGTGGTTGGTGGTCGATTGTGACCTCCCATACTTAGAATGGCCAAGTGCCTTTGTATTCAAACTCTGTATATACCCAAAAACTAGATGTAATCAAGGTTGATGGTTGTTGTTTTGATGTAAGGTTCAACTTCTGGAGACTGTAACTGCTTTGATACTTGCAGCGTCTCATCTTCATTTTTAGCTAATACAAGCTTCTTTTGCTGTTAATTGCTTAGTTTCCATTTCTATTCTGTTCTAGGC
Organism: Pinus tabuliformis; assembly: GCA_031772625.1. NCBI lineage: Eukaryota > Viridiplantae > Streptophyta > Pinopsida > Pinales > Pinaceae > Pinus > Pinus tabuliformis. Next base: position 379,862,645 of record CM062812.1, on the reverse strand, counting down.
TATGCTTGATATGCATTTTTCCTGAACTCTTGATGTTTAGCATTAGAGGAGCTGTCATCCTACCTCTGTGTTAGAATCTTGTATGTATCAGTGAATGTGTTATTCAGGTTTCTTTTCACCTAATTCCAGAGAGCTATCATCCTGTCTGTGCCTTAAGGAATTAGATTTGCAGACCTCTTACTGGTTGCAGCCGGCCATCACAAGGTCTTGTGCATCTGCTGGTGTGGTCAGTATTCTCCATATTCACCCAATCCTAAAACTGTGAGTAATTGGTGGTCTAAAGCCTTGTAGTCTGGGTATGTTCACGCATGTCTGGAGTCAAGCAAAGTAGGAGTGGTTATCTGGCTTGAACAAGCATCATTCCTTCCATTCATCCATTTCCAACATTAAGTTGAGTTTGTAATGTTCCCAAGCATCTCCGAGCTACAACCTAGGAGAGTTTCTTGGGGTGATAACACCTCCAAATAAGTATACTTGATCTACATTGTCAAGAAGTCAAGGCTTTTCACAATACTCGCTAGCCTTTTCTAAGCCTAAGTCTAGCCAAAATCTTGGCTCCTAAAAGCCTGTTCTATGAGTTATGAGGATCTATTTATAAAAAAGGGTGGGGTGACCCTTGACATTCCCCTTTGTGACTCTTTGACTACCCTAATGACTCTTCAACTTATTTACAAATAATTCATTACATAACATTATGACCTTTCACATTCCACTAATGACACTTGGAATTTCACTTACAACATATTTACAAATAATATTACATTTCCACATGTACCCATATGAGAAAAAATAGGCTAGAGACGACCTAACAAGACAAAACACTATGATTCTGAAGTTTGGGGAAAGACCAAATTAGAAACCTCTGCTTGGTGCTTCTCAATCACATATTGATGCCAAGCTTGGTACTACATGATGATGTCTCAAAAATTCATGTTGGTATCTTTCGGAAAGCATACTCTTACATCCATAGCATCTGGGTATATGGTCTTGGAACCTGTTTCAACCTCATTATGAAGCATGTGTAACATGGTGTTGACCATGACAAGACCTCCAACATACTTCTACATGTTATGTGAACTCATCTCCATGTCTTTCCTGGTGACCTCACGTCTTAGTTGCTCCATTTACTCAACGATCTCTAGCCAGACTTGGTTCTTTGGTTTAGCCTCGGTGAGGGAACTAATTGATGGGACCATGTCCATTCTCACCATGACATCCAAACTACTATACAACCATGCATATGAGGAATGTATGATGATGATGAATGGGGTGAGTTGCTCATAGCTCTGGATCAACATCCGAACTTTATCTTTCTCTAGCTCTGCTTGTGGCTTCGTCTTCTTGGCTAAGTGAAGTGAGGCCCATTTTTACTGCATTGTCCATTCTTGCACATGGGCGATGACCGCATGTATGTTCTTGAGAGTTCAAAAAAAATATTTGCTCCATTGTTGTAAGCCATGCACACGAACAACTGCTTTATGCACGATGAAAAATATGTCATAGAGCTTCTACATGGTACTCTCAAGTGTTGATACTTCATCAAGTATCACTTTCCTCATCTCTCCCATTGCATAAAATGCACTTTTCTCTCAAAGTTGTTATGCCTCTTGTTTGGAAGCCTACAATTTATTTTCTGGTTTTTCAATCTTACCAATAGGAACTTAATGTTCAAGCTTGTTGCTCTTGCATAGGCCAAGCTGGCATTGGTATGGGAAGATGGATGCTTCCTGACTTCTCGCACTACCACCCTTTCCTTAATGAATGCAGGTGATGTGTGGTCATCTAGAAAGTGATTCCTTCGATCTTGTACAATCCTCTTCTGCAAATCATCAAATGATAGATTGTACGCATCCATGACCAAATCATCCTTAAGGAGAACAATGTCCCCTTGCTCACTTAGGACTAGTTCTAACACTGGAGGTGGTGGAGACTGAGAGATGGCCTATGGTGCTCTTAGCATAAGGTCAGTGTCTTTATTTTGTGGCTCCTACTCGAAATCCATGTTTGGCACTTCAATTAGTTGCTCAATCTGTTGAGCAAGCTCCCGATCCTGCATCTATTCACCGTATTCCTCAGATATTGGTTGTTCTATCTCATCAACCTGTATGGGTGTGGTTTCCTTCATCATCACACCTTGCCTTTGTTCTTCTGCATTCTTTTGCTTCTCTTCCTGTTCTTTCCTCCTTAGCTCCCGTTCTTCCTCTCGTTCTTGTTCTACTTGTTGTGATCTTAGTTATGCGACTTGCAATCTTATTTTCTCTCTTCCTCTACTTTTTTGTTTGTGTCCTCTACTTCCTTTTGCTTTTGTTTCCAAAGCTGCCTACATGAATAATGAATCTTCTTTCATTGTGAAGCTTGGTTCTCCCTTTATTATGTCAACAGCTTCCTCTTTCCCTAATCTTGTATTGGGTTGTTTCCTTCTGCTACTACTTTTGGACTTGATGCCATGTTAGTGTTAACTCCTTTTTTATGAAAAGTTGAGTGTCTACATATATTGGAAAGTTAACTAGCACTTGCTCAACTACTTCCCCAGTACTAATTTTAGTGGTCTCTCTTGAGGAAGCTTTCTTTGGTGCCATCATTCAATGAATGCTAGAGATAAGTGCTTCACGAGTGTGGTACCTATGGGACAGAAAGGACACTCATGGAAAGCAAACATTAGCTCTACCAAATCTAACTTCAAAGCATGATCAAGTAGAAATTAGGGCATATGATGAGAGGGATTGCACAATTTTGACTCACAGGGGTGACTAACTAACTATGGGAATTACGCACTATGTAGTCCCAATAATCTGTGTGGAAGCTTGATCATTGGAATTGCATAATGCGCAGTCTAGTCTTGGCTAGGGCCTATGAGAGACTGCACATTACGTAGTCTCAATGGAAAAGTTGGGAGACTGGCTCCTGGAACTGCAAAGTGCGTAGTTGGAGCCAAGCCAGGATAGGCTCTACACAATTCTAGAAGCCAAGGCAGAGGCCTTGAGCCTCCAGATTGCACAGTGCATGCAATGAAGTGTGAGATTTGGGTAAGGGGAACCCAAGTCTTACCATGGGGAGTGTGAAAATCAAGCAGATATGAAGGATGATGTGATTTTGGGTGTAGATCTGACTAAGTGTTCATTCATGCATGTGAAACAAGTGCAAAAATTTATTAAACTGAAGGAAAATAAAGCATGTGAAGAGAGTCAAAACATCAGTGATCGTTGGTGAAAAAATGGGAAAACACATGTGACACTTGGGAAAGGATATCTATAAATTGAAACAACACTTCTACAAGCTAAAACAGGTTAAAATTCCAGTAGTCTTTTAAAGAAGCAAGTGAAGAAACACTCTCACAAGCTAAACAACAAAAGCGATAGAAAAAGAGGCAAAAGACAATAGAAGCAAAACTCACTAGGAAAAGCGATGATAATTCTTTGAAGGCTCCTTTATCTCCTCAGGAATGCTAGAGCTTGATGATCAAATGTAAAAATGATCTCTAGAGGAATCCATTACCTATAATTTGGAAAGTTTCAATTTATGATGCACATGGCTAAGATCAAGGACAAAAGAGACACTTGGCAGAAACTTCTAAGGATAGCAATGTGCCACCTTGGGGAAACTAATAATAGATCCCTAATTCCTAGGTATGCTTCTTTCCCTTTAGTTTTCTTTCTTTTCTGGGTGGGGGAAACCTGCTATGCATTTCCCAAAAATATTCCATAGTTCTAGGAAGGACTGAGCAACTCTTTGGCTCATGCACTGCGTAGTTTCTAAGAACAGTGAAGTCTGTGCAATTTATGGGCTTAGTGGCTTTGGGTTGCCTCTCCTGTTTGCATAGTTTCCCAGCTCAAGGTTGGTTTCCATCCAGTGCTGCACAATGTTTGAGCTCAAGGCTCATTGGCATTCAGGATTGTGCAATTCCCAAGAGCAAGGCCAATTTTCCTCAAGAATTGTGTAGTTCTCTAAGGCAAGCCTGAAACTGTGAAAATACCAAGTCAAGAGATTGGCTTGTGGGTTAGAAAGTAAAATAAGTAAGAAAACACAAGGCAAGATAAAAGGATGAGGCTCAATCAAAGCCCAACTACCTTGATTAGTCCAAGATGAGTTGTTATGGTTTAGAAGAGAGGCTCCAAAACAAAGCGTAGGCAAAAGTTTGGAGGGTGGTTGTAGCTGCTACAACATTGGTGACACAATGGTAGAACTCCATCTCTCTATATGGACCTTATCTCGTGCAAATCAAGTCTAACCAAGCTTCTAGAAGTATTGTTCCATTCTTTGATTATCATAGCTTCTTCACTTAGGTTGGGTTAAAGATGTAGTCTCTACCATTCTCTTTATCAGCAACACACATACCAAGCCAAGTAAAATTGAGTTGTTTCAATTGGGGAGGAGGGGTATATAGATGCACAAGTAAAATAGACTGTTAGAGTTTTAGTTTCCTCTAGTGTTGCTCCACTGCCAGTAGGCCTGGACAGTACCCTGGTGGAGTCCCTTCAGGAACACAAGCATTGCTCCGCTGCTAGTGAGCCTAGGCAGTACCCAGGTGAAGTCACTTGCTTCACCTCTCTACACAAGAAACCTTTCTCTTCTTTCGAACTTTATTTTATTTTTTTCATTTTTCATTTTTCAAATAACTTTGCATGTGCACTTCTTTATTTCATAAGGGAGAAGAGAGATCCTGACTTATTGAGAGAAGAAAAGGTTTTCCCTTTAGAGAAGGATATTTATATATACCTCTAACATAATTTTTAAGGTTTTCCTCCTCTCCCTACTGTAACAGCCCTAGTGAAAATTCCATGTAATAAAAGTAAATAAAGGAAAAATAATAACCACGGATGATGGGACACTTATTCCATGCTGAATGTTGGGTAGAATCCTAGTGATGGGGATCACTTGTGATTGTTTATGGCTAAGGAAGTTGGCAAAGGCAATGGCTAAGGATTTGGAAAGGAAAAATAACAGAAATTAGGAGAAAAGGGAGGTGAAATTTCAAAGGTTTCATGTGAGGAGGAAAATGAAAGAAAATAATGGAAAATGAAGAAAATAGAAGCCTCATTCATAAAAAGGCTTATAAGGATCAGTTGGTAACCTTTTGCTAGTTCAGGTTTGGAGATATCACATTATTCTCTCTCTCTCTCTCATACTCTTGGAGACTAATTTTTCTTGGAGAAATATTAGTGGGTGTGGCATACATGGATTCTTGGAGCAAGAAGGAAAAGGAAGATTAGTGAAGTGCAAGAAGGCATCGGGATCAACAGCTACATCAAATTTTCTTGCAGGTACCAAGTTGCATGTATGTTTCCTTCACTAGTTTTGGCATGCATGGAACATGCATGTGGTTTCCTAGTTGTGATCTGTCATTGGCATGGAGGATTTCCTAGATTAATAGTGGATTGCCTAGCCTTACCATTTCCTAGATAGCCATGGTGATTGTGGGTTTACTTTCATTGTTTGTTTTTGTTTGGTTCTCATGTTTCTTTAGTTTGGGTTGAGTTACTAGTTCCTGGAGCCTTGGTTGGACAAACACTCTGGAGCCTCGTAACAGCTTGGGTTGAGTTACTAGTCATGTAGCCTTGGTTGGACAAACCCTCCGCAACCCATGGTGGGTTGAGTTACAAGTCTTGGAACCTCAGTTGGACAAATTATCTTGAGCTTGGTGATAGTTGTGGGTTAAATTACTAGTCTTGGAGCCTTGGTTGGAACAAATTATCTACATCCCTGGATGGCTAGGATAGAGACCGATCTAATGACGGTTTTGTGATGTCTAACTGTGAGGTGAAACCATTATTGGATGGGTTGAGGTGGATGGCCTCTATAAGAACTGGATGGTTTTTTATTGATGTGGTCTGGGATCCCACATTCATTCTTGGAATATGGCATGAGGGTGAATGACTGAAGAAATATTTGGCTAAGCCATTCTACAGTCAGGTGGAATGTGGAAGTCCCATTCCAGGTTTGGATTTTGCATCATTAATTAAAGGTTATTTCTCCGAGTATTTCTATGATTATTATGGTGGATTATATGTGGTGTATATGGTTGTAGTTTCATTGATATTTATGTACCTAATATGTTGGTGATGTATATGTTTTATGACAGCAACCATGTGTGGCTCTCGTCTTGTTTTTACTTGTAATTGAATGATCAATGTATCTATGACGTAATGGATGGAATGAAAATTGTTATGTTGAGGCATCAATGGTTCTTAGCAATTCTCAGCTAAGTATGAGACCCCTATGCTTAGAAATGTTAATTAAACCTATAGATTACACATTTGCAATATCTTTAATGAAATGCCTGGCGTGACTAGTAGGGGTCCAATCAAGGTCCTGAACAAGTATGTGCTTTAGTACTATCATTTCCATGTTATTTTATTGATCTAAAGAGATGATTCAATTATGGGCAGTGACCTAGGCTTTGGGCCTCAAAAAGTGGCTCAAATCCTAGATTTGTTGGCATAGCACTAACAGTTTTTCTCTTTGGTTGCTTGCAAGCAAGCATGTGAGAGCAACATTGAGTTTCTGATCGCCCTCATGCCTATAGCATGGGAGGGACTGAGGCTTAAGTTTTCCAAAATTTTAGTGGGACCCCAAGGTAAGTTGTCTAAAGTATTGGATTGGTTCCTGAGGGTCCTGTAGTTGATGATTAATGTCTGTATGGGGTGTTTCTGTCGCTTCCACTTCCTTAACGTGACTTAGGAGGTCAAATCATATCATAATGGCCTCGCTTCGCATGTTTACCCCAACTGGCTGGTTGCTTGGCTAGTTGTGGGAGGATGGTTTTACAAAGTGGTATCAGAGCATGGTTCACCCCTCAGACTGGATGGGCTATGTGTTGGTCATGCATGCACGTCAGTTGCATTCCATGTGCTTGCTTTATTTGCATGATGTTGGTCATGGTTGTAGTGATGTCGTCAGGTGAAACTTGATGTTTTGTTGAGGAATGAATCGCTGTGAGTGTATGACTGGTTACATGTTGATTTATGTCACTTACATATATCGTTGTAGTATGCTTGGTTACATTCTTACTTGATTGGTGACATTCTTGTGTGCTTGGGTGCATGTACCATTCTTGTAGGTCTGATTTCAAGTATTGTTCATTCATGCTTAATGATACATGTTTATGCATATGTGTGGATGGTTATGCATCGCTTATGCATGTTCATGTTTGCATGTGTTCAAGTGTACAATGATGTATTGGTGGTTTTCATGCATGAGGTCGTGGTGTGTTGTTGTTGAGGTCATGCATTGATAATTGGACCCTAGCTAGAATGATGGTAGCATGGTCATATGCTTATGTTTTATATTTTGATATGTTATCATGATTATGTTATACATGTATCACCATGATTTGTTGATCTTGTAGACAAGGTATCCTCCCTAAGATATACTAAGGTACGTTGGTTTATTGTGATTTGGTTTTGCTGACATCATACACCTTGCAGGAAGAAATATCAAATGGCTAGCAAGATGGTTGACTACAAAGACTCTTCCGATGAATTCGAAGAGAAATATCATGTTGGGAACTCTTCTGATTTGGCAGTTACACTAAGAAGCTTAAAGGAAGAAATAAGGAGTTGTAAGGTAGATAATGGCATAATCATGGAGGCATAGGAGAAACAAGAAGAGGTAAATGCAGTAATACTTTAGAGTTTGTCATATTTCCTATGACAGGGACAATGTCAAATTAGCTATGAGAAGGAGGATACAACTAATGGGGCATATGGTAGTCAGTAGCATAGTGGTCACAGATCAGATAGAGATGACACAATTAGAGATGATAGATTGTTGGACACTCCAAATAGGATAGGGTATAGACACATGTATGATTCTAGTTCTGATTCAGATAGGCATCATGATCGTCATCATCATCATCCTTACAGGAGGAGTGATAGGGGATATTGTCGAATGAGTTTAAGAAAGACAAGGCACCAACATTTGATGGAGAGATGAAGAAACCACAAGATCCAGAGGCATGGTTGCTTGGCATGAGGAAATTCTTTAGGTTGCATGACTATTCAAATAACATGAAAGCTAGAGTGGCTAAATTCAATCTCAAAGGTAAAGCAAACATTTAGTGGGAAGATGTGAAGAATTTCATATGTATTCGTGAGGAATATTTGACTTGGAGTGAATTTTAGCGGCTATTCAAGAAGAAGTATTTGTCAGAAATATACTTTGGTGATAGAGTAAAGGAATGTTATGAGCTAAATATGGGATCTATGATGAATGATGAGTACACTAGCAGGTCCTCGGAGTTACTGAGGTATGTACCTTATCTCACAGAAGAAAATGTCAATATTCAGAGTTTCATTAGTGGGTTACTGGTTTCATTTAAAGATAGAATTGAGTTCGATGAGCCTAGATCATTGGAGGAGGCCATTCAGAAGCTAAGGTTTTTCTATGAACAATCAAAGCACAGAACCGAGACTAAGCTGGACTGGAGAGGTAATGCAAAGAACCAAGAAAAAGGGGATAGAAAGAGAGTAAGGCCTCAGGATATAGGTAACAAGGAGAATGTTGCACCACCTAAGAGGTTCAATGCATCAGACAAAGGATAGGGACACTGATTTGAGGAAGAATAAGGAGCTCGTGTAGTGTTGAACTTGTGGAGGAGATCATTGCAAGAGAGACTATCCACAGTACCAAAGTGGTAGGCCTAATATATACATTGTGCAAGAGGCACAAACTATTGGAGATGTCGATCAGGGTATTCCACGCATTTATGTAGAATTGGATAGCAAATAGGAAGAGTATCATGCATCTATCAATGAAATGGATGGTAACCTTTGTGATAAAGTTATTTCTATTTTGATTAACCCTGGATCTAATTATAGCTATGTTAGTGCTGACTTGGTGGATAATTGTGGTTTGAGTATGGAATTGCATGCCGAGTCTTGGTTAGTGCAATTGGCTATAGGTATGAAGAAGCGAGTTCATCATTGGGTAAGAGCTTGTGCATTTGAATTGAATGATATTCCTACCACACCACATTTGAATGTATTATCACTAGGTTCATACAGTATGTTGTTAGGCATGGACTAGTTGTATCTTCATAGAACCACGGTGGATTGTTATGATAAAGCCATTGAGTGTGTTGATGACAATGGGGAACTAATAATCTTATAGGTTAAGAAGAAAGCTACATCAGTTAGGATAGTGATAGTTATGCAAGAAAAGTGTAGCTGCAGGAAAGGATGTGAGTTATTCACAGTGCAAATTTCTAGTGATAAGGGTAAGGAAGTTGAGGATATGGATGTGTTGAGAAGGTACTCAGTTTTAAAGTAGTGCAAGGATGTATTTCTTGAGGACATTACAGAGTTTCCACCTCACAACAAGGTAGAATTTTCTATTGAGTTAGTGCCAAGGGCAGCTCCACCATCAAAAGCACCTTACAAGATGAGCACACCTGAGTTGGTTGAGTTAAAGTTGCAACTGAAGCAAATGTTGGGCAAGGGGTAGATTAGGCCAAGTGTATCACCATGGGGTGCACTAGTATTGTTTCTAAAGTATAAAGATGGAGCACTCAGATTATGCATTGACTACATGTAGTTGAACAAAGTGACCATCAAGAACAGGTACCCTTTGCTGAGGATTGATGACTTGTTCGATCATCTAAAGGGAGCAGCAGTGTTCTCGAATATTGACATGAGATCTAGATATCATTAGGTATGCATCAAAGAGGAAGAAATTTACAAGACCGCTTTCCAGACCAGTTATAGGAATTATGAGTTTGGTGTTGTTCCATTTGGCTTATCTAATACTCCAGCTACATATAAGTGTTTGATGAATAGTGTGTTGCATCCATATTTCGATAAGTTTGTTATTGTGTTCGTTGATGATATACTAGTATATTATAAAAATGAGGAAGAGCATACCAAACATTTAACAGTAGTGTTGAGGTTGTTGAGAGAGAATGTTGGCTTGTTGGGTCCTGACCTAGGTTCAGAAGTGATTTAGCCAAACAAATCCCAAAACTACCAGTCCTTTTGGCAACAATTTGCAATGTGTGGACTGAGGTCTCACCCGAGGTAATATGGGAGGGTGCTGGAACTAGGTTTCTGCACCCTAGGGATGTCTTGATGAAGTCTGGGAAGTTCATGAACTGAACCTATACGCCTGCACTGCTCCACACAACCATCTATCATTTGCAACTTGTGCAACTGCTTCCACGTAGCTTTGTAAAGAGTGTGAAGAGGTGTTGTCTAGATCCTTATTCCTTAATGTGCTTTTATTATAGATCTTAACTTAATTATGTGGGCCTAATATTCTCATTCATCATTTAAAATTCATAACCAGTTTGTGCAATCATAAACAATAAAGAGATGCATAAATATAACAGAAGCCTAGACACAGAGTATTCCAATATCAACTTATATTTTATTAATTCTTTGTCCCAGTACAATTCCAACTCTGCCCTGCGCACTCAGCTGCAGGGGTCCATGCACACAACTGTGGACTCTACCAGGCCTTTGTGCACTCAACTGCAAAGCCTCTTCCTACTACTACAACCCAAGACTCGGAGTTACAGACTCAGAGCTAATTCATCATCCAAAAACCCAAATCACTTCTCCAAGATAAGACTGACTTTTACACTTAGAGCCTCACTCTATTTATACAATCCCATGGTCCACGGACCATGGGTAGGCCAACACATTCTATATTAAATTATTTTAGGGCAGACAACCCTAGACTCTCGCGCTCCGCGCCCACATTTTGCGGGGTTTTTACAAAACCTCGAGCTTCAAGCCCCAAAAATATGCTATTGGGGCATCCACTACCCAACAAGCCCCCAGCACAATCATCGTGACTCATCCCAAGTCACTCTACTGGATGGTGATCTTCGTGCGGATTCCATCTAGCAACTTCTACGCTTCACTTACGTCTGCAACACGTTCTTCCACTTTCCGTTGTATCAGTTGTGCACAGATATCCGATGCATCATTGTCAGGGGAACCTTCTTGCCTTGGCACATATGTACCTTCATTTGGGCCAGCTTTCCCTCGATCATGGCGGTGACTGTGAATGCTTCCTCAAGCCAAGGCTGGATGCATGCTTTAAGCATTGCTTCTTTCTGGTGCATGGCATCCACCTATTCCTTTAGATCCTGGGCCTCCCTCATCTTGCCCAGTCGCTGAGTAAGGGCGACCATCTACGCAGTCCCCCGAACATTGTCATAGGCCTGCTGCAACTCCCGCACTTCTATCTCTAAACAATGTAGCATTGGGTCTTCCTACAATGAAGTGCGGGTGAAGAGTGACTAATCTAACAAGCTTGTGCAATCCTATATGGCGTGCTCTATTTCTTCCAACCTTGATTGAATGACGCGATGGTGCCACTCTCTGACTTGCGAGGGTGTAGAGGGTTGTGCCTTCAGCCGCAGCTCAGTGATCTGGAGGTTCAACTCCAACTGAACCTTTGTGGCCTCCTCCTGGGCCTTGCAGACTCTAGCTGCTAGTTGATGAATCTTTTCTGCTATTGGGAGTACTGCTAGCATGACCAACTCCTATATGTTGCTACAGGCCTCCTCCACGGCCTGTTCCAATCCCTGGGTTTGTGCAACCAGGTTGTCACGCTGCAGGCTGAGCTGTTCTAAATTTAACTTCTACTTGCTCAAGACTTGGAGGGCACGGCCCTCCCTGGTGCGAAGCTCAGCAGTTACCCCATCCTGTAGTTGGTATAGGATTTCTCTAGGAAGGGCGGCCAAATTCAACCCCCAGCCCTTCATTTGACTTGTCGTGGCCCCGTCGCCCTCGGCGGCTACTAAGACTGTGCCTTCTAGTAATACAAAAGTGTTCGTGGTGTAGACGCACAACATCAGCTCAGCTTCGGATGTACCTGCCACAACATGTGGCACCATTATTCCTTGGGGTCACACTTGTAATGCTTGCAACTGCGCTTGGAGTGGCCCCAACACAGTTGTCTGCTCCGTCATTAATTCTTCAAAAGCATCCTTAGTGACATCGCAAACTATTTCGCCAATGTCAAGAAGGTCTCCCTCAGAGTTCTTTATTTCCTTCATCTTTTTTTGCGAGGTTGGCTTCTCATGGATGCACGGCCTCTTGAGTTGGATCAATTTTAGTGTAGGGTCCATGCATTCCTATCCTTCCATGGTCTCTTTGGTGGGTACAGTTGTGGTCTTTATCATCTGTGCTGCCACTGTTGCCTTAGCCGCCTTCTGCTACGTGGCCGCTTCTTGTTCCTAGTGCTTTCTCTCCACCAGCTGCACGATGCACAGCTTGGTTTCCTTCTTTTGCTGTTGTGCTGTGATCTTTTCCATTTCTTCCAAGTCTGGGGCACACCACTCTGAAGGTCAGGACTCCATTACCGCAAAGATCACATCATCCGTTACAATGAACGGGAGCTTCACCCATGTTCGTGCAAGATCTTTGTGCACCCGGATATACAAGTTATGCATATCCGCCTTGAACTTTGCCATGATCTGTAAGCTATTATGGACTATAGGGGACAAGCACGGCCTACGATTGATCCATGTTCATATGCTTGCCTCTACGAACACCCAAAACACATTTATCCCGCAAATCCTCGTCGCATCTTTCATTTCCCAGAGCGAGGTGTACCTTGTGGCTTTGGGTAGGTCACCCTCAACCATGGGAAACTAGTTGTCTTCTGGTATCTCTCCTACAACCAACAGGATGGATAAGAGCAACCACGCATAGTGGAAGGTCTTACCTTGCTCTTGGGCCTCTCTACAGTTTTTCAAAAACTCGTCACAGAGGAACTGTGCCCAGTTGAACTGGACCCCCTCTACGCACTGCTCTGCCAACGCAATTACAGATGCTGGCACTTTGTCAGCCTGACATTTCCTCATTAGCTTACCGACCAGTAGCTGGGTAGCTACGCACACCCCTTGGTCCTTGATGCTTGTGGTTACATACCCTCGCTTCCTCTTCTCCAGCTTATATTTGGCCTTCATAGATTCTGTGAGGGCCAAGTCATTGCTCTTTCCTGCTATGGCTGCAAAGTTGTTTCCTTTGATGGGCAGCTGAGAAATCCAGTGTTAATTAAATCGGTCTTGATGGGAATCGGCTCCTCTAACCAAAGATACCCATCATGTACTAGGCACATCAGCTGTCGGATGACAAAAATTGTGATGGGTGCGCAGTGGTAGTGGGTATCCATCGCAGATGGAGTAACCCAGCCCTCTCCACACTGCGTAACCATTTCTGCTGTAGTAATTTATTCGTGGCCAACTATGGGAACTTCTTGTTGTCCACGAGGTCCCAGTCTTCGAACTTCATATTAGGTACCCTTCCCATCAGTGGACCTTCAAACCTTATTTCATCTGAAAGGAGCAGGGTCTAGAGCACACTCTTCATGGCCTCTAGGTCCTTCGGTATCTTGGCTTTCCCCTTCCACAAGGGGATGTAGGGGGGTAACTTTATCGCTGAAGGCACTTGGGAGACAATCTCCACCTCATCGTCCTATGCTTCAATTTGGGCAATCAGAGCTTGCAAATCTTCCTCCTCCTCCTCAGTTTCAAGGGTGACGGCTTTTCCCTTCTCTGTCATTGATAATTTACTAAACTGGGGGTTCTGTGGTGATACCCAAACTGGCCCCATTGTTTTCTTATCTTTTTGTGGTCGCAGCGTGCGAGGTGACTTAGGAACTTCTGGTGCAGCTGCCACCTCTTCAGGCTCTTCCTAGACTATATGGGGCTCTGGGGTAACTTCCGCAAATCGCACTCTTGTTCTTGCAGCCGTCATCGTGTTTGCAGTTGAGGGTGGTAAGAGTACACAGTGCTCAGTGATCTGTACTTTCTCAATTCTCAAACAACCAAGTGTTGTCCTGTGGCTAGCCCTAATGGTTTTATAGCATCTTTTGAATTTTAATTCGACCCTTCCCCCCACTTCTGAGTCATTAATGCCATTTTGGCAGAAGATCGTCCCAAATCTCACTCTTAATTTGTATCTTAATTGCCCACTGCCCTCTCCTTTTTGCCTTAAATTGGACCTCTTGTCATGAATAATGAGACCGATGGTCACCTCCCAACCTATCCATGTAGCAGTGTGGCTTCCTATGCACAGCCGAAACCCCTGTGACATATCGATCTTGCATGCAACCTCCTTTTCACGCAGCTCCCATACAAACTCTTTTATAGTCCCACGCTCTCTTTCAACTACTTGCAACGCTGAGACTGTGCTTTCTACAAATAGTTAGGTGGTCGCACTCGTGGTGTGAGGCTTCAAGTCACCTTTCAACCTGGTTTGTGGGTGTCCCTTAGTTACCCTCGCACTAGTCAATGCCTCGTGTTCTTCCTTATACGTTGCGCTCCCCTAGTTACTTTGTTTAATAAGGTGCAGTTGCAACCATCATAGCAGAGCTAGAAATTTGCAGCGATAATCTTCTAATGTGGTGGTATGGCTGCCCGTAGACATGTTTGCATGCTTTCAGTTTCCCGTTTTCTGATTTCTGCGTCTATTACCATGCTTTTCTACTTCAGTCGTACCCAAGCTTCTTCGGGTTCGCGAAGGTTCAAGTTCCCTTACCGAATGACATCTTGTAACTGCATAATTCCTTTACCCGAATCCTCGCGTACTTTCCTAACTGTGGGAGCTATGGTATGGGGATTCTTCTCTACTCTTATGGATTTATCTCCTCTCATCAATGTTGGGATCACTTCCGCACTCTGGTTTTTGCTCATTGTCCTATAGGCCCAACGAACTGCTAGTACGTGCAGGTCCCAGTCAGTTCGTCACACCTGGTGAATTTTGTTCATAATTCCGCATAGCTTTTTGAATGCTCAGACGTGGAATTGTTTTCGCTTTTCCTGCTGCCACGTCTGGTCCTAATTTTCGATCCTTAGTCTGGGACATGCTTGCACAACACACATTTGTAGCCATCGACACAGGTGGATGCACAAGCTGCTTCATCCTGGCTACCTGACTCTCATTTGACGCTGGGGACTTCCAAACCGTAAGCGCATCCATCTTCTACATCGCGCCAGTTCCCAATGGTCTTTTGATGTGTACTCCATCATCGTGCGGGCATTGCACACAATGCCCATTGCAATAGACCGTACCGCTACTCTTTCGATACTGCACTTCCAAATTTGTCTAATAATTCATCCATCGATGTAACCCCATCATATGTTGGCAGTTCCCTTGCTTCTGTCATCACGCACTGCAGTGATCTAATCATCATGTTGCAATTCAGTGTTGTCACTTCGTGCAGTTGGTTCTACCAGCGTTCTACTTCTTCATCTGAATCCGAAGTATAGGAACTGTCATATTTCCATGAGATTCTCCCATCTGCAGTTGGGTTCACCTGGTCCTGGTCTTGCGCTGTTATTTGGTAAATGCAATCTAGCTCATCATCGCTATCATCATCACACACAAGTTCAGTGTAGCGCGCTCCTTCAACTGGATCTAGTGGAACTACTATGCATAGGGACTTTTTCTCGAATATCATCTTCCACTTCTTCAGGTTGATGACTCCATTCATATCAGTGGCCCAATCTATTCCTAGCAACGCGAGTAAGGATTGTTGTCATCAATAATCTCTATCACTTCAAAGTCTATCTACATGCTTGTGCCTTCGATATCAATTGTTACCCATTTCAACCTTCCCATGGGAAAAATCTTCTGTTGGTTTTCCATTCATAATTGAATAGGGGACCACTACAACGCGGGCCAGCCCATGCGTTCCCATGTTTGCTTTGGTAACACATTCACATCTGAACCTAGGTCTAGGACTACCTGATCCATTTCATACTTGCCATTCTATGTCGTCAATCTCATTTCCCTCCCGGTGTGTAATGTATGCTTTCCCAGTTTCCAGACTAAGCGCAGTTCCCCTAACCCTAGACACCTAGTTATCAACTCCTGTAGTCCTTTAACTGCCTTATTGTCGCGCAGCAACTTCATGCATGTCTCTAAAAAGGTAGTAAGCATAGAAGGATCCATTCCTAGCTCTGGTTGATCCTTACTACCTGAAGTAGAGGCCTCCATGAAGCTCTTCTTAGCTTCCATAAAAATATGCTTTACGCGTTCCAATTCAAACTCAGGTTCCTTTGTAGGAGCCTTGTGAACCCATGTATCTTCCTCGGGCTGCTTCCCCTTATCTTCCCTTGTGGTTGTGCCACTTCTGAGCATCATGCTCATGTTGGAGTCTTCTTCACATGGTTCAAACCTCATCATTTGGATATTCTGAGTCAGAGTAGGCTGTAGTACCCCTTTCTTGTGCATCTGTGTGATCAACATAGGACAATCTACCATTTCATGATCAAACTGAGCACAATACGAACAAGATATTCTCATTGGGTTGGTACAATCACGAGCATAGTACCCTGGTCCTCCGCAATTGTAACAGATTAACTGTCTTCGGCCCCTTCCTGGTCCCATTCCTCCTCATCCTCGACCTCGCCCAAGAAATCTAGCATGCGCCATCCCCGCAGTTAGGTCAAGGCATCGCATTTCTATCTGCATTCTATATGCTGGGGTTTGCTCCATCATTAACTCGTAGCTGCGACAAGTACGCTCGTTGTGGCCCACCGATCTACAAAAATTACAAAACAGTTGTTGGGGAGTCTGTGTATACTTCTGCAACAAGTGACAGTTATCCATTGTGTGATTTCCTCCTATCTGACATATTGCGCACCATAGCACGAGTTTGCACTTGGCCCTGCCTGTGCCTCTAGTCTCAACGGCATTGGTCCCCCTCCTATCAAGTAGTTCACAAATACTGGACAGTGGTATTTGTCATGGCCTTGGCCTTTGCATTTTATGCACTGCACTTCTTCATGCACCTCTTGCCATGGTGCCCTATCCTACTTCAAACTCTGCATCTCCAAGCATAGATTTTGTAGTTGCGTGTGGATTTGTTGGACTCCCAATCCCAGATCCTGTATTGGTGTTTCATGCAACCTCATATCTGTTTCCAATGCTTTGGCCTGGGTTGAAAGCTTCTGCTATGACAGTGCTATCCTCAGGTGTGGTGTGAAAGACGCCACAAACCATGCGTGGTGCTGTGCAACCATTAGCGTCATATTAGCCTCGCGGATCGTACTCTTCAGCCTCTGATCTAGATCATAGGGGGTCTCACCTAGAAGCATTGCGATTGCTTTAAATCCAATGATTGATTGTCTCTCTTACTTCGGCCGGCTAAATTCTTTGTTTAGAGCATTTTGGATCTTCTCTATTCCTGCATTTGGGTGATCATTAGAGTGCTTGATATACCATGTCAGTGTGCGATCCTGTAGCGCGCTCACCAATGTGGCCTTCTTAATGTTGTCGTCCATGACCCCTTGTGCTTCCCACACTACTCTTACCATGAACCAGAACTGGTTCGGATCCTCATTCCCTACTCCTCTGAATACAGGTAGCTTGATCGTGCTCACCATGCTGAACTGTGGGTTTGGTGGAGGTGGGGTGGGTGAAGATGGATGTGAAGTAGGTGAAGCAGGTGATGGCGTAAGTGGAGATGATAACTACGGAATGCCCTACCTTATCAATCTGATCACACTTCTCAAAGAAACTCGAGCAAGCTCTTCCTCACTCTCTCATGAAGGTGAAATTAAGGGGTTGTTTCCTAATACCTCGATACATTTGTAGATCTTTTCGCTCCACATCGTTCCAAACATTAATGTATTTGCATAACATGCTTTTCATATAAAAGCATCTTAATTCAAGTATTCAATGATTTAATGTCCTTACCTCGCAGTCCCTTGAGAAAATGTTATTCTACTTCGCTATAGCTCACGGTTGTGTCTACCACGAACTCAGTGATAAATCCCCTTATTATCTGGTTGATCCAATGGTCCACAGCTTGCACGATCTTATCTTCTAATGCCTCTAGTTTGCGCACTAACTTCGAAGTCCACACTATCAGTTGGTCGAGCTTACACCTTCCTTGGCTATCGGCTAACCTTGCGATCCACTCGTATA
Organism: Pinus tabuliformis; assembly: GCA_031772625.1. NCBI lineage: Eukaryota > Viridiplantae > Streptophyta > Pinopsida > Pinales > Pinaceae > Pinus > Pinus tabuliformis. The sequence goes on along the minus strand of CM062812.1, from coordinate 379,844,760 downwards.
GTTTAGAAGGAAAGGATGCGAAGAAGATCTCATGGATTTTCGTATACACATAGTGATCCAACCACCTTTTCTTGGATATCTACGGAGTTCTGTTTTCCTATGTCACGAACTTGTGAAGCTTATTGTCCAACCACTCTTCAATTTCCTTCTTTGTTGGGTTCTAGTGGCATGATATCAAACATCCTTTAGGCAGATCCCTGCCCTGGCAACGGAACCATTTGTTGGCTTGTTCGGGCCTGACCTAGGTTCAGAAGTGATTTAGCCAAACAAATCCTAAAACTACTGGCCCTTTTGGTAACAGTCCGTGGTGTGTGGACTGAGGTCTCACCCTAGGTAGTATGGGAGGGTGGTGGAACCAGGTTTCTGTACCCTAGGGATGTCTTGATGAAGTCTGGGAAGTTCACAAACTGAACCTGCGCACCTGCGCTGCTCCGTGTGGCCATCTATCATTCGCAACTTGTGAACTGCTTACACATAGCTCTGTAAAGAGCATGAAGAGGTGTTGTCTAGATCCTTATTCCTTACTATGCTTTTATTATAGATCTTAACTTAATTATGTAGGCTGAATATTCTCGTTAATCATTTAACATTCATAGCCAGTGCGTGCAATCATAAACTGCAAAGAGATGCATAAATATAATAGAAGCATAGACACAGAATATTCCAAAATCAACTTATATTTTATTAATTCTTTGTCCTAGTACAATTCCAACTCTGCCCTGTGTACTCAGCTCCAGGGTCCACGCACACAGCTGCGGACTCTACCAGGCCTCTGTGCACTCAGCTGTAGAGACTCTTCCTACTACTACAACCCAAGACTCAGACTTACAGACTTAGAGCTAATTCATCATCCAAAAACCCATATCACTTATTCAAGCTAAGACTAACTTTTACACTTAGAGCCTCACTCTATTTATCCAATCCCATGGTCCGTGGACAATGGGTAGGTTGACACATTCTATATTAAATTATTTTAAGGTGGACAACCCTAGACTCTCGCACTCCATGCCCACATTTTGCGGGGTCTTTACAAAACCTCGGGCTTCAAGCCCCAAAAACATGCTATGGGGGGATCCGCTGCCCAACAGAGCATCAACAGTATGCTAATCCCAGCAAGTGTAGTTTCTTTCAAACAAAGGTACACTACTTGCGGCATGTTGTCTCCAAGGAGGGCATTGCAGTAGATCCAGAGAAGATAAGAGCCATCATGGAATGGGTAGCTCCTAAGAATTTGGATGAGGTGAGATATTTCATGGGGTTGGAAAACTATTATAGAAGTTTCATCAAGAACTTCTCACATATTTCTCATCTTGTCACATCATTATAGAGGAAAGGTAAGAAGTTCGAATGGATAGAGGAGTGTGATGCTAGTTTTGAGTAGCTCAAGTAGTTTTTGACACATGCGCCAATGTTAAAGATTACAGATCTAGACAAGGAACTTGTAGTATACACATATTCTTGTAAGAAGGGACTTGGTGGAGTCCTTATGTAGGATGTGTTATGCTCCTATACCATTAGGTGTCATATTTCATGATTGACTGGTTAAAATCCCCAATACATTCATCCTTTCCCTGTTGCAAAGGTTTTCCATATTTTGAAAAATAATCAAAAAAATAAAAAAATGAAAAGAGGGTATACCCTAAAAGAAATATCAAAGGGTAAAAAGAATGAAATGGTCAAGATAAAAAATGAAAGAAATGAACCCCAAAGAAAAGGACCATGAAAGTGTGCTAGTCCAAAATGCCACTACTATTCTATTTTTGCAAAGAATCTCATTGTGTGCAGTTGGTTGACTCTTGCCACAGTTGATGAATGGCCAAACAACTTAATCATGGCCAGTTCATGTTTGAATTTCCTGTCTTAGAGATAGAGAATAAAATCTATCCAAATAGTTCAATCTTGGCAGATAAGTAGATAGGTAGAGAAGCAAAGGAGCTCAATAGTTAAATCTGAGTCCTTGGAAGAAATAAGGGAAGACTTAGATAGGATTCCCATGAAAAGCAAAGAAAATTTGTAAGGGTTTGCTAGTCCAAGTGCACCCATGGAAGAAAAAATGTTAGGTATTGTAGGCTAGGTAGGTAGTTTTGGTGTTGCAGAAGCATGCTTATGATTAATTTTGTCTCTCAAAGATGTTCATCTTATTGATATCATAAGTACCATGGAAACTGTTTGGTTACAAATCAAACGAGGCATGACTAACTTCCCTTCACACTTTTGCCTAAAACATTTACTAACTTCCCCCAGGGTGTTGAGATCTGCTTAATATCCCTCTTAAATCACTTCATCTCATTACATAAAATACCTAAAACCACATTTTACTTAGGTACTGAACCACATTTCCAGTGTAAAAATCCCTATTTTCCTGTTAAGCCTAAGTTGTTAAACATTATGACTTAGCGTTTATTTTTATATTAATTTTCATACTAACTTTAAATTTATTATATAATTCCCATATAATTTGTTCCCCCCTGTATTATGTAAATATATGAAAAATCTCCAAAAAATTAATATCCCGCCCCTGGTTAATCTATAACCATAGCACTATGTAAACGAGGGTTTAATGGTTCATCTGGAATTTATTAAAAACCTCAGCCACGCAAAATGTGGTTAATTAGCCATCTTTGTTAATTAATAAACGCCCCAACAACCAATAATAATCACCCCGAGAAGTGTCAAACCATTGTTTATATTACATGTGCCTCGCACCGTAACCCTCCGCAAGCTCCATTAACCATTAACCGTTGGATCCGGGCCCGCTCATCGGACGGCCCATGATCATATCGGGAGGCCCTCTGCCACCGATGTTTACCGCCCAGGGAGCCGGCGGTATTATCGTCGTACCAGGGACATGTGGTGCCCTCCTGCCATGCTCGCAGCCCCTCCCCCCAAAACCGCCTTAGCTCATAAGCAGTGCGAGCCAATACCGCTTACCGCCCTCCCGCTGACCCCACCCCTGATGTCATCACCACCACATCAGCAGCCATACTCCCGCATCACGATAAAACGTCACATCCCGATGATGTCATCCGACAGAAAAACGCCAAAAAGCCCCGCGAAGCCAATTTTTGTTAAAAAACTCCTGAAAATGTCATTTTCACCCATTTTCATTCATCTTTTCTGCAAAAACTGTTGCAACTCATTGGTCAACCTGCAATTGCCCTGTTCGCCCCAAAATACAGGTATTTACCCCGTCTCACCTCTCAAACCTGTATTTTTGGTTTTCCTCTGTAAATTATACCTATAAGAGCCAAATTCAAGCTGAAGCAGTCCATAATTTCCATACGAAGACATCCAGAACTTCTCTTTTTCCCGTTTTTCTCACAGAAACTTGACCTCCAGTTAAAAACACCGTAAATGAACATGGAAGCCCCTGTGGCCCTCAATGTTGCGCCCCTCAATGCACCGCACAAGGACCAGGACTGGTTGCCCTTGGCTGACAGATATTTTCAAATTAAAGAGTTATCTAGTGATATGAACCATCTCCAGACATTTTTCAGAATTAGAAATAGCCATCTCAGTAACTCTGATATCCTTGGAATATGGGAGTCCAATCTCCCCAAATATTACCTTCCCTCAGTTAATGTGTTCCCAGATCTTATCCACCATTGTTGTGCAAACTATGACCCTATCAGTAAAGCAATTATGACTCCATCACAAACTGTTCTTTTCTACATAACTACTGAGTCTATCAATGAGATGGTGCACTTCCATCCAGCTCAGCCCCTTACTCCTCTCTCCATCAGATTTTTGCTTAAGAAAAGCTATCAATTGACCAATGTAGAAATAACCCGGATTGCTAAGTTATTTATGAAGCCATATTGCAAGCCTCAAGGCCCACCTCCCTATGTACATTCCTGGTTTACTGAAACTAGCAGGCTTATTCTTGACATGACATCCTATATCTTGGGATTCAAAACCAGTGAATATGTTGATGAGACCATATTTGTTATGTTGTCAATGTTTACTACAGGACAACCCCCTACTGTCAAATATGATTATGCCTCTTTCATTTCCAATACAATCAATTAGCAATTCATAAATCTAGAAAGAGAAGGAGTTTTCAAGTACACTTCATTTATATACCACCTTCTACTATATTATCAGACAAACAACTTTTCATTTCCTACCAGAAAATTGGATTCCAAAGGAGAGAGGAGGTCTATGATCTTTTGGACCTCAGTCTTCCACAATGTTTCTGAATCCCCTTATACCTACTGTGAATTCATTGACTAGTTTATACATGCAGCTTCCACTATGTTGGTAGGAGCTCCTCCTCCTAGGTTCTCTGGGGATATAAAGAAGATTTTACAACTCTCCAAAAACTACAGAATACGTGATTGGTACCTCTACCAGAATCACACTGAAATCAGGATATATGGCTGTGAGTTGTGCCCTTATAAGCTGCCCAAATATGTGCCTATGAGATTGTTTGCCCTAGAGTATTTTAGGCAATTTATCAATGCAGATTTAACTCACTTTTGCAATGTAAAGAAAAAGGCTCAACTGAGAATAAGAAACTAGTTAGGCCCATTTATCATTAACATGAGGGAGGCATGAGAAGATGCTAATAGGATATTTGGGGAAGAACTTAAATTGAAGAAAATATTCTAGTGGGTACCATATGACCCAAATAGCTTTATAAGTGATAGAAAAGTAAAGAATAGGCTATCAACCTATAAACATTTTAGGATCCCTGAAATAGAGCAATTTGCTAATCAGGATGAGTAGGGAGAGGGTACATTAATAGAAGAACTTACTCAGCAAGAAGTGATGGAACAAGCTATGAAAGATCTTGAAAAGACCCTTGACATGGACTCTTTTGGACAGGTATCTTTCAAGCTACCTTAGCAAACTGGAGTGGGTACATCCTCTGCTGGAACTTCACAGCAACCTGTACAGGAAACCAGTGAACCAAGTATAGGGTATTCTAAGGGCAAGGAAGTGGCAGGCACGAAGCAGCAAGCAATGACTGACCAGTAGGAGAAAAATCCTCTAGTAAAAACTAAAGTACCAGAGATACCAGCATTATAGACTCTTCTAAATGAGGAAAAATGTAAGAAAAGAGATAGAGAAGAGGCCACACCCATCAGTGGACCTGCAGAACAGCCAGGTGCAAAAAGGCAAAGACTGAATCCTCTATCTGAAGAGGAAATCATTGAAGAAACAATAGAAATCCTAAGAGGTGAGAGGGCAACCAGCCCACAGACCTCCCCAGTGATAGACATATCAACCAACTCACACAGGCAAGAGCTAGAAAGGCAGCATAGTGTGGAAGTTTCATCTACTAGGCCACCAAGTACACATAATTCTGATATCAAAAGAACATTCACAGAAATAAAGGCTATGAATGATCCACTGAGGCTGCATATTTATAACCAATATCTTAAAATGGCCCCCACAAAACAGCGAAGATTGATGTTTGCCTATGACATAAAGGAGGGAAAAATGATCATGACCTATTTTAAGCCTAAGGTGCAGCAACCACAGTCAGTAGGTGACTACATCAGGACAAATTTGGAGGTCTTAGCCAAGGACATTAATCCAATAGACTAGATTGAGATACACAAACAGATTGGAGAGATGGTGTATTCCACGCTAGCTAATAAAGCAATGTTGGCTCATAAATTGCAAAATTCCTTAAATAATACCTCTTCTCAGCTAGACTTAGAGAAAGCCTCTTCTCTAGCAAAGGAAAATAGGATCAAATCCTCAGAGGAGATCATCATTGAACTGGGACATGATCCCAAATATGCCAAAGGCATAAAAGACCTAATAAAGAAAAAGGAAGAGGACATTTTTGCCCTTAGAAAACAACTCAAAATGCCTCCTTCTATGCATCCACAAACAACAGATATGGTACAACAAAAATCCGAAGAGGACATGATGGACTTGCTCATGAGGTTGAATGAGAGATTGAGTGAGACAGAGCAGGCATTGGAGAAAGCACTACAAGAAAAGCAGGGAGAGTCGACCTCCTAGCCACCTGAAGTAACTCCAACAGTCACAACTGCCCCTCCTACAGTTATAATAATAGTGCCTCCCACTGTCCCGGCATCAACAGCAGAAATCACCACAGGTACCTCAGCAATAGCAATAGCACCAGGCAGCAGTACAACTATGACTACAGAGCAATTAATAAAAGCCATGGAGGAGTTGAAACTTCAAGTATCAAATCTGAAGCAAGTCAAAGAAAAATTGGCAAAGGTTGAACAAAGCTATGATAAATCCAAGATGAATGTGGCAGAGAAAACAAGGGAGGTCAAAGCATTGGAGAACAAGGTAAGAGCCTTAGAGAAGGATCTCTCTCTGGATAGGCCTCTGGCAGAAATCAGAGGAATTTTGTGGTCCAACATCACTCAATCCCTTAGTGATGTGTGGAAATCTATTAAAAACATTCATGAGCAAATTGACCTAATAAAAGTTGCCCAAGTGGAAATTCAGAAAACAAGAGCCTTATTGGGACAGATGCCTGAGCAAGCTAACAGGCTAATACATTTTTTGAATACCAAGACCAGTGAAGAACTGGAAGCACTTGATATTAGGGATAGGACAGGTACCATTCTGGACATCAAGAGATTTCTAACCATGAGAACTCTAATGCAAATTTTGGACAGAAGATGCCAGGACATGTAGGTAGAAATTGATTCTTTCACAGAAAAATTTACAGTCCTGCATCAAAAATGTTTGCCAAGTCCTTTGGGAAATAATGATCGTCTAATGAAGCACAAGGACTATGTACATAAATTAAATACATATGTTGCTAATCAAGCTAATGCATCTTCAAGCACTTCAGGAGAGAAAGCACTTCCATCTAGCCAGTCCCTTTATGACAGTCTGGAAAATCTATTCTACATAGAGCATAAGGTGAAGCACTTGTTCACCATCCCTCCTAACTTCTTCAGGTACACAGAGATTGACGAGACTTTAAGGAAGCCGCAGAGACATAAAATACTAGGACTAGAGTGGTGGCAAAGCATGTTAGAGATCCTGTAAATTATCTTTGATCAATGCAAAATTTTGGACCATCTACTATAGTATGGAGGACAGAAATGAATCATGGTCCTGCGAGTCAAAGCGCATCACATCAGCATTAAAGAAAATCCAGCCAAGACAGAATAACCAGCACAGAGGATCAGTAGAAGACAGCTGGGAACCGACTTGCAGCACCTACCTACAGTACATCTCATAAAGACAGAACAACCATCGCAACATTAATTTATTGCATCTATTTATTGTCTCCCTGTTTTCGAGACTATTTGTCTCCATCTATGTAAAACAAACATTAATTGTCAGCATATATTATTTCTATCAGATATTTTGTATGATATCTTGACATTTTTGTATAAATACCCCCCTAGACGAAGTATTTGGGGTTGGTTGGTTGGGATGCATTCTCAGACTTTGTTGTAATACTGAAGAAATTTTTGCAAATAAAAAGGCTGTTGGAACCATTTTGTCTAGCTCACTAAATGAAGACTTGATGCTAAGGACCATGTTGCAGAATTCTTGAATTGTTTTATGGATCAATAAGTCCCTTCTAACTTGTGTCTTACAGTTTCTATGTTTACTATATCATATATGTTTCGTGATCTAAATAATGGAGAAAAAGAATAACTCAAAATTTTCTAAATTGCACTATGTGTTCAGTCTTTGTTATTATTAATGTTTTCTTCAGAATTAGCATAAATAGTGAACTCTTAATTGCCCCTATTTCCCCTGGTTCTTTCATCTTGAATATTGGCTAAGGAATTATTAATTGATCCTTAGCAGTAGTCATCCATTTTCCCTTTGTCAACATGATGAAGGATTCTTAATTGCCCTTCACCCATTGACTCCATTCCATCTGATTCCAACATATAAAGTGTTCCATATTTGAGTACCTTGCTCTGCGATAAACCCTCTAATAAGAAACCTAACCCAGGAAGCCATCCTTCTTTGACTCCATCATGCCCAATGGACTGAAATGTTTCAGCTTTACCTCACTATTCTATTGAATCCCCATCCTTCCAACTAAACTCAAAACAAAACCCTTGCACTTCATAGCTAGCCTAATATAACTTAAACATAGCTAAATCATAAAGAGAGAGCCCTCTCTGGATGAAGATTGGTTAGAATTTGTATCTTAAAGATTGGTCTGTGGTTACCTCAACCGTATTCCCTTTCTTGCAACTTTAGGGAACAACCTGAACGATAATAGGATGGACAGGTGGTATGTTATGAGTCGTGGAAAATGAATGAGCATGAGAATAACTATCCCACACATGATCTTGATTTAGTAGTGATTATACATGTGTTGAAGATGTGAAGACATTATCTTCTAGATAGGAGATTTACATTGATGAATGATCATAGTGGTTTATGATATATATTTTACTAACCGAATCTGAATGGTAGGTAGGCTCGTTGGTTGGCCACAATCAGTGAGTTTAATTTTTAGATCCAATATATCAAAGGTAAGGAGAACAAAGTGGCTGATGCTCTTAGCAGGCGGATATAGGTAAATCACTTAGCAACCATGAGCTCCTATGGGATAAATTTACAGGATAGGATCTTATGGGCAGGTTAGCAAGATGTCAGATATATGGATATTATGCATAGGTTGTAGCAGAGTGATGAGCCTCGGTATTGAAACAATAATGTTGTAACTCTCAAGGCTACCGACTTTAATTATCAACCCGAGGTTCGTACAAACTTAAGAGGTATCGACACTATATGTGTAGCATACAATGTGTCCTTCCTTTATTTTCATGATGTTATGGAGTGCATGTACTGAAATCAAACCCTCAATTAATTGTAGAAAATGAACTAAAATGGAAATCCTAACCCATTGCAAGAAATAAAGTACAAGGAAGGAAACATATTCTAATTGTAGAAAGATCATGAACTAAATGTAAAAGAAACCTAACTTAACCCTATTTATCACATGTGATGATTTAAACTATCTGAGCATTGAAGTTGATCTAGAGAGTCCTAACTATTATGTGCGTGAATAAATATAAAATAACTTTTTCCTTTTTATAGTTTTGATTAAAAAATGTAAATGCTAATCTTGCCTGATTCTTTGGTAGGGGAGATAAGTGTGGAGGAAAAGGAGTACAATGGTTCAGATGGCTTAGAGGGAAAGTAGGGGCCTAATCCTGGCTTCTAGTGATGATTTTTCTCAATTCGGGCTCAAAACAAGCCACTACAGGTTTTCCTACACGATGTCTATAGGAAGTACTAGTTCCTACAGGATGTCTACATGATCCCCTGTTTTATTACAAAAAGCAGCTCGAAAGCTTAGGAAGTGGTCGAGAAGGTGGAATGGAGCTTGGAAAAGGTGGATAGCGGAAGAATAAGGCATGGAGGTGGTGGACACTACCTAGAACTTAAGTAAGGGCTTCAAGATGGGTAGATTTGCTCAATGGAAATGACAATTTTTGCTTTGGCAACATGGGTGGATGTGGCTTGGATGAAGCAAACGAGATGAGGTCTCCTTGTAGTGTAGAAGCTCCTACAACAACACACATTATTATCTGCATCTATCCACAAATTCATCTATACATGGGAAATATTTATTAAATAACGGAAAATTACTTAGTCTAAAAATCAAAAATTCGAGAACTAGTGAGCTAGTAAATCTATCAAACGCCTAACCTAATCAAGTGAAAATGCAATGGAGTAAATTTTGTTATTAAATAGATTTTTTTTTTATTATCTAATTCAAGTGGAACTAACTTGATTGAAGCTCAATAGCATGCTCTAAAAAATACCAGAAATTTATTGTTCTTTGTTAAAAAGGAGTTCCAAAAATCTATATTTGTGAATAAGAAGACTAATCCAAGTAGCTCAATGATTACTATGAGCTTACACAGATTTTCCAAGGATGAAATCATGCTTTTGATCCTACAAAAGAACTTACATCAACCATTTAACCCAATCCTACAATAAAAAATCATTAATAATAAATGCAAAAATAGAAATAAATAAGAACAAGAGATGCATGTGAATAAGAAGTGAAAAGAAGAAAATAAAATGATACAAAAGGGCTCTCAGACTCTTGGGATGGCCAAGCCTAAGGAAACTCAGAGACACATGTAGGATAACAAGATTAGAAGTTGAACATGACACCAATCTTCATTATTTTCATCAATATAATTACATCCCTACAATAAAATACAATGGAGCTGCAAAAATACGAGTTCTCTCCACAATAAGACTAAAAAAAAAACTCCCTAGAGGAAAATTTGACTTGGTACCTATAAAACATGATTAGGAATCATTCCCCATGAAAGGAGGAAGCTTTCCCACCAAAATCCCTTAATTAGTGGATCTAGTTCCCAATACTAGGAATCTGCATTAAATGGCAGGGAACACATTCCTAGATTTTCTCAATCATTGGAGTTCCATAATTTGTGCCATAATTCCATAATATCTTGTTGATTTATTATTTAATATTGATCCTCCTGTAGTAGGGAGTAAGTCCCTAAATTATCTCCTTCTCCAAATCTTCATAATCTGCCCAATATTGTCATAATATTCCACAAAAATAAATAATATTAGTCACAAATATGCAATTATTCATAAACCTTCCTAATAAATATATTAAAGTTAAAAATACATTATCTCATGCAAAAATAGAGTTGTAATGTGCTGAAGAATAGTTAGATGGGTATTAATTTATGTTTAATTTAGAGGCATGGGTCTTAATTTATGTTTAATTTGGAGGTCCATCATACCCCTTTTTGCTTTGCTCATTCCCTGAGCAACTTAGTTACCTCATTGTGCCTCATTCATGGCCCTGGTGGTCTTTCTCTTGTGAACTCCTCAGTCCTTTCTCTTAAGGATCTTGGTTGTAAGTTCTGCAAGGACGAGCCCAAAAATCCATATGTGCATAGAAAAATCACTCTTTATTGAGACCATTAGTTTGCTTTCTTCCCCTTATTCAAGATGGGTTCTTGAATATTTTTAGTTTTACAAGGTCTTCCATATCCTTATCGACCTTCTGCTACCTTGTTCCACCATTTGGACACCTCTAAAACCTTCAAAATTCCTTTAGATGAGAACTAGGACATCCTGTAGTAATTCATGTCAAAACTATAGGAAACCTACAAGAAACTCTATTAAAACTACAAGAAACCCTGTTAAAACTAAAGGAAACCGGTTTTGAGCATAAATGATATTCTAAGGTTAGGGCAGGCCCTAAAATTGACTTCCATGCTTTTCTCCCATTTCTATAACATCTTTTAGGCCTTGGACAATAGCTAGAAAGAGATTAGAGACCTCTTGGAAAGCCTCTTTTTATCACTGCAGTTTGAGTTTTGTTTGATGGTGAATACCTCATTTCCTTTTGTTGTCTTCTTCTTCTCTCTTGTGGCCTAAATGATTGCCTAATGGCATTGGAGTTTTATGTTTTGATTAGGTCTGTCTTAGGCACTGCCTTTTTTTTTAGCACAATTTGTTCCTTTCTTCCTTCTTGTAGCAGCATTCTGCCTTCCTGTAGCAGTCATTCCTTCTTCCTTCAGAGTCTTCTAAGTGTATGGTAGTGATGAGAAATGATGTAGAGGGTTTGGAGGATGATTCTAGAGCTCAAAGGGAGTAATGTAGGTTTGTGAAATGGAGAGGATACTCTGTTTCTTTTTCCAAGAAATTTTTAGGGTGAGACAAAGTGTAGGGTTTTTTCTTGAAATTATGAAATGAGATGGATGAATGATGGATATATAGTAAATATGAAGTGGATGGAGGGCTTGGATTCCTGTGGTGACTTGGCCTTTGCAAAAATTTCTTCTTTTAATTGTTGTCCTCATTCCTTGAAATCATCACCCTTTATAATTTGACTTTTCAACATTGCATGAGTGAAGGAGTGAGTTGCAGTTAACAAGTTGAAGGTGGCTGAGTCTGCTAACCTATCCTTAGCTTATAAAACCTCATCTCTCATGCATTGACAACAAATTTCTAGCTATAATATGCTCAAGATAAGAGGTCAAGAATATTGCATACATGTACCTACCTGATGGTTGTTGGAGAGACATGCATGTTGCTGCTAAGTTGATGTTGTTGTGCTAGTAATGACTCAGGTACATCTTCTTGACTGCCTTTTTCTTTTTTGTTGGTCGCATTTTGCTGATAGGTTTTCTTCTTGTTGATGTGTAGGTGTTGGGGGATCTATATCAAACTTCCCTAAAGAATACTTGACCTTTTGACCCATTTCTCCATCATATTACCTTTTCTAGCTTCTTCTCGGCCTCCCTGTAGAGATCCTGTAGTAATTCAGAACTTCCCGTAGAGATCCTATAATAATTCAGGACAATCTCTTGTAGCAAACTTGTTTTGTCCATATCTCCCAAACAGTAGAATGGATTGATCTGAAAATTTTTTGAGCATGTTGCCATCATCATTATGCACCTCCCCATAAAAAAAAACTTGGCCAATGGATGCACAAATCTCGAGAAAAACTAAAAATGGCTGAAGGTGATGGAGGCCGATTTCATGGAAACCGTGCACTGGAATTTCATGAAATTGCTTGGAAATGTTACCATCATCTATATTCATCTCCCCATGAAACAATTTTTTAAATGGATGCAAGGATATCCAGAAAATTCAAAAATAGATGTAGATGACGGAGGTCGATTTCTTGGAAACCGTGTATTGGAATTTACTGAAATTTCTTGTGCATGTTACCATCATCCATATGCATCTTCCCATGAAAAAACTTGGCAAATGGAAGCATGGTTTTCAAGTTATGGCAAAAATAAATTTATGCTCTATGTATTTTTATTACTTGTAGTAAAACACAGCATTCCTGTAGTTTTTAGGATAACAAGCAAACTAAATGGGAAAAGCTTTAGAATGATGGGTGGATGGTGGAAATAGATGAGGGTGATTGATTGGCATGGCTTTGGCCTTTTTGTAGCATTTGAGAAAAGGAGGAGAAAGTCAAAATTTGACTTCTTTTGACTAGGCTTGACCATTTTTTTCTTTTTGTACCAACTTGTTTTTGTTGCTTGCAGACGTTGGAGAGTACATGTATTAGCCCGAGAGACACATGGGGCAAAGATTTATTATTTTTTCTTTTTTCTTTTTTTTTCTAGGCCTACTAGTCGCCTCATGTAGGTTTTCAACTAGTAGGTTTGTCTAGGTGCCTCAAAGGAGGTTTTCACCTAGGATCTTTTCCTTTTTCTAATTTTTTCTTTTTTCCCAACCGATTGATCGCCTCATGAATTTTTTCAATCAATGAACCAATTTGAGGCACCTCAAAGGAGGTTCTCACCTGAGATTTTTTTTTTTTTTTTCTTATTTTTCATGTTTTTTTTTACCTTACCCTACTTGAAAAGCAAAATCACTTTCAAGTATAAGAATACTTTCAATGGAGCCATGTGCACATCGACATGACAAAAAAACTGATCTGTAGGCTTGAGATGTATGCTTTGACATGTACCTGAATTTGAGAGATCAAATTATTGACTTTGATGATATCAAGCACAATTGAAGAAGAGGGTATTGCTGTAACTTAATGATTGTTTGGAACCATATTTCAATATAGTTGTGATGCCCCTGGTCCATTTTCTTATCTAGATCATTCTTCATGTCTTCTTATACCATGACCTTCAAATCTTCCTCTTTTTGTTGATTGTTCTCTTGAATACATGGAGGATTTGATGGTAACCATGAGGGAGATTTCTCAATCCCTGATTTTGATGTCTAGTAGTCATCAAGTGTAGCCCATGGTTCTTTGATATTCTCTTTTGGATCTTCTTTTTCTGTATGTTGTTATTCAATGGCATTACGATAATCTTTTTTTTGTAATGTTCTTCCTGAGCTGAGATGAATACCATTGAGATAAAGAGGAGATATTTTGAAGTGTTGTGCCTCAAAATTATAAGTGGGATGAGCTAATTCAATGTGTCGGTTTGGAAATGGTGGTACACATAGTTGAGTGGGAGTGTATATTTGATATGGATGTGGTTGGGGTTGTGGTTGTGGCGGAGGTGAATGGTAGGGATAACATGGAGTTGGGTATGGAGGATATTGAGGAAAATATTGAGGACATTGTGGATACCTCCCATAACTTCCTTGCCAACCTTGTTGCCGAGATTGGTTTTGGGGTTGAGATGGAAAATGTTGCCAAGGAAAGGGTGTGTTCCAATTACTTTGAGGTGGATATGCATAACCTTGAAATTATGAATTAGGCTCTTGCATCATACTAGGTTGACTAGGCTGCCATGGTCCTCTTGGAGCTACATAACATAGTTGCTTTGGTGATTGACTTGCTCCATTATCCTCTTGGTAAACTTCCTTCAACCTTGGTAATGATGGACAATATTTAACATCATGTGATTGTGCATGGACAACACAAATATCAACATCTTCTCTTTCTTTATCTTTCATTCTTAACATTTCTACTTGTTTGGTTAGATTGCTAAGAATTTTTGTTTTAAAGTCATGAAACAAATTTTCAAGTTTAGCTTCACTTACCAATCTTGATGTTCATTTACTTACTCTTGCCCTTCCTCTTGATATGTGTTTGCATGTTTCACAAATTTCTTCAAATGATAGTTGGTATACATCACCTCTACCCATGAGATCAAGGAGATCAATCCATTCATCCCTAATTGTTCTAAGTAAGAGGGTTTTTAGTGTGTCGGTTCCTAAATGATGCAGTTTTTTCCTCTTAACATTATACATGACCCTCTCTATTAGATATTCTAGACTCTCGTCTTCTCTTTGATTCATTCTAAAGATTTCTTCTTTAAGATCATAATCTTTATATTTTTCTAGAAATGTCTTTTGCATATCATTCCATGATCTTATTGAATTAGTGCCTAAACTCATGAACCATTTAAATGCTCTATCCTTCAATGTTTCCAAAAGCAATCTCAATTTTTGAGTGTTTAACAAGTAACCATATGATCTACAAATAATTTCAAATTCAAAGAGAAAAGTTTTCAGATCCTCTAACCTTTAGACCATGAAATTTTGGAAGAAAATATGGGATGTTCTTCATGTGCACACTAACATTAGTAACTTGAATGGGAAATTTGAGAGGATATTCCTCATTTCTATCTTCTCCATCCATTTCTTCTACATTCTTTGCCATATCTTCTTCTTCTACCTGCAAAAGTGGATGGTGATATGGCTCTTACTGCACCATGTGGTCAAATGGGGGGGTGGGTTGGTGTTGTAGATTTTTTTTTTCTATGATTGAATGAAAACACTAATGTAATGCACTTTACTATTTTTGAAATTGAATATGCCTAATGCAATTATTTTTTGTTTTTTCAAAAAGTAAAAATAAATTAATCAACTAGGGAAGAAAAAAATGCATACTTTGACACCTCCCCGACAACAATGCCAGAAAGTATTGAGCCTTGGCATTGCAAAAAGAATGCTGCAACTCCTAAGGCTACTGACTTTAATTATCAACCCGTGGTTCATACAAACTTAAGAGGTATCAGAACTATATGTGTAGCATTCAATGTGTCCTTCATTTTCTGTCATGATGTAATGGAGTGCATGTACTGAAATCAAACCCTAAAATAATTACAGAAAATGAGTTAAAATGGAAATCCTAACCTATTGCAAGAAATAAAGTACAAGGAAAGAAAAATATTCTAATTGCAGAAAGATCATGAACTAAATGTAAAAGAAACCTAACTTAACCCTATTTATCACATGTGATTATTTAAACTAACAGAGCACAGAATTTGATCTAGAGATTTCTAACTGTTCTATGCATGAATAAATCTAAAATAACTTTTTCCTTTTTATCTTTTTGCTTAAAAAATGCAAATGCTAATCTTGCTTGATTCTTTGGCAGGGGAGACAGGTGTGGAGGAAAAGGAGTACAATGGTTGAGATGGCTTAGAGGGCAAGTACAGGCCTAATATTAGCTTCTAGTCATGATTTTTCTCAACTCAGGCTCAAAATAGGCCACTACAGGTTTTCCTACAGGATGTCTACAAGAAGTACTAGTTCCTACAGGATCCCCTGTTTTATTACAAAAAAAAAGGCCGAAATCTTAGGAAGTGGTCTAGAAGGTGGAATTGAGCTTGGGAAAGGTGGATAATGGAAGAATAAGGCATTGAGGTGGTGGACACTACCCAAAACTCAAGTAAGGGCTACAAGATGGGTAGATTTTCTCAATGGAAATGGCAATTTTTGCTTTGGCGACATGGGTGGATGAGGCTTGGATGAGGCAAACAAGATGAGGTCTCCCTACAATGTAGAATATCCTGTGCAACACACATTATTGTCTGCATCTGTCCACAAGTTCATCTATACATTGGAAAGATTTATTAAATAACGGAAAATTAATTAGTCTAAAAATAAAAAATTTGTGAACTAGTGAGCTAGTAAATCTATCAAATGCCTAACCTAACAAAGTAAAAATGGAATGGGGTAAATTTTTGTTATTAAATAGAATTTTATTTTGATCTAATGAAAGTGGAACTAACTCTATTGAAGCTCGTTAGTATGCTCTAAAAAATAGCAACAATTTATTGTTCTTTGCTAAAAAGGAGTTCCAAAAATCTAGATTTGGGAATAATAAGACTAATCCAAGTAGCTCAATGATTACTATGACCTTCCACAACTTTTCCAAGGATTAAATGATGCTTGTTACCATGCAAAAAAACTTACATCAACCATTTAACCCAATCCTACAACAAGAAATCATTAATACTAAACGCAGAAATGGAAAAAAATAAGAACAAAAGATGCATGTGATTAAGAAGTGAAAATAAGAAAAGAAAATCACAAACGGGCTTTGAGGCTCCTAAGATGGCCAAGCCCAATGAAACTAAGAGACGTATGGAAAATAACAATATTTAGAAGTTGAATATGACACCAATCTTCATTATTTTCATCAATACAATTACATCCCTACAAGAAAATACAATGGAGGTGAAAAAATACGAGTTCTCTCCACAATAAGACTAATGAGAAACCTCCCTAGAGGAAAATTTGACTTTCTACTAATAAAAAAGGATTAGGAATCATTCCCCATGAAAGGAGAAATATTTCCCTGCCAAAATCCCTTAATTAGTGGATTTGGTTCCCAATACTAGGAATCCACATTAAATGGCAGGGAACCCCTTCCTAGATTTTCTCAATCATTGGAGTTCCACAATATGTGACATAATTCCATAATATATTGTGGATTTATTATTTAATATTGATCCTCTTGTCATAGGGAGCAAGTCCCTAAATTATCTCCTCCTCCAAATCTTCATAATCTGGCCAATATTCTACTAATATTGTACAAAAATAAATAATAGTAGGCACAAATATGCAATTATTCATAAACCTTCCTAATGAATATATTAAAGTTAAAAATACATTATCTAATGCAAAAAGAGAGATTTAATGTGCTGAAGGATAGTGATATAGGCCTTAATTTATGTTTAATTCAGATGCATGGGCCTTAATCTATGTCTAATTTAAAGGCCCATGACAGAGCACAGGTACAGGAATATGTGATGGTATATGTATAGGTGATAGTATAGGTAGAGGAATAGGTGATGGTATAGGTACATGTACACGCGATGGTACAAGTACAGGTGCAAGTGCATAGGATATGGATTATTGTCTTATGGAAGATTGATTGGTTAGGTTCTGAGACAAGATATATGTGTCAAATAACAGTGAGCTCAAGAAGTTGATCTTGAGGGATTTTGATGTGAAACCGTATTCGGGTCACTCAGGGTATTAAAATACATTGAAAGTAGTGAAGAAATTGTATTATTGGCTGAATTTGAAGAGGGATGTAGCAGAGTTTGTGGCTATATATTTTGATTGTCATCAAGTGAAAGTAGAATGTAAGCATTTAGGTGGATTGCTACAACAAATTGAAATTCCAGAATGGAAATGGGAGGTCATTTCCATGGACTTCATCATAGGGTTGCCAAAGACAGTGAGGCAACATGATTCCATCATGGTTATTGTGGATAGGTTAACAAAGGTTGCACACTTCATTCCGGTTAAGTCTACATTCTCAGTTAGTGATGTATCACAAGTATTCATCAGAGATGTGGTCAGATTTCATTGTGTTCCAAAGATGGTTGTGTCAGACAGGGATGCGAAGTTTACTTCGATGTTTTGGAAGGAATTTGCAAGTTTGGGCATAGAGTTGGCCTTCAGTATGGCTTATCATTTGTAGACAGATAGATAGATAGAGAGGGTCAACAGGATATTGGAGGACATGTTGAGGATGTATGTGATGCATTAGCAGCGAAAATGGGAAGAGTATCTCCCTTTGGTAGAGTTCACATACAACAACGGGTATCAAGAATGATTGAGAATAAGTTCTTTTGAGGCACTATATGGGCAAAGTTGTAACACTCCCATCAGTTGGAGTGATCCAGTTAGTAGGGTGTTGATTGGACCAGATATGTTGGCAGACATGGAACAGGAAATGCAGGTTATAAGGAGGAATATAAATCCATCATAAGATAGGCAAAAGATCTATCCAGATCAGAAAAAGTTGTTCAAGGAGTTCCAGGTTGGGGAATAGGTGTACTTTCATATCAAACCGAAGAATAGCTCCTTGTGGATTGGATCATGTGCCAAGTTGGCACCATGATTTTGTCGACCCTTTAGTATCATTTAGAGGATTGGGCCAGTATCCTATCAACTTTCACTACTTCCGACAATGAAATTCCATGATGTATTCCATGTATCTTTGCTTAAGAAGTATGTTAAGGATGTTGATCATGTGATTGACTTGTTTATATTGCATGTGGAAGTTTGGAACTAGATGGAGAATTCCATCCGTAGCCTCAGTGTATATTATAGAGCAAGGTGTCCATCCTTCGGAACTGAGAAATTGAGCAAGTTAAGGTGCAATGGAAGAACTTTGGGCCCGATGAAGCTACATGGGAGATGGAGGATCAAATGCGGGCTATGTATCTTTCCTTATTTGTCGGTTGAGGCAAAGAAGTTTTGGCTTAGTGTTTTTGTATATGCTTTGATATATGTTTTGGTATATGTTTTGATGATCTTGGTTTATGTACATATGTATATGGATGTAAATACTGCCACACATTATGTTATGAAGCTCCACTATGTAGTATGTTATTATGATGTCATGTTATTATGTTGTTATGTTGGTTTGCTTTTAACATGGTGATCATTGTAAGTACAACATCAAGCTAAGTTATAAATCTCCATCGGCAATATATATTTTGCTTACAAAATTTTTGTGGTGATAGGTGTTGTTGAACACTGAGGATGTTGTTCCCTAAAGGGGAGGGTTCCGTAACATCCCTGGTGAAAATTCCATGTAATAAAAGTAAATAAAGGCAAAATAATAACCACATATGATGGGACACTTATTCCAAGCTGGATGTTGGGCAGAATTATTGTGATGGGAATCACTTGTAATTGTTTATGGCTAAGAAAATTGGCAAAGGTAATGGCTAAGGCTTTGGAAAGGCAAAATGGCATTTTTGGTACATATGTTTATGAAAATAATCGAAATTAGGAGAAAAGGGAGGTGAAAGGACATTGGTTGCATGTGAGGAGGAAAATGAAGGGAAATAATGGAAAATGAAAAAAATAGAGGCCTCATTAATAAAAAGGATAATCAGGATCAGTTAGTAACCTTTTTTCAGTTCAATTTTGGAGCTCTCACATTATTCTCTCTCTCTCTCATACTCTTGGAGACTTAGACTTTCTTGGAGCACACTTGGTGGGTGTGTCATACTTGGATTCTTGGAGCAAGAAGGAAAAGTAAGAGAAGGAAAGCACAAGAAGGCATCAGGATTAGTAGCTACATCAGATTTTCTTGCAAGTACTGAGTTGCATATATGTTTCCTTCACTAGTTTTGGCATGCATGGAACATGCATGTGGTTTCCTAGTTGTGATCTTTCATTGGCATGGAGGATTTCCTAGATTGATATTGGATTTCCTGGCCTTGCCATTTCTTGGATAGCCATGGTGATTGTGGGTTTACTTTCATTGTTTCTTTTTGGTTGGTTCTCATGTTTCGTTAACTTGGGTTGAGTTACTAGTTCCTAGAGCCTTGGTTAGACAAACACTCTGGAGCCCCCTAACAGCTTGGGTTAAGTTACTAGTCCTGTAGCCTTGGTTGGACAAACACTTTGGAGCCCTTGGTGGGTTGATTTACTAGTCTTGGATCCTTGATTAGACAAACACTCTGGGGCTTGACGACAGTTGTGGGCTGAGTTACTAGTCCTGGAGCCTTGATTGGAACAAATGCTCTGGAGCCCTAGATGTTGGGATAGAGACCGATCTATTATAGATATTTTTGGGCACTGCAACCCCAAGCATGAAATGTCCATAAACCAAGGGCTCCTAAGTCCCTAAAAAGTGTTGTTCTAACCCCTAAAGGAACAAGGTCAACTGATTACAGCTTCTCCCAGAAGTTCTCCATGAAAAACTGGTCAAAACAGGTAAAAACAGGATCATTTCCGCTGCTCCATAGGCAAAGTGCATTGCATCTCACCTAAGTACACTCTGTGGGTGCGTTGCATTTCAAAAAGCCCTTCTATGGGGTGCGATGGGCGAGAAGTGACAAATGGCAGTGTCAATCCGCGAGGTGGAGAGGCATGGAATCTTCCAGAAACTTCTCCTGTGACACTTGCCTCTCTGAATTCGACCAAGGATGAGTAAGAGATCATCAATCTCAAAGTGGAAGCAAGAAATATCAGAGGGAAGACACTAATCAAATCACAAGTTGACTCATATCCCTTATAGATATCTATATATGGATCCCTCATCCCAGAGATCCAGAGGCTGGAATTTTGCATCTTGTAAGGAATTGATGTTGGTTTCTTGAGACAACATCATAGTGTTGGGTGATCTAAGCTTTGTATGAGGTGAAGAAGGGCTTACTTGCTGAGAGGATGATGCTGGGTCAGAAAAACTGGTTGTAACTCCCTTGGCTCTTTCTTGATTATCAATAAAATCTATTCAAGTTTTCCTCAATACTCTTGTGTCATTTATGTTTTATGAATTTGTATGGTCAATTTACATCTGATCCTAGATTGTTTATGATTATAGAGTCATGTTCTTGTATAGTGTTATGCTACTGTGATCCTACAGGTACTCTGTGAAGTTGGGCGTACAAGGGAGCAAGTAGCGAAAGACTATCAAGAGAGAGAAGAATCAAACTAGGAGATAAGCGCGAGACAGAGGTTGGTCTTCTTTGTTCTTCTCTCATCTATATTTCATAAAGGAAAACGAAAGTAGCTTTACTTTGTTTGTTTCTAAGATAGCTACCACACCTTAGTGGGATAAGCAGTTCTGTGTAGACACTTTTCTCTGTAACAAAATGGCGACTCCGCTGGGGAGCGACTAGGTTGTTTGTTTATCTTCTTTGTTGTTTATTTTATAAACTTACAGACAGAGCCTGAAGTCGAGCCAGATAGCTTTCGAACTACATTTGTGATGCAAATGCAAAGTAGATAAATGCCGCTTCAGTCAATCTCTGGGATTTGTTTATGAATTAAACAAATGATTCACAAACTCTTTAATTGCCCTCGTGGTAGCTCTTGGAGCCTCCTTAGATCTACCCCTGATTGTTGATTTACTGATTACCATTCGCTCAGCCAAAACCCCTGAACTGAACTGCAAACTGTGACCCAAAACCCAAGAAAAGTCTCATCTCTGGCCCAGCGCATGCTCTGTTCTTTGAATCTAAAATTCAGCACACTTCCCAAGTGTAGTAGGTGCGTTGCATTTCAAGTTCCCTATGTTATAGGTGCGCTGATCAGACTAGGCATTGTTCCTCAGTTTTGGTTTCTTTGTTCATTCTTTTCAATTCTATTCATGAGTTTTGCTATTTGTAATCAGTATATCTCTATTTGAAACCCCTTTCCTTGCTGATATTCCGCCTCCATTGTGCAAAAGAACTATAAATATTTTTGTGTATTTGTTGAGTCATTTTCAGTTCTCCTTTGCAAAAAGTAACGTAATTGTACTGTCGTCCCTTGATTTGAAAGTGTTGCAAGTGTTGTTTTCAGTCATAGGAGAGAGTTTGGTTGCTCTTGACAGTCGATTACCCTGTTGCTATTGTATTTGGTCTAAATTTGTAGTTTTTCTAGTGTCGAAAGCAAGTATTCATTTCCAAATCGTAAAGTGTTGTGATTGTCTCCATTTTTTATTTTGAAAAGAAACTTGTTAGTAATTGTCGCTCGAAAAGTAATTCAGATTTGTCCATTAGCTTTCTTTTTATCATTCACATACTAAGAAAGCCGAAAACAAATACATGCATGTGCATTTGCATTTAGACTATTTGATTGGTTTGATTTAGGACAGTGCATTTAGTGTGTGCTCTTTGCTCTTTGTGAAAGAATATTGTCTCTCTTTCCTTAGTAGCTAGGATTTTCATTGCACAAAGAAGATAAAAGACTGTTTATCATCTTAGATTGCATTTTAGGAATTGTACATCTACATCTCGCGGTGAACTTGAAAGGAAAATTTCTTAAGCAAGATCAAATATAAAATAAATTTAATGAATCTAACAACGCTTTGGAACCTAACGCACAACATCTAGAAGTCTAGGCTAGAGACGTATTTCGGCGTCATAAAGCCTGGTAACTGTTGTTCTCACTGATGGTTGGGTGATTCCTCCACTTTGAGACGATAAGTGCCAGTACGGACTTGTGCTCCCATGTATCGTCGAGTATATTTTGGGAGACCACAATAGGCTTAATCCTTTATCCATAGGAAGCCGTGTCTGTCGCCCTATCGATCACAATGCACTGAACACAACATTCGGGAAGATTGACTGCCATACCGTAAAAAGTATTCTGCAGTTTTGCGATTGGTTTGGTAATCCCTCTACCTAGATTTCCTGAGCAGTCCCTTTCGTTCCTTTTCAGACTCCTTAACGGAAAAGGTCCATCTGAGCACTTGTCACTTCAGGCTCATTAAAAATCGAAGGCGACTAGAGTCATCTTTTGTTTTTTCTCGACTCTTTAAAATTGAAAAAACAAGTTGTGTCAAAGCGTCTAAAATTTATTTTAAACGGAATAATCATCACCCTTTCCTACATTGATATTAGGTTGAGAAAATGAAATCCACCAACCAAGGAATTCCCCTTGGAGGAAATCCTAGTCCCTTCTCCTCTTGGGGAGATGTTGGTGCACCCCATATGGCCACATTGTCGCTTCTAGGATTGACAATCGGCTTGCCCATATGGCTCTTCTCAACCTCTGTCATTCAGAATACCGCAATTCCTGAACAATCGAGTTAGCATCTAGACGAATCCAGAGTTACCCACCAACCTTCTACTTCCTCCAATTCTTCCTCTCCTCCCTCCTCTTCGCTTGATGGGGTTGGTAAAGCCAAAAATCAAGTACTTGAGAAGAAGAAGGAAAAGAACAAGAAAGAGAAGAAGAAGAAGGAGCCAAAAGTGAAAGGGGGCAACCAAGCATCGTCTAGCAAAAATCCACACATTGCACCGACCAAGCCTAAATCGCCATGTGTCATTTGCAAAGGAGACCACTATCATAGAGATTGTCCCTGCATCCCTCAGATCTTAAGGGACTGGTCTCCTCGTTTGCACAACCCGGTGTCGTCAGCTTTGATGATCATGTTGAAAACACACCGTCGACTAGTGAAAGTGAAGCCCCAGGACAAAAAGGAAAATATAGATTTCCTTGTAAACTGTGCAAAGGCGATCATGCTGTCCACCGTTGTCCTTTCTTAGATGAGGCTAAAAGAGTTTTGGACAATCTTCTGGTTTCACCGTTACGACTTCCTCCTGGATATAAAAAACTCTTGCCGAGTCCGTCACTAGTTGAAAATCCGGCTGACCCGCCCAGGTGGTCAGTCAAAGCATCTATCATTGAAGACAAACCATCTAAACCCATACTAGACGAAAGTAAAAAGGTCGAGGCGGCAATTGACCCGGTCTTGCCTTCAGAGGTTCCATCTTCAGATGATACAGTCACATAAGAGAATAAGGATGACACTGTCCAAATTCTTTACGTAAGCACAGACTCCGATGAACATGGGGGAAATTTACCCATTCCTTTACCGCAGGAAGGGAGTTCGTCAGAGTCATACCCGGCCGTCTATTCGGTCCCACCTCCAAGTAACCTAGTTGTTTCCTTCGACTGGAATCAACTAGGCAGACCCCGTTTACCGGCTAGTGTACCATTTGGAATTATTGCTCAAATATATAGAATGGTTATGGCTGGTACCATCATAGATGAAGGGGCTTCTGTGAGTATCCTTTCCTCAACTGCTTGGAAAGCGCTTGGTTCACCATCGCTTTTTCCTGAGATGAGAAATCTAACAGGCTTTGACAAAGGAACCAGTCGACCATTAGGGATCCTCTCCAATGTGCCCATAACATTGAGAGGGAAAACCATTCACATGAATGTAATGGTAGTTCAAGGACCCCTGGATTATAATCTACTCCTTGGACGAGACTATATTTATTGCATGGGAGCCATTGTCTCATCACTCTTTAGAGTAATGTGTTTTCCGCACGAAGGAAGAATGGTCAAGCTCGTAGACCAGCTTTCATTTCCCGGATCACATAGAGAAAATAGTCATATGCCATCCCTAAATGGTATTTTCACACAAGGAATGTCTCATCAATCTCCAGTCCGTCCACCTGATGAGCGCGAGTGATTCGAAGGACATGACTGAAACCCAGGGGGCATGCACCCTAGTCTGCTTCGGCAGGAAAAGTTCGGGTATAGGGTAGGTTTCCGCGAGAGATATATGACTAGTCTATACTCCCGTCCGTGATTGGAAAAGGGGGTTAGACCGGAATAAGATTCCCTCGTCAAATTTATGTGAATGGATTGTCTCACCTTTGTCTATTTCGGTAGACATCGCCGAAGAAGTGTTTTGTTTACGCTGTGAATAGAACAATCTTTGGTAACCTAAAAGAGGTAGACCTTTCCTGATAAAACAAATGTTTTGTTGGAGATTTGAAAGGTGACCTTGAAACTCTGTTTTATACCTAGGGGTATGCAAACCTTTTGGCGTGCAAGCGAAGAGCGACTATTTATTTTTTAAATTTGTAGGTCCTCTAACCCTTTAAACTCATAGGATTGGTCGTTTCCTAACTTGCATAAAGAAAGGATGTGGAGCAAAACTCTAAAAATTGTCGTTTTCATATATGAGACATTCTTATTATACGACTGGATTAATCGAGCAGTTTTAGCACACAGTTCAAGCTCGTTAAAACATAAACATAAGTCATGAGCAAATGTTTCTCCCCGCGTTTAAGCTCATTAAAAAATGAACTATTTCTTGGTAAATAACCATCGTGAATGTAGTACTTCAGCCGTTAAAGCCTTGGTCGTGTTCTCATCATCACCTCCACTCTGTATTGGCCGATCATTCACCTCCATTTGATTGTTTACCCCTTTTGAAGAACAGCTGCGAAGAGTGATCCCACTAGCCATCCTTGTAACATTGCCGTGATTGGAAAATTCCAAACCATACCTGGAATCAGCTGCTACCCAATTTTATCACTCGTTCCTCAAAAGACGAGTCTCCTTTAAGCTCTTTTCAACTGACTCATAAAATATGAAAAGATTGCCGAGCCATTGGCCTCTCCAGCTCGTTAAAGGGACCGGAAGTGCTATCCCTCCTTTAGATTTTAATCTTTCTGGACCTGAGGGATTATTACATAAAAATATCGAGCGCTTGTTTTGTTCGGCTTGTTAAAAGTATCGAAAATTCATCCCTTCTGTATTGTTTTATACTTTTTCGGACTTAAGGGATTAGATGACGAAAAAGGAATTTTAGAGTTTCCTTTACGTCCCTTTTCAGACTCTCTAAAATTGAAAAGGATCGAGTTATCTTTGTCGTTAAACTCGTTAAAACTTAATAGCGACAAACTTGTCCATAGCAGACAAGAACGAGTTTCACTATCGCTAGGCTCGTTAAAACATAGCGATGGGTTTGCCCGAAGGGAAAATTATAGAGCAAGCATATGTTATCCTCCTCAAGCTTGACAAAAATAAAGAGGTACTAGTCAGCAATGACTGGGGAAAAATTGGGAAGAAAACTTGAAGAAACTTTGTTGGTAGCAAGTCGCTCTTGAACATGACACTTTCACTCCGCATCCAAGTCAGGTTGGGTTGTTTCATTCACCGCTCACATCACCATGGTCCCATCACTCCATCCACATTTGGGGTTAATGCTACCAATCCATCACGTCAGTGTCACCGATATGTTCAAGAGAAGTCATTCAGAGAATTCACCTGTGTCTCACCCGCTACAATACATTTACACTCCATTCTTTCATGACCGCCACCTTGAACCTTATGTCATCAGATCGTTTTCAACTCCATTAAAATCATTTGCTTCGTTCCCTGTCATTGATGTGGGATTCATTAAGGCCCTCCTGTGACTGATCGCTTCTTGTCGACATCAACTCATTATCCAAGAAGTCGATCTAGGAACACCCCGTTCAGTACTTTGAAGCTTTCATGCCTCAATGGCAATTTTCTCACTTCCGGCGACAGGTTTACATCAATGGCCTTCGACCAAAAGATTTTGCGTGGTGTTCGACGCCAAGTCCTTTATTCACACCACATGAATTATACTGCAGTACCTTGAGGGTCATTATCATTATCGGTGATTCCTCTCACGCCTGTTAACAGCTTACATCATTGGCTGGTAATCAGGCGATGTCTTTCCATGTTCGACTCCAGAATATCTCTCAGATGGATAGACTTGTACTTCGAGTGAAGATCGAACGAGATTGAAGACCCCAGATCTAGTTTCATCCATCCGGGTTGCGATATATATTTAGGGAATTAAAGACATTAAATGTACATCATTGCTGCACAGATAATCATCCAATCAAAGGGATGATGGCTCTACCAGAATCATCAGTCTACACTCAGATGATTGTCTATCCTATGTACATGAAAATGAATTTATAAAGCTGAGCATGGGAATGCCCGCCTAAGCTAGATCATGAAAATATTATGAAGATAATGTATTGTATTGTATCTTATTATAGGTCTCCTCCCAGCTTGAAAGAACTTTGGATCCTCATAATAAAGCATTTCACCCGACATCAAAAGATTAACAACCTCATGCTTTAGGGGGCAACTGTTATAGACATTTTTCGGCACTGCAACCCCAAGCATGAAATTTCCATAAACCAAGGGCTCCTAAGTCCCTAAAAAGTGTTGTTCAACCCCTAAAGGAACAAGGTCAACTAATTACAGCTTCTCCCAGAAGTTCTCCATGAAAAACTGCTCAAAATTGGTCAAAACAGGATCATTTCAGCTGCTCCATAGGCAAAGTGCGTTGCATCTCACCTAAGTACACTCTGTGGGTGCATTGCATTTCAAAAAGCCCTTCTATGGGGTGTGATGGGTGAGAAGTGACAATGGAAGTGTCAATCCGCGAGGTGGAGAGGCATGGAATCTTCCAGAAACTTCTCCTGTGACACTTGCCTCTCTGAATTCAACCAAGGATGAGTAAGAGATCATCAATCTCCAAGTGGAAGCAAGAACGATCAAAGGGAAGACACTAATCAAATCACAAGCTGAGTCATCTCCCTTACAGATATCTATATATGGATCCCTCATCCCAGAGATCCAGAGGCTGGAATTTTTCATCTTGTAAGGAATTGCTGTTGGTTTCTTGAGACAACATCATAGTGTTGGGTGATCTAAGCTTTGTATGAGCTGAATAAGGGCTTACTTGCTGAGAGGATGATGTTGGGTCAGAACAACTGGTTGTAACTCCCTTGGCTCTTTCTTGATTATCAATAAAAGCTATTCAAGTTTTCCTCCATACTCTTGTGTCATTTATGTTTTATGCATTTGTATGGTCAATTTACATCTGATCCTAGATTGTTTATGATTATAGATCCATGTTCTTGTATAGTGTTATGCTACTGTGATCCTACAAGTACTCTATGAAGCTGGGCATACAAGGGAGCAAGTAGCGAAAGACTATCAAGAGAGAGAAGAATCAAACTAGGAGATAAGCGCAAGACAGAGGTTGGTCTTCTTTGTTCTTCTCTCATCTATATTTCATAAAGGAAAAATGAAAGTAGCTTTACTTTGTTTATTTCTAAGGTAGCTACCACACCTTAGTGGGATAAGCAGTTCTGCGTAGACACTTTTCCCTATAACACGATCCCATGATGGTTTTGTGATGTCCGACTGTGAGGTGGAATCATTGTTTGATGGGTTGAGGTGGATGGACTTTGAAAGCCCTAGATGGTTTTTTATTGATATGTTCTATGAGATCCCACATTCATGCTTGGAATATGGCACGGGGGTGAATGGCTAAAGAGATATTTGACTTAGCCATTCTATGGTCAGGTGGAACGTGGAAGTCCCATCCTAGGTTTGGATTTTGCATCATTAATTAAAGGTTATTTCTCCTGTTATTTCTATGAGTATTATGGTGGATTATATGTGGTGTATATGGTTGTGGTTTCATTGATATTTATGTCCCTATTATGTTTGTTACGTATATGTTTTATGATAGCAACCATGTGTGGTTCTCATCATGTTTTACTTGTAATTGAATGATAAATGTATCTATGACCTAATGGATGGAACCACAGTTGATGTGTTTTGGCATCAATGGTTCTTAGAGATTCTTAGCTAAGTATGAGTCCCATATGCTCAGAACAAGTAATTACACCTGTAGATTACAAATTTGCAATATGTTTAATGAAATGCCTGTTGTGGCTAGTAGGGGTTGATTCAAGGTCTTGAACAAATATTTTATTTAGTACTATCATTTCCATGTTATTCTATTTATATGAAGATATGGTTCAATTATGGGCAGTGACCTAGGCTCTCGGCCTAAAAAAGTGGCCCAAATCCCAGAGTCGTTGGCATAGCACTGACAATCTTGGTCTCTGGTAGCTAGCAGGCAAGTCTGTGAGAGAGACTTTTGGTTTCGGGTCGTCCTCATGCCTACAACATGAAACAACCGAGGCTTAAGTTGTCCAAAAATTTAGTGGTACCCCAACGTAAGATGTCTAATATATTGGATTGGTTCTTAAGGGTCCTATAGCTAATGATTAATGTCTGTATGGTGTGCTTCTGTCAATTCCACTTCCTTAACATAACTTAGGATGTTGAATCATATCATAGTGGCCTCTCGTCGCATGTTTACCCCAGTTGGATGATTGCTTGGGTAGATGTGGGATGAGGTTTTTTCACTTACTCTACTTTGACTAAGTTGACAAGGGTTAACCAAATATAGAAAACTGATTAGAGTAGGTGGTACTAGTTAAGAGTGCAAGCATTGTGATTTCACCATGACTCTATCTGAAAGGAACACATTTTCCATCAAGGTATCATCGACTATAAGAAACGCAAGATTCACATAAAGAAAGGGAATAGATAGATAACCAAGTGTTGATAGGTGTACAATTTCCTCTTCAATTTCACCCTACTTGTCTAAGAATCGAAACACGGTTTCATGCAGAAACTAACCTATGGGTGCAAAAACAAGTAAACAAAGGGAAGAACTAAGACAAAGAAAAACAAAGTAAGTGAATCAAGAAAACAAAACAAGAAATAAAACGCTACTACTACTCCTAACCTATGCAGAGCATAGGCCAACTCACATAAAGTGATACTTCCAATGCAGCCATCAGTGCATTGGTTGGCCCATGTAAGAGAGAGTATCATTGATAAGAAAGATATGCAAGAAAACAAACCAAAAGGAGAGATAAAGAAATGCAAACCAATATGTTTGAAGCTTGAATGCATCCACAGAAAAGTAAATATGGAAAGCATATGGGCACTCTGCAGACGTACCATGGTGTCCTATTACATTGCGCATGAAAGGAAAGCATGAACACACCTTCGAACTTGAAAAATGAGCAAAAATAAAGAAATAATAAAACTTATGTTTCACAACAATGCTTGCTACATATGAATCCTCCAATGCATGAGCAATAGGATCGTGTGATTCTGAAGGAGGATGTGAAAACTATGAAATAGATTGATCTTCAATGTGAATAACAGAGTGATAAGGAGCCTAGACATATTCAGCATATTTCTTATCAGAATTGGAACTAACCTCAAGGCTACGAAAACCTAACATAACCATAAGCCTAGGATGAAGTGCCTTGACAACTTGAGAAGTTTCCACTTCATCAGAATATGGATCATCAAAGACTGGTGGCTTAGAAAGATCAACAACAAATGAATGAGAATCTTAATCGGATGAATGAATGAAGATGTCACGACAACCATGATCAAAAATTTCAAGATGAAGAATGTAATCCTCATGATCTGATGAATCATAAAGTGGGTATGATGAAAAAGGATAATTTTCACCCTCGATGTTTTCGAAAAGGTAAGATGAGAGATTAGGTGGATCTAGGAAGAAATATTTGTCCTCTTCATAATCAAATGAAAGACTATCATCCCACATGTTTTGTGAATGATGAGAAGTAGAAACAACCATAAATGAATTTTCACAACATGGAATAAAAATGGCAGATCTGTGGAAGATTTCAGGATAAGGCGAACGAGGTGCGAACAAAAGGAGCTCACCCTTCACCAAAGATTCTTGTTCAGAATCCCACACATAATCATAAAAAGTGATAGTGCATGTTTGTTCTTCAACACCAACTTTGTCAAAAAATTGGTCCTCATTAAAATCACATGTGAGATCTGAAACGAATGAACATAACACACCAAAATATAGAGGATCACAGGAACCAAAGGACAGAGGCTGAGGAGAAAAGACCACATGATGACTATCAGGCTTGCATTCCAAATCTGTGCAGGAATCCTAAGTAGGTGGGGTAGGAGAAAATGGTGATAGATCAACATGTGGATTCTCAACTTCTCCCACCTCGACCTGTGGAGCTAGAGTTGTTTGATGCGACGGGGTCATAGGGTCACTTGGGATAACAACCTTGTCTATCTCATATTTAGAAGATCTAACACTGAGGTATGTTGGGAGAGGTTTGAAAGACTCTAACTCATGTAGATTCTCAAAAATGTGAACAAGATATTAAAATCTTACCTCCAAAAATTTCCAGTCAACTTCATCTTCAGGGAATTCATAATAGTAATGAAGAAAACAATCGTGAAAATTATCAAGAGATTTGTCGGGTGATTTTCACAATTTTAATTTTTTTTTATTAAGTGCTTTACGATCATAAAGAATGAAATCACATCATAGTTATTTAAAAATGTGATCAAAATAGTGTATAGAGGCTGCAGGCAATGTGTGAAATCATTGCTTTGCACGCCCTTGGAATGTGAAAGCGAACAACCCACAGAAAATGTCATACGAGGGGACATCATGTATGTCATAGAAGCCAGCAAAAGAAACTTTGTGCCTAAACAAGGGTGTTCTGTTGTCACCATTGAACTTATATTTGGACAAGTCATCTATAATGCTCGTTTATGCTTCAAAATCAACAATGTGAGAGAAACATGTCGGGGTTATGATTTTAACAAAAGTCATGAAATATGTTCATAAATTCAAAACAGACTTCAAGGGCTAATCTTATCATCTAGCCCTCCTTCTAGTGCTAGAAATGTTTACGGTACTGGACCCGCTAACATTCAAGGGATCTCCCCAATATGAAGTCTCAACTAGACCTTAAATCGCTTGGAGTAGGAGTCCCAACAGTGGGTGGTATTGTAATGCCTTGATTGCGGTAGCACACAGAGGTAAGTAAGATAACTTTAGGTGAGAGAAAGTGTGTGACCCTTTGGAGAGTCAAGTGTGATGCATGAAGGTTCTTAAACACGGAGGGTAAAACAAAGTGCACCCCTTCAAAATCTGTAATAGTATGCAACTTGAAAGGAACAAACAAGTGGAATGACATCACAAGCTAAAATGCAGAATAGTCCACAAATTAAAGTGATGAGTTAATCGAACAACACACATTCAGCAAGATTCGTACAATTGCATACAAAATAGTTCATAAGAAAATGTGTAAGTTAAACAACATACATTCCTAAAGCAACCAAAATAGTCCAACTACAATATAAACATATGCATAAAAGTGTGTTGGCTCTAATATTATTATTATAAGTGAAATTTCCATCCATACATACACCATTGATGACCACTAGCCCCAATAGTGGAACATTATAGTCAAGAACACCTGATCCTCTTATTGATGGTGCTGGACCTGCCAACATGTAAGGGGATCTCCCTGGTAAGAATTCCCAATTAGACCTCAGACCATTTGGTGTAGGAGTCCCAATAGTGGGTCATACGGTAATGCCTTGACCGCAATTTCACATAGAGGCAAGTAAGATGTCTCTGTTGGTAGCAAGAGTGTGACAGTTGTAGCAAGCCCAGGAAGGTGCATGAGAGGTTCTAACACACTGAGGGTGAGGTGACTGCGCCCCTTGGAAACATGAAATAGTACACGGCTTAGAAGGGAACACACGAGCAAAGATGCATCACAAGCTAGAAAGAAAGTTAGCGAGCAATCCAAAGTGATGGCTAAACCAATAACACATTTCAGAAATATTCATACATACTTATACAGAATATTCCATACATGCATGCATAAGCAAACAAATACATATATCCTTTAGAGTAAACTAGATAGCATAGAATATGGTGGGCATGGAATCCCCCCACAACATGTTTTGGGGCTCAAAGCACAAGTTTTGAGTTGTTATTGTTGTAAAGACTCTGCGAATTGTGGGCGCGAAGCGCGAATTGTATGTTAGAGTCATAGGGTTGTCCGCCCTAAGTTTTGAATATAGTGTTGGCCTACCCATGGTCCGTGGACCATGGGATTGTATAAATAGAGCGAGGCTCTAAGATGTAAAGTAAGGGAGGGATCGATCGAATTGGGTGGATAGAAGAAGATAGTGAGCATAGAGCAAGAGTCTAAGTGTCTTGGGTTGTAGTAGTAGGAAGAGGCTCTGCATCTGAGTGCACAGAGGCCTAGTAGAGTCCACAGCTGAGTGCATGGACCCCTGAAACTAAGTGCATAGGGTAGAGTTGAGTTTGTAACAAAGGAAGAAAATAATAAAGAGAAGTTTTATTTGAATTCCATGTATCTGTTCTTAAGTTATTACATGTTTGATATCATTGGCAATTATACTATTTATTTACTGCACGCACTTATATGAATTGTGAATATTGTTAAGTATAACTGAAAGTGTACAAATAAATTAAGTTAATAAACTAATATCAGGCTACGAGTAAGGATTTTGGTAATAAAACTATTTGGTCCCCGAGTAGGGTCGTGCGAAAGCATCATCTTAGGCTGCAAGGTACGGATAAGTGCATGTAGCGACGTGTGCGCAGGGTCGAATTGTGGACCACTTGAAACCCTTAGACATCTCTAGGGTGTGGAAACCTGGTTCTAGCACCCTCCCATACTACTTTGGGTGAGACCTCAATCTACGCTCCATGGACTGTTGTCGAAAGGGCCAGTAGTACCAGGATTTGTTTGGCTAAATCACCTATAAACCTGTGTCAGGCCCCAACAAGCCAAAAAATGGTTCCATTATCGGGACCAGGATCTGTATAATGGATGTCAGATGTTGTGTCACTGGAATCCAACATAGAAAGAAATTGAAGGGTGGTTGGATAGAAATATTCACGAGTTCGCGGCGCAGGAAAATAGGAATCTACGAGTATCAAAGGAACAGTGGTTAGAGCACTACTTATATATAGAAATCCACGAAATTTTCTTTGCATCCTTCCCCTTTGAGTTGTACGAGTGGATTGCAAAGCTAGCAGACAGTTAGGGAAGGTGTAGGCTCGACGAACCGATTTTGTGGACTCCAGAATTGGTGTGCAGACTAGAAGTGTTAGAAGATAAGATCGCGCACGCTGTGGACCATTGGCTCAATCAAATTATAGGAGGATTTATCATCGAGTTCGCAGTAGATACGACTGTCAGCTACAGTGAGGCAGAACATCACTTCCTCAAGGGACTGCGAGGTAAGTACATTAAATCATTGAACACCTGGATCAAAATGCGATTGTGTGAAAAGTGGGTTATGCGAATAAATTGATGTTTGAGACTACGCAAAGTGGGAGGATATATAGAAACGAAGGTGGCACAAAGATAGAAAATAGCCTCTTGATTTTGCCACGACGGGAAAGTGAGGAAGAGCTCGTGAAAATTGCTTCAAGAAGCGTGATCAGTCTGATAAGGCAGCGAATTTCGTGCATACCACCCCCACCTACACCACCACCAGTTTCACCATCGTCACCCCCATCTCCACCCACACCACCTTCGCCACCACCATAGTTCAATATGGAGATCGCAATCAAACTGTCGGTATTCAGAGGAGTAGGGAGTGAAGACCCGAACCAATTTTGGTTCGTAGTAAAGTCTGTATGGGAAGCACAAAGAGTCGTGGATGAAAATATAAAGAAGGAAATGCTGGTAAGCGCATTGCAAGATTGTGCACTAACGTGGTGCATTGCTGAAGCTTTGGAGATTGCAATGAGATTGCACAAGACCCCTATACAAGATCCTGGCCTGGGAGTCCAAGAAATCCACGCACAACTACAAAATTTGTGTATGGAAATGCATAGTTTGAAACAAGACAAGACAACTCAACCAAAGGCGTGTGAGGAGGTATGGTGCATAAAATGCAAAGGCCAGGGGCATGATAAGGACCACTATCCAGTTTTCACGAATTAATTAGCAGGAGGAGGGCCAATGCCATTAATACCAAAGGCACAAGTATGACCAAGTGCGACACCTGCATTATGGTGCGCGAATTGTCAGTTAGGTGGAAAACACACTACAGATAACCGTCACCTATTACAAAAGTATACGCAGACATCCCAACAATTGTTCTGTAATTTCTATAGGCCAGTAGGCAATGATGAGTGCACCTGTAGAAGTTACGAGCTCATGATGGATCAAACCCCTGCCTATAGAGTGCAAACCGAAATGCGAGCCCTCGATCCAAATGTAGGCATGGCGCACACTAGATTTCAGGGGCGCGGATGAGGTCGAGGTGGAATGGGACTAGGAAGGGGTCACAGACAACTCATTTATTACAATTGCAGAGGGCCCAAGCACTATGCCTGCGATTGTATGAATCCAACGAGAGCATCATGTTTATACTATACCCAATTTGATCATGAGAAAGAGGACTGCCCTAAACTGATAGCAAGGTTGCGTGATAAAGGAGTACTCCAGCCTCCCTCGACTCAGAACCTACAGATGATGAGGTCTGAGCTGCATGAAGAGGACCTGAATGTAAACATAGTGTTTCGAAGTGGTATCACAACTGGATATCACAAAGGTAAGAAGCCAGAAAAAAGTGTGTGGGTTAGTAAGGCTCTTGCAAAGGAACCTGAATTTAATTTGGAGCACGTGAATGAGACAATCATGGAAGCTAAGAAGAGCTTCACAGAGGCCTCCACTTCAGGTAGTAAGGATCAACTAGAACCAGGGATGGATCCTTCAATGCTCACTACGTTTATGGAGACATGCATAAAACTTCTACATGACAGCAAGGCTATAAAAGGACTACAGGAAATTATCACTAGGTTCACTGGGTCAAGAGAACCGCACGTAGTCCAGAAACTTGGGAAGCATGCATTGTGAATAGGAAGGGAAATGAGACTAACTGCGCAAATCAAAGAGTACGAAATGGATCAAGTAATTCTAGATCTCGGATCAGACATGAATGTATTGCTAAAATAAACATGGGAACGCATGGGCAGACCCACGTTACAATGGTCTCCTATTCAATTATGAATGGTGAACCAGCAGAAGATCCTACTGATGGGAAGATTTCAGGGGATAACAGTAGACATTGAAGGTGCTAGCACACTGGCAGATTTCGAAGTGATAGAGATTGTTGATGACAGCAATCCCTATCCCGCGCTACTGGGAATAGATTGGACCACTGATATGAACAGAGTAATAAATCTAAAGAAGTGCAAAATGATTTTCGAGAAAAATTCACTATGTGTAGTGGTACCTTTAAACCCTGCAGAAGGAGTGTGCTACACAGAACCGGTGCATGACGCTGATAGTGATGATGATCTAAACCGTATCTACAAGATAACTGCTCAAGAGTAGGATTGGGCGAATCCAACAATATATGGTAGGATTTTGTGGGAGCGTGAAAGCTCCGGCGCTTTGGATCCAGATGAAGAAATAGAACGACGGCAGAATCAGTTACACAAAGTAACCACACTCGATTGCAACATGATGGTAAGATCACTGTGGTGCATGACAACATAGATAAGGGATCTGCCTAGGTATGATGGATTGATAGCGGTGGATGAATTCTTGACAAATTTGAGAGTGAAGTGCCAGAACAATGACGATTCAATGCTCTGAAATGGGCACTGCGCGCTACGCCCACAAGGTGGTGGGGTATGCAACAACAGAGTTTCGGGGATTGGCACGAATGCAGAAGGGGGATGCTTATATGATTTAGAAAACCTTAGCTATGGATGAGAGTCAGCTATGAGGGGCGAAACATCTTGCGCACCCACCTTTTCATATGGATATAGATGTATGGAATGCAGCCCACACAAATGTACACCGCTCCCATGATACAAAATAGGAAAAAAATGCAGCAGCAAGAAAGATGAAGCGCACCTAATATTATTTGCAAGGAAGCATTCGAAAAGGTGTGTGAAGTGCTAAACAGGGTCCATCGTGTGAAACACGTTGACTGGGACCTGCATGTACCAGTGGATCGATGGGCCTATAGGACCATGTGAAAAACCCTAACCGTGAGACCAATTCCAAAGCTGCGGGATGAAGCAGGAACTGTAATATCTGAGAAGCATGCAAAGATGAATCTGCACGCAAAAACACCTTTAGATTCGATAGTGCACAAAGCCTAGAATGAAGGAATCATGCAACCGCGGGAAACAAAATATATAAGACTTCAGGAAGAAATTCGATGGGGAAACTTTAGACTTTGAAAACTTGAAAAAGACTGGGTACGGCTAAGGAAGAAAAGTGATTTAATGGACACAAAGGTCAATAGGCTAGAAAAAGAAATAAAGGAAACATTTCTCATCAATAAACCAAGGATGGAAAGACAAGGTGCGTACGATCATATTGACGAATTGGAGGACTATCGCCAAGAATTGGTTAGTCTGCTACCATGGTTGGGACCGCATATCGCCAAACGCAGTAACCAGGATAGTGCATTGCAAATAATAGAGCACGCAGTGTCGATCACCACAATGACAGATGAGCATTTTTCGCGAACCATGTTGGAGGATGGGATGGAGCCCCGCACAGGTGGTGCGACCACTTGACTAGCTATAGGAAGGATAGTCTTAGCGCTCCCGGTAGTTGAAAGGGAGCGTGAGACTATAAATTATTCTGCCTGGGAATTGCGCACTCTGGGAGATGCGTGCGGAATCAAAATGTAACAGGGTTCGCAACTGCTCATGGAGGGTTGCGTTGTTGCGTGGGTTGGCTCGGAAGTGACCGTTGGTGTCACTATTCATGATAGGATGTCGAATTTGAGGCCAAATGGAGCAAGCAGTGGGCATTTAAGACGCTATTTATGCGCAAGATTTGGGAAAATTTGCCACCAAGAAAGCATTGATAGCCCAGAATTTGGGGGAACAGTCGAATTTAAATTCGAAAGGGGCTATAAAACTCAAAGGGCTAGCCAGCGAACAACACTTCATCATTTGAGAACCGAGCATTTGAGCAGAGCACAGAGTGTTGAGATCCAAGCGATAAGTAAGTCCCTAAGTTCACAAGAAATAGAATATGGTATAGAGATGATGACGGCCACTAAGGATGGGTTAGGAGCTGAAGAGGGAATCATTGGTGAGGCCGCGTAGACCCCCATGGTACAGGATGTTCCCGAGGGCGCTGAGGTAGTCACAGAAATCCCCAAATCAACATGGATGCCGTGGCCGAAGAAGGATAAATAGTCATGGGTCCAGTATGCATGTCCCCGAGGAATCCGTGACACAGTAAATTATCAATGGAAGAAAAGGGGAAGGCAGTCACAATTGAAAAATATGAGGAAGAAGAAAACTTGTAGGCCCTGATTGACACCACAGAAGAAGAAGAAGACATAGATGAGGATATCCAACCATTGCGCTCTGTAGAAAAACTGCTTGCTTATGTCCCTACACGGAAAGGGAAGACCAAAGTACGAAAGGATCTAGATGCAACAAAGAGTTCACTCCAGACCCCGCTCCTCCCCGATGGCATTGAATTTGAGGGCACGCACCTAGGCCATGTGCCCACCATGAAATTTGAAGACTAGGACCTCGCTAACTGTGAAAATTTCTCGCACCTAGAGACGGTGAATCTGATGAAGCATAATACTAAGGGGCGGTGATCACGTTAGAGTTGTGAAAATGGCTGAGTGGTGTGGAAAAGGTCGGGTTGTTGCACTTGTTATGGATACCACATTTCCACCACGCACCCATCACCATTTTCGTCATCAGGCAGCTGTTCTGCCTGGTGCATGACGGGTATCTATGGCTAGAGGAGCCTATTCCCATCATGGTAGACCTCATCCACCATATTTCTTAACTCCCCTGTAAGGGAAAGGATCCCGTGATTATATCCAGAAAAAGTATCATTTTGGCTCTTGCAGAGGCCATGAAAGTGAAATATAAGCTAGAGAAAAAGAAGAGGGGCTACGCCATCTCCAACATCAAGGACAAGGGGGTGCATGTAGCAACTCAACTCCTGGTCAGTAAAGTGATGAGAAAATGCCGTGCTGATGAGGTACCAGTGCCGATGGCCACATTGGCCGAGAAATGTGAGGAGGGGGTCCAGATCAACCGGGCCGAATTCCTCTATGAGGAATTTTTGTTAAACTGTCACGAAGCCAAGGAGTAGGGTAAGGCCTTCCACTACGCATGGTTGCTCTTATCCATATTGCTGGTAGCAGGAGAAATGCCAAAGGATAGTCAGTTTCCCAACATTGACTAAGACTTACCAGTGGCCACGAAGTACGATTGGCTCTGGGCCACCAAGGAAGCAAAACGGATTCGCGATACAAAAATTTTCTAGGTGCTCATGGAGGAGAGCATCCGAATGTGGATCAACAGGAGGCTGCACCTATCACCTACAGTGCACAATAGTCTGCAGAGCTTTATAGACTTCAAGGCGGATATGAACAACATTTATATCATGCCATGAAAGGACCCGACGAAGCAATGGAAAAAGCTACCATTTGTAGCCACTAATGATGCAATATTCACTGTATTGGAGACATGGCCTCCCGAGTGGCGCACCCTAGATTTGGTGGAACTAGAGAAAGCAGTAGCAAATAAAAATAAGGATGATACCAAGCTATGCATCACCCAACTGGTCGAGAGAAGGCGGAATGAAAAAGTGGCAGTTGAGGTAAGGGTAATACGCGAAGCGGCACAGGAAGCTGTGGAGCATAAGAAGTCCACAGAAGTAGTAGTAGTACCGTAGATAGTAGAGGTAGCAATGGTACAAGCATAGGAGGGCCAAGCAACATCCTCAGGGTAGGAGGCAGAGGACACAGAAATAACAGAAGGGAGCGCAGACCCAGGAGCCACGTCCACACAACTAAAATGGTCATGCATCATAGAGAGATCAAGCCCAAGGAAGAAGGTCAAGGCCTCGAAACTGGCCATTGAACTGATCACCTTAATTGAAGGTGATCTCCATGACATCAGCAAAATGGTTCGCGACGTCACAAGTGAAGTGCTTCAAGAGTTTATGACGGAGCACCAGATTGTGTTGGGGGCCCTAAGGGCATAGTTGTAGGTGTTACAATTGTGGCCCCCTCAGGAAGGTACCCTATCTACCCACATCACAGCAGGCACTTCAGGAGATGCTACATGCAAGGATGGCCAACATAATAGTGTTTCCAGAGGGAGTGTTAGTATCATCAAATGTGATGGATCGGATGTCACTTAACATGATGAAAGACCTTGGCCTTAACTTGGCTACCCTTCCCCTGGAAACGCTATATTAGTTACAGGACGGTATAACGACAGAGCTGTGGGCCAGGGAGAGCCACGTGATCCAAGTTCTCAGTGAGCAGAAAATTAACATCGAATAGCTCAGCTTGCAGCGCGATGAGTTGGTGTCGTAGAATCAACATTTGATGCACACGGTAGATGACACTTACCGACGCGTCCTAGAGTTAGCCATCGCAGCAAATCTACCCGTGGAAGTGTGGATCCATAGTTTGGCAAGTGGAGTTTGCGACGTGAGAGAAGAGATGACAAGGGTGCAGCTGGAGCTAAAGCTCCAGATTGCCAAGCTGCGGTTGAAGGCACAGCCTTCCACTCCTGTGGAAATCAGAGAACAACGTGCCAACGCTATTGTAGCAGGGGTGGAAGAGATTGGAGGTGCAGTGCCTGACTGTACCACCATGTTGGAACAGGCACTTGAGGTCCTCATGACATTGCAGGAGGACCCCAACATCTAGTGGCTGGAGATAGAGGCACGCAAACTCTAGCAATAGTACAAAAACATTAGAGGGACTGCACAAATAGTAGTCCTCACTCAGTGACTTGCGAGGATGTTGCAAGCAAAGGCATTAAAGGAGCAGGTGGATGCGGTGTGCCATAAGGAAGCAATTCTCAAAGAACACATCTAGCCATGGATTAACGAAGCCTTCATAATCACGGTAGATATTGAAGGAAAGCTCACACAGATTCAGGGGACACATGCATAGATGCAGGGAAGCATGCTGGAAACAGAGGTCTCAGAAGAGAGAACATAGCAGGTTTAGTAAGAAACAGCTCAATGCACTGTAGGCATCAAGACCGTTCAGGACCAGCTGGAGGGACTTCATGACAAGATCACCGCGCTGACAAAGTGACTCGAGGGCAAGTCACGATTTTTTTTTTGGGGGGCTGTTGGGCATGGAATCAACCCACAGCATGTTTTAGGGCTCAATGCCAAAATTTTTGAGTTGTTATTGTTGTAAAGACTCCACTAATTACAGGCGTGAAGTGCAAATTGTATGTTAGAGTCATAAGGTTGTTTGCCCCTAAGTTTTGAATGTTAGAGTCATAAGGTTGTCTGCCCAATAGAGTGAGGCTCTAAGTTGTAAAGTAAGGGAGGGATCGATGGAATCAGATGGATAGAAGAAGATAGCGATCATAGAGCAAGAGTCTAAGTGTCTTGGGTCGTAGTAGTAGGAAGAGGCTCTGCAGCTGAGTGCGCAGAGGCCTAGCAGAGTCCGCAACTGAGTGTGTGGACCCCTGCAACTGAGTGTGCAGGGTAGAGTTGAGTCTGTAACAGAAAGAAGAAAATAATAAAGAGAAGTTTTATCTAATTTCCATTTATCTGTTCTTAAGTTATTACATGTTTGATATAATTGGAAATTATATTGTTTATTTATTGCGCGCACTTATATGAATTGCGAATATTGTTAAGTATAACTAAAAGTGTACAAATAAGTTAAGTTAATTAACTAATATCAGGCTATGAGTAAAGATTTTGGTAATAACATTGTTCAGTCCCCGAGTAGGGTTGCGTGAAAGTAGCATATCAGGCTGTGAGGTACGGGTAAGCACACATAGCGACGTGCGTGCAAGGTCAAACCGCGAACCACTTGATACCATCAAACATCTCTAGGGTGTAAAAACCTAGTTTTAGCACCCTCCCATACTACTTCGGGTGAGACCTCAGTCCGTGCTCTGTGAACTCTTGCCGAAAGGGCCATTAGTACCAATATTTGTTTGGCTAAATCACCTCTAAACCTGGGTCAAGCCCCAACAAGCCAACATAATGCAATACAACATGTGCATGAAATGTGTTGGCTCTTATTATATAAAGAAGTGTAAGTTTCATTCATACAATACATCCATGCCCAACCACTAGTTCCAATAGTGGAACGTTACAGCTGTTAGCGCTTGGAATTCACCTAGGCTGAGATAGACAAACTCTCAAGGCTACATCAAAACCATTTTACCTCGTAGCTAGCCCTACGAGGTATGAGAAGGCTCTCTCGGGTCAGATTCGATAGATCTTTCAATATGATTAGGCTGACCAATTAAGAATAAGGGTTTTAGGCTAGTAAATTGATAGGGGGTTTGGATTTAATGATTTTTGGGGTTTTTGGTGGCAATTGGAGGGAGTGCAATTTAGGGTGCGGGGATTGAGCTCAGTTTTTGCAGGTGGGTCTTTGGGGCAAGGTAGGAGTCTATGCTGATGCCTTTAACTGAAAGAGATGATCAGGGAAGAAAGAAGAGAGGCTAAAGAGGGCAAACAACGAATTCGAATCCTCTCTAGACAGTGGAAAACATAAATTTTAAACAAAATTGAAAGCTGAGCATGGCATGCATGAATTCAAACTTTATCACTTCTTTTGTTTAAATATCAGCATGAGATTAAGAAATGGAACACATAAACACACTTACAATAATAGTAGGAGACACACCATCAACATAATAATCCACAAGAATCCACAATGAAGTCTGCAAAACCCTGGCCTTCCTTGTCCTCAAATTGCAGAAAATACAAGTCAAAAATACAATAGCACTTCTCCCTCTAGAGTCCAACCATCAAAATGAGAAAGAGAAGGCATGATATAGAAGGTCAAACCTCTTTCCCCACCTCTAGGGGTCGAGCTCAGCTTCCTAGGAGCTGTTGCAACTAATTCTATATCAGTCACTAGATAATAGACCAGCTCAACAACTTACCTCTAAAACTTAGGAAGCTTATCTATGCATTAAATATTCACTATTTACATCAAAGAAGCTTCTAGAAGTGGTAAAGAAGAGTAAAAGTATCTAATGCCATGAAATTTACACAATAATCCATCATTTACATGCCCAAATAGTCAACCAAAGTGAAAATAGTGCTTTTCTGGCCGAACTAGTCAAAAACTGGCAAATCTGGAAGTTCTGGTCGCGCCCCTGGAAGTTCTGGTCGCGCCCCTTTGCAGCTACTTTTGAGTGGGTTCCACTGATCCAAATCAGGTGCACGATGTCTCATTGGAAAGCTTGGCCTGTCTACTTTCCATCCCAAGTGGAATTTCTGAATTTGGTGTAGATTTGACCCCTCAAAAACCATTTCTCCCAAGGTCACTTTCTGCAACTCAAAAAGTGGGCAGAAAGTCAATTTTTAGGTGTATTTTGAGCTTTTGGAGGCTCAAAACTCAAAATTAGGCTGCCCCCAAGTACTGGTAATTTTTCTTTTTACATACCCTTTCCAAAAATGCCAAGTTTGCAAAATTCCGAGCAGCCCTTCAAAATGGTCTCACCCGGGGTGAGACCAAACCGTGGGCAAAACCTGTAATTTTACCAAAAATTTGCAAAATGCTCCAAAATTCTCAAAATCTTCAGATTTTGATGCTAGATCAAGGCTGATCAGTACCATGATGAGTGAGGGATGCCTCAGCCAAGATGCGGAGTGGATTTGTCCTTTTCTTCTTCTTCCGGGCCTCTGACAGCTCTCTTTGGAGAATTTTCATTCTCGCCTTGCAAACATGTAATCTTGCCCAGTAGTGTGTCTTCATGTTCCGGAGCAGCTCTTTATCACGGTTTGCCTTGTCTAACAGTCCCTCCAAGCGCCAATTTGCTCGGATGAGCAATAACTCTCTATCCT
This sequence comes from Pinus tabuliformis, assembly GCA_031772625.1. NCBI lineage: Eukaryota > Viridiplantae > Streptophyta > Pinopsida > Pinales > Pinaceae > Pinus > Pinus tabuliformis. Next base: position 379,801,339 of record CM062812.1, on the reverse strand, counting down.
TGGGCAGTGGGTCCCCAGGCCTCCTGCGGTTTAAGCCTCTGTCACCGCGGATTCTCCATAGTTCATCCAGCTCTTTCTCCGTCTCTAGCTGTCGGTTGCGCTGCTCTAAATAAGTGATGGTCCACTGAGCCATCTCAAGCTTCCGCTGCAACATAAGGTTCTCTTCCTTGAGCTCATAGAAATCTGAAGAGGAAGGAGAATGAGCATCACGACCAGTGAAATCATCATGTGCCTCGCCAACTGCCTCATCCTCAACCATGGGCTGCTTGCCCTCTCGTAATGCCTGTGCCGATGAAGAAAGCGAAGCCCCTTCCACCTGGTGTGGAGATAACACTCGCTGCTCTGATGATGAAGACGAGACCCCTTCCACTGGATGTGGAGAAAGTACTCGTCGGGCTGCTGCAAATAAGGTCCTGTGACCTCTCTGATATGTGACCCGAGGAGAAGAAGCCATGTGTCTCGGGATGCTGGTCTCGGGCTGATGTGATGGCCCTCCCTCCTCATGAACTGCCTCTGGCCCTGAATGTGACTGTGTGAAAACATCTCGGGAGATGAAATCCACCCAAGGGATGCCCTGCTGGCTCAGCTGATGGGAAACTACTAGCTGAATAAGACCATGATGGCATAGGCTCCGGAGCTGCTGTACTGGGGTCTGTCTCCGAAAGGTAGTGGCTATCCTCTTAATGTCGTGAAATAAGTATGCCGAGATGTTCATCATCCTCACTCTGGTGAAGTGCATCATCATGCGGATATGACAAGAAAATACTCGTGAGAATCTCCCCTCGCATGTGAAGTAGTGCATAATGAGTCTCATGGTGTCTATATACTCTGCTCGGAGGAACTTGATAGGAAAGTTCCTTGTCAAGTGATGCACATAGGCAAGCCTAACATATGGCTCATAGTATACCAGGTCCACCCACTTGCGCTTCGGCCACACCTCACCCACATTGGGTATCCCGGTAGCATCTGTGATAGCCTCTGGAGAAAACACAAAATTCACCCCTGCAAGGGTGACCTGCCTGTCATGGAGATGGAGGACAAACAACCGGGCCAAGTCTCTGTGATGCTGGATGTGTGACAGCCTCTCACAAAACTGAAAACAAGCCATATGCTGAAAGCAAGATACTGCCAATGGGCAAGCCTCCAATTCTGTCAATGATGTAGGCTCTTCCCTCTTGTGGTGACCACCCTTGCCTCCCCTATGAGGCCTCTGCTGTATCTCAATCTCAGAAGATGATGATCGGTCATCACCTTGCTCATTAGTCTTAGTGGTTGACATGGTGTTATTGAGCAAGGTGGAATAAATAAGTCAAAACGACCGCTGCCCTGCCTGCAAAATGCTGTGAAGTATGCTGTTTTCAAGGGAAACATCATGAGGGATATGTTAGGGGAGGGAATTCACATATAGGAAAGGGAAAAAATATATATATAAGCAGGGAATTCTGAAGGAAAACATCACATAATGTTAAACATGCCATCTCATCTTTCATCATTTGCAAATCAATACTTTATTTAGGGCAACTGTGATTTTTAATCACCAAGGGAAAGGACAATATAGAATTTTCATCATGATGGAAGGAAGGATGTCATGGGCATAGGGGGATAAGGCATTATCAACTATCAACATTTAACCGGCTGCTCATTTCATTTTGTCTTTGAATGTCTATTAAGAGCATACTCTGTTTTTTATAACTTTTAAAATGGTCATTGATGCTTTTGGGGAATAGGGACTTTGTATGCTTGATCACCAAGGGAGGGAAGGGTTACTGTAATAAATTTGCAAGAAAAATGGGATATGATGTGTCAATGGTATTTAGGAAGATGAGGGTGAAAGGGAATTAGGGTTTAAGGGAACAATGAAACCCCTCAACAAAGTCTGCCAACTAATTTTCATGACAGCAGTTCATTTAAAACAGAGGCAGCTTCATCATGCTTTTGCCATGAGTGAATTAGGATTTCACTGTATGTTTTGACATTGGGGATGGAAATTCAATTGCATAGGGAGTTTTGCATGAAGGGAAATGCAATTTGAATTAGGTTTTCATATGGGGAATGGATAGGGAAAAACAGAGTTTTATGGATAGAGAGATGATACCATGCTAATGAGAAACCCTACCACAACAAAACTGTTTCCTTTGACAATTATGCAGCTGTATTTTTGATGAATTTTGTGATGACTTTAACACAGCTTTGAATCTTTGACATATACCAAGATGACCCTTTTCCTTTGTTTTTTTTTTGAGGCTATGCAAAATGGCAAATTTCACTGTTTTTACAATTCTTTGAGTGCATGCCTTGTCATCACTGTTTTATTTGTTTTTTATAATGTTTCTTTCATTCACTGCTGTACATTTACATAGACATTTTGCTGTGTTACTAGTGCTTTAGGGTTTGATCATTATACATGGGGAAAAGGTAGGGTTTATAGGGTTTGAAAGGACTAGGGTTAGGTTTGATAGGATTAAGGGGCAGGTTTGGTATGACTAATTTGCAAATGAGATTAACAAATATAACATGTTAACATATGTAATTTAATTTTGGGAAAATGAATGGAGGGATATAAGGAAAAAAATTGCCTTGAAAAACAAACAAACTGTCATACATATGCATGCAAAACATCAAGTCATTTTAACCTATTTTCTATGGATTTCCTTGCATAAAATCATGACCATAATCTTCTTTTGCAACCCCAACCCATCATCAAACATGTGAATGAGGCATACCTGAACAGTTGGAGAAAATTCGAGGGTGAATTCGGCGTTTGAATAAAGTTTACAGCAAACTGATTTTTTGGTCGCGCAAGCTGCCAGTTTGGTCTCACCCCTCCGTTTGGTCGCGCCTGTGTAATTTAACACAGCGCGTTGGCCTTTTTTTGGTCGCGCCCACCCACGTGGTCGCGCAGCAGAATTACCCTTGTAATTTGCAGAATTTTGCCCGAGTTGCCTCCTCTTACCTCTAACATGAATTTTTGACCTTCATATGCACAATAAGAGTAACTAAAGAGGGAAAATTGCTTTTATAGGTTCATTTTAAAAAAAAATTAACTTTAGAACCCACTTTCTAATGTTTCCACTTGGACATTCTTTTTTAACACTGTTTTGGAGTCATTTTGTCCTGAAATGAGCCTTTTGATGCGTTTGACTCCTTTCTTTTTGCAGGTTGACCGCCTGAGGGACTGTAGTGAAGGAACCAGGGTTATTGCCGGCACTTTTACAAATTTTTGAGAATTTCTTTATTTTTTCAAATTTCCACATGGCCTTGGACTTAAAAACAGGGTTTTTAAACCCAAGGCATGATATGAGCTGCAGCTGAAGAAAATGATAATGAAACATATGTACAAGACTCCTTCCGGCTTGCTGGGCACCTACTGACCATGACTCATGACCTTGAAATGATTTTGACTCGAAACCCTAGACCTAAGACCATGGGACCTCAAGACAAAAACAAGAACAAGCCTGACTCAATTACATTGTTGTATGACCTGATCCAGCAAAGCCAAGAAGGGAACAAAGACCAGCTCCTCCATTCAGTGTTAGGGCATGCCTAGCGGGATGCAAAACTGACACTGATGAGACACCTATAAATGCATATGCAAAGAGTTATTGATCACTGATGGAGGGCTCAAGACCGACACTAACATTGGCTCCAATGGGGATGGTAGCTCCTTGGAGGTGCCAAGAACTTCAGACCTCTTGGAAGAGTAGACCAGTGCTTTATTCATTGGGCAATGGAGTCAACTAATAGAAAAAATAACCAACTCAAAAAGACTTTATTTGACTTGACTATAAACTGAAAACTTTGAAAGGACTATGACTCAAACAAACTGACTTTTTGCAGAAAATAAACAAACTGAAATCCCACACCAACCAATCTTCATGCTTGGAATTATAGCCTTCACTTCGGGCCCCAAACCAAGAATGAAAGATCAGTTCACGCTTGCTGTATTAAAGTAAAATGATATGTACAATGAAGATGATTTAGAGCAGCATTGTTCAAACATGATATCTCTTGAGAAGCCGGCCATTCACCGACCCACCGGGACATTCATCGCCATTCAACTCCTTAAGAAGGAAAGCATTAGGACCACGATATGCAACAATCTTAAAAGGACCTTTCCACAGATTATCAAACTTACCGTGTTTACCTTTGTCCTCGTTTCGAGCATCCCATCTCAAAACAACATCTTCTAGCTGAAAATTTTCTGATTTTGCCTTCTTATCATAAATCTTCTTGATACGTTCTTGCAGCATCAAAGAATTTTGGAGGACTTCTTCCCTTGTCTGTTGTAGGTGGACCATTTGACTGATTCTCCGTTGCATTGGATCCATGTCTTCTCCCGTTTCTTGGATTAACTTTGCGACCGGTACACTAAGTGATGTAGGAAAAACTGCATCAACCCCGTAAACAATCTCAAATGGCGACATTCCTATTGATCTCTTTTGGCTCACCCGATCAGCCCACAGTGCATTGACCAACTTCTTATGCCAACTTTTCTTGTTGATTTCCAGCATCTTTTTGATAATGTTTACTAGTGATTTATTTGATGATTCGGCCAGCCCATTACCTTGCGGATGATAAGCGGTGGAGTGACCCAAACTGATATTGTACTTATAACAAAAATCCACCATCTTATTTGACTTGAAAGCAGCTGCATTATCCGTGATCAATTTGAATGGACAGCCAAAACGGGACAAGATATTAGTTTCAAGAAAGGGGATAATTACCGAGTCTGTGGCCTGCCGAGTAGGAACTGCTTCTATCCACTTGGTGAAGTAGCCGGTAGCAGTCAAAATCCATCTATGCTGCCCGGATGAAGCTGGGTGTATTTCACCAATGAAATCAAGGCCCCACTGCTGAAAAGGTGCACTAATTTCCACCGGCTTGAGTGGCAATGGTTGCAATCTTTGTTTCCCTTGAAATATTTGGCACTCATGGCAGCTCTTCACCGCTTTGTATACATCAGAAAAAAGGGATGGCCAATAGAAACCAGCTCTCAAAATCTTGTTGGCTGTAGTTTTCCAAAATAAATGACCTCCACAATCACCTTTATGGAAGTCTTCTACCGTTGCTTTCGCTTCTTCTTCAACCAAACAATTCAATAGGATGCCTCCAAGATCTTTCCAATACAATGTTGATTTCATGATGCAAAACTTGGCGGCCTTCAATTTCAAAGTCCTTGCTTTGTTCTTTGACATTCCAGGAGGCGCGGACACATTCTGAAGTACATACACTATATCAACATACCAAGGAGAATTAATGAAAATGTCTGATACTTGAACCGCTGAATTTTCTCCTTCACCATCGGACAAGGCTGCAATCAAGTTGATGTCAAGCGCATGTAGGTTTGTTTCAGCCATTAGTTTAGCAAGTCCTTGTCCTTTAACCAGCTTGGTTGGCTTGATTTCAACATCATACTCCAAGAGAGCAGCAATCCACTTGCCTCTCCTACCTTCCGGCTCTGTTTGTACCAAGACATCCTTTACCGCTGCACTAGGAACATAAGCTAAGACATGAGAATGAAGAATATAAACCCGGAAATCTTTCAATGCCTTAATCAGGGCCAGCGCTTGTTTTTCAATGATGTTATATTTTAATGCCCCATCTCTAATGATCCGGCTGAAAAATGCAATTGGCCTTTCAACACCCTCTCTTTTTTGCATCAAAACTGCTGCTAGTGTATGCTCGGAAGCGAAAGAAAACAATATGAAATCCTGAGTATAATCAGGGCTGATTAAGGTCGGAGCTGAAGACAAGATTACCTTGATTAAATTGAAGGATTTGACTGCCTCTTCGGTCCATTTGATCTCGCTGTCCTTCCGAAGCATGTTGGTCATTTCTCTTAAGTGCTCTGCAAGATTAGGAATGAAGCGACGCAGAAAATTCAATTTACCGTTAAAAGATTGTATCTCCTTCTTATTTCGGGGCTGTTCTAACTGCTGAATTGCCTCCACTCTTGCGGGATCAATACGTATACTGTCTTTGGAAATGATATGTCCCAGCAATTTACCTTCACTCATGGCAAAAAGACTCTTTTTTGGATTTAAAGAAATGCCATATTTTCTACATTTTTGGAAAACTTTCGTCAAATGAAACAAATGCTCCTCATCGGATTTGGAAAATACTGTTAAGTCATCAAGATATACAACTAAGAATATGTCCTTTTCATTGGCAAAAGCCATATCCATAGCTCGCTGAAATGTAGCACCTGCATTCTTCAAACCAAAAGGCATTTTAGCATAGTGAAATGTTCCCCAAGGTGTAGTGAAGGCTGTCTTATCACGGTCATCCTCATGGACTAGGATCTGATTGTAGCCGGAGTATCCATCTAACAATGACATCTTTGAGGCACCCACTACTCGCTGCAATATGTGATCCATCTTTGGCAGCGGATAGTTATCTTTGAGAGATACCTTGTTCAAATTTCTAAAATCTATGCATAACCGAATCTCGCCGGTTTTCTTCCTTACTGGCACTAGATTAGAAATCCAATCTGAAAAGCGAATGGGAACTATAATTCCGGATTGATAAAGTCTATTTACCTCTTTTTCAATCAAGGGCAGCAATTTGGGATTGATCCTCCGCAACTTCTGCCGAAAAGGTTTCTGATTTTGTTTGATTGGAATAGTGTGTTGGATTATGCTTGTATCATAAGTCTTTAGATCTGAATAATCCCAAGCGAATACATTAGTAAATGATGACAGCAATCTAATGTATTGATTCTTTACCTTGGGTGGCAGGGCCTTCGATAATTTCACCATCTTTGGATGTTCCACTGTCCCAAGGTTGATATTTTCCACACCTTCTTCGGTTGGCATCAAAGTTGGCTTGCGAGCCACATCGTCTTGATCAAAAAGCTCTTCTAAAGGAATCAGTCCCTTTGGAATATGATTGTCTTTCAGCTGCAAAACATCCCTTTGATTTATTCCTTCAGGCTCCATGTCAATTGAGATTTCTTCAAACTTACCTTCTCCATGCAAGAAGTCTTTGATTTCCTCATCATCCTGAAAGACTTGCCAATTCCTTTGGTTGTCCGGGATTGTGGGACGGTGTTTTACATAGATTTCAAACTTGTTACTCGAATTCATTGGTATCTTTAAATTGCTTGCTGCCTTAGCCAAAGCATTGGCAACTCCATTTTGTATCCGGGGTATGCATGTTAAAGTATGCTCTGAAAACCGCTTCAAAATATCTAGAACAGCATTGCGATAAGCCCGCATACGAGGATGTTTAGCTTGAAATTCCCCCTTTACTTGTTTGATCACTAACTCGGAGTCGCCATAAATTGCTATCTTCTTTGCTTTTAATTTCCGGAGGATTTTCAAACCAGCTATAAGGGCCTCATATTCAGCTTCATTATTTGAACAATCAAAAGCCAATTTATAAGAGCAAACTTGTACCTTACTTGGAACTTGTTTAGAGACTGAAAATGGGCTGTGGATCCATACGCCAATGCCTGCTCCATCGCTGCCCACTGCTCCGTCGAAATCCATGGTCCAAAGACCATCTTCATCATCATCCAAGGGCTGTACTTGTGATGTTGTTTCAGTCATGACTTGCTGTCCATTTATCTCAGCAATTGGCTTTATGACAGTAGCCTTTTCTTTGCTTTCCGTTCTCAATACTTCTCTAACATCTTCAGCAATGCCTGGGATATCTTCTATCTGAACTAATTGACTATTTACTTCATTAAAACTATCAGCAAATAAAACATAGGACTCTAGATCTGTCTGTACATAGTTTACAGGATGATTTATCGGTTTTTCCTTGCTTGTAATCATATACTTCATCTTTTGCTCTCAATAGACTTTCCTCATTTGACCAAACACCGGAATAGTGGCATATGAAAAGTCCAGCTGTAAAGTGCCTTTGAGTTTTGATCCCCATGACCTTGAAAGAAGCATACCAAACCTTGGTGGAATGTCCGCCACTACCACATCCATCAAGAGATTCTTTGCGGGAATTTGATCCAAGCTAACAACTAAATCTTTAATCAGACCAATGCATCTAACTCGGCTGGAATCAAATGAGTATAGATCATGGTAGTTACGAGTTATATCAAGTCCCAACTTCTCCATTATTGCCTTGGGCATTAAATTGTGTGATGCTCCCGAATCGAACATAGCATTATGAAGCACAAAATCATGAATTCTCAAGCTGATATAAAAAGGCGGGACATCGCTTTCCGGTGACTCACCATTGAGAGCTGGCCCAAAGATCAATTCCGGCTGATCATCCTCCACATTGACCGCATCCAACATTGGATCAGTATTAAACATCTTAGAAATTTGTGCTCTGTAAGTAGTGTTCTTCATGACTTCTGTAAGTGGAATGGACAATTTCAATTTTGAGACTTCATTCTCAATGCTGAATGCTTGACTTCTCTCACTTTGATTGGCCGGATTATCTCTTTTTTCTGCTCTATCTTTAGGTACATTTGATGGCTGATCCATCTTGTTTGCTGGAGCTATTGTGGCTGATGAAGAATCCATGACTTCTTTACCCTTTCTTTGTGGAACAGCAGCCCCATTCTTTGCCGCATTTTCTGCCTTCTTTTGAAGTGGATGTATAGGTACTGTTCGGTTTCTCAGCTATCTCTCTTTACCTTGTTGAGCTTATAAGGCATGTAGATAACCTCTTTGATATTCCTCAGACTGATCTTGAAGTGCCACATCATTAGATAGAATGTAATGCTCATCTTGAGGTGCATAAGCATTGCTTACCAGCTCATCTTCTTCCGTGATGTAAGTGGGCATGTCATCGGGAGTGAAAAAATGATTTTCTTCACCGGGACCTTCACCCTCATCTTCAGATTCTTGAGTGACATAGTTTTGCTGAAATGGGGGTTGGATCGGTTGCTGTACTGCCGCCTCTTGTCCTCGTGGTTCCCGCTGTTTTATCCTATATTGGGACTGCTGTTGTTGGCCTCTAAAGTTCGGGTTTCGAACTTGTGGTTCCGGTTTGCCAAGACTGAGATTTTGGAGTGCCTTTGACATCTCTTCCATTTTCCGAATAACTTGAGAAGTGGATGCTACCTCCTCTTTGATTGTGACCTTCTTTTCCGCTTTCATTCTTGCCCTTTTGTCATTCAAATTAGCCTCCACACTGACTGCAATTTTCTGCATTTCCTCCAAGGTAGGAGGATCTCGGTCCCGCAGTGAGTAGGCCATCTCCGGATCGAAACCATCCGGGAACTTCAGCAAGGCAGATTTTCGAGATGGCTTAAGATCATCTGGTATAGCATTATACACTGCATTAAATCTTATGATGTAGTCTTGAACGGACTCACCCGGATTTCTCTTAAGGTTGTTATATTCGGCATTGATTTGCAGCGGATCCTTTCTAATTTCCCATCTGTCCAAGAATTGTGTTTGAAGTTCTTCCAAAGAGACAATACTATTTGCTCTCAACCCTCTGAACCATTTCCGGACCTCTCCTCCAAAAGTCTGAATGAACAACCTCATGGTAACATCTTCCTCATCCAATTCATACAGATCAAAAAAGGTAGTCATCCGGTCAACATGCTGCTGAGCTGAGACACTCTGTGGAGTGCCATCAAACATTGGTATCTTGCTCTGGTAGTCAGCTGGCATGTCATGAAGGTTTGCAGGGAGAACAAGGGGAGCAAATCGGGTAGCCATGACTCTAGGCGGGGGAGGTGGAGGAGTAGAAGGAGTATGAGGAGGAGGAGGTGGAAGTATAATAACAGGGGTTGTGATAAGGGGAAGGGATGTTTGCGGAGATAAAGGTGATGATGGAGTTTGAGGTGTAGATGGAGGTGAACCAACAGGGGTATCGGGAAGTGTAACTATAGGTGAAATAGGTGAAATAGAGATGAAAGGAGGTAAAGAAACTCGATGAGCCGTGAGGGAAGTTTGAAGATTTTCAGCTTGATCAATAGTAGACCTAATATGATCAGATATGTTTTCAATAAAATCAACAAGAGTTGAAGCATGTATACTACTTTGAAGATGCCGCAAAATATAAGATTCAACCACTTTATTATGCCTTTCGAGGTCAATCACAGCTGCAAAGTCAGGATCAAGAACCAAAGTATCGAGTGCACTTTCAGATTTAGATTTAAACAATGACAATTCAAAATCCTCGTCGAAATCAAGATCTTCAAAATATTAAATTACAGCAGGCGATGAATTAGATCTAACAATCAATTTTGAATCAGAAGCCAGCTTGTAAATTACAAATAAACGAGGAAAGGAAAAACCACTCAGCCAAATGGAAACTCTTAGCTTATCATCTGAAGCTTAGAGTCCATAATGATACTGGGATAAAGATGTCACTGAAGCGCTATGTTCACAAATCCCATGGAGATAGACTGAAGCAGCGTTTATCTACTAATGTTGATGTAAAACAAGAGCGTTTTCGAAGGCTTCTGGCGTAACTTCAGGCTCCGTCTAAGACTTATGAAACAACACACTCAATGAGAAAAGATTTAGATGTTCTTCCCCAGTATGGTCGCCAATATGTTAGCGCTTGGAATTCACCTAGGCTGAGATAGACAAACTCTCAAGGCTACATCAAATCCATTTTACCTCGTAGCTAGCCCTACGAGGTATGAGAAGGCTCTCTCGGGTCAGATTCGATAGATCTTTCAATATGATTAGGCTGACCAATTAAGAATAAGGGTTTTAGGCTAGTAAATTGATAGGGGGTTTGGATTTAATGATTTTTGGGGTTTTTGGTGGCAATTGGAGGGAGTGCAATTTAGGGTGCGGGGATTGAGCTCAGTTTTTGCAGGTGGGTCTTTGGGGCAAGGTAGGAGTCTATGCTGATGCCTTTAACTGAAAGAGATGATCAAGGAAGAAAGAAGAGAGGCTAAAGAGGGCAAACAATGAATTCGAATCCTCTCTAGACAGTGGAAAACATAAATTTTAAACAAAATTGAAAGCTGAGCATGGCATGCATGAATTCAAACTTTATCACTTCTTTTGTTTAAATAGCAGCAAGAGATTAAGAAATGGAACACATAAACACACTTACAATAACAGTAGGAGACACACCATCAACATAATAATCCACAAGAATCCACAATGAAGTCTGCAAAACCCTGGCCTTCCTTGTCCTCAAATTGCAGAAAATACAAGTCAAAAATACAATAGCACTTCTCCCTCTAGAGTCCAACCATCAAAATGAGAAAGAGAAGGCATGATATAGAAGGTCAAACCTCTTTCCCCACCTCTAGGGGTCGAGCTCAGCTTCCTAGGAGCTGTTGCAACTAATTATATATCAGTCACTAGATAATAGACCAACTCAACAACTTACCTCTAAAACTTAGGAAGCTTATCTATGCATTAAATATTCACTATTTACATCAAAGAAGCTTCTAGAAGTGGTAAAGAAGAGTAAAAGTATCTAATGCCATGAAATTTACACAATAATCCATCATTTACATGCCCAAATAGTCAACCAAAGTGAAAATAGTGCTTTTCTGGCCGAACTAGTCAAAAACTGGCAAATCTGGAAGTTCTGGTCGCGCCCCTGGAAGTTCTGGTCGCGCCCCTTTGCAGCTACTTTTGAGTGGGTTCCACTGATCCAAATCAGGTGCAAGATGGCTCATTGGAAAGCTTGGCCTGTCTACTTTCCATCCCAAGTGGAATTTCTGAATTTGGTGTAGATTTGACCCCTCAAAAACCATTTCTCCCAAGGTCACTTTCTGCAACTCAAAAAGTGGGCAGAAAGTCAATTTTTAGGTGTATTTTGAGCTTTTGGAGGCTCAAAACTCAAAATTAGGCTGCCCCCAAGTACTGGTAATTTTTCTTTTTACATACCCTTTCCAAAAATGCCAAGTTTGCAAAATTCCGAGCAGCCCTTCAAAATGGTCTCACCCGGGGTGAGACCAAACCGTGGGCAAAACCTGTAATTTTACCAAAAATTTGCAAAATGCTCCAAAATTCTCAAAATCTTCAGATTTTGATGCTAGATCAAGGCTGATCAGTACCATGATGAGTGAGGGATGCCTCAGCCAAGATGCGGAGTGGATTTGTCCTTTTCTTCTTCTTCCGGGCCTCTGACAGCTCTCTTTGGAGAATTTTCATTCTCGCCTTGCAAACATGTAATCTTGCCCAGTAGTGTGTCTTCATGTTCCGGAGCAGCTCTTTATCACGGTTTGCCTTGTCTAACAGTCCCTCCAAGCGCCAATTTGCTCGGATGAGCAATAACTCTCTATCCTTGGGCAGTGGGTCCCCAGGCCTCCTGCGGTTTAAGCCTCTGTCACCGCGGATTCTCCATAGTTCATCCCGCTCTTTCTCCGTCTCTTGCTGTCGGTTGCGCTGCTCTAAATAAGTGATGGTCCACTGAGCCATCTCAAGCTTCCGCTGCAACATAAGGTTCTCTTCCTTGAGCTCATAGAAATCTGAAGAGGAAGGAGAATGAGCATCACGACCAGTGAAATCATCATGTGCCTCGCCAACTGCCTCATCCTCAACCATGGGCTGCTTGCCCTCTCGTACTGCCTGTGCCGATGAAGAAAGCGAGGCCCCTTCCACCTGGTGTGGAGATAACACTCGCTGCTCTGATGATGAAGACGAGACCCCTTCCACTGGATGTGGAGAAAGTACTCGTCGGGCTGCTGCAAATAAGGTCCTGTGACCTCTCTGATATGTGACCCGAGGAGAAGAAGCCATGTGTCTCGGGATGCTGGTCTTGGGCTGATGTGATGGCCCTCCCTCCTCATGAACTGCCTCCGGCCCTGAATGTGACTGTGTGAAAACATCTCGGGAGATGAAATCCGCCCAAGGGATGCCCTGCTGGCTCAGCTGATGGGAAACTACTAGCTGAATAAGACCATGATGGCATAGGCTCCGGAGCTGCTGTACTGGGGTCTGTCTCCGAAAGGTAGTGGCTATCCTCTGAATGTCGTGAAATAAGTATGCCGAGATGTTCATCATCCTCACTCTGGTGAAGTGCATCATCATGCGGATATGACAAGAAAATACTCGTGAGAATCTCCCCTCGCATGTGAAGTAGTGCATAATGAGTCTCATGGTGTCTATATACTCTGCTCGGAGGAACTTGATAGGAAAGTTCCTTGTCAAGTGATGCACATAGGCAGGCCTAACATATGGCTCATAGTATACCAGGTCCACCCACTTGCGCTTCGGCCACACCTCACCCACATTGGGTATCCCGGTAGCATCTGTGATAGCCTCTGGAGAAAACACAAAATTCACCCCTGCAAGGGTGACCTGCCTGTCATGGAGATGGAGGACAAACAACCGGGCCAAGTCTCTGTGATGCTGGATGTGTGACAGCCTCTCACAAAACTGAAAACAAGCCATATGCTGAAAGCAAGATACTGCCAATGGGCAAGCCTGCAATTCTGTCAATGATGTAGGCTCTTCCCTCTTGTGGTGACCACCCTTGCCTCCCCTATGAGGCCTCTGCTGTATCTCAATCTCAGAAGATGATGATCGGTCATCACCTTGCTCATTAGTCTCAGTGGTTGACATGGTGTTATTGAGCAAGGTGGAATAAATAAGTCAAAACGACCGCTGCCCTGCCTGCAAAATGCTGTGAAGTATGCTGTTTTCAAGGGGAAACATCATGAGGGATATGTTAGGGGAGGGAATTCACATATAGGAAAGGGAAAAAATATATATATAAGCAGGGAATTCTGAAGGAAAACATCACATAATGTTAAACATGCCATCTCATCTTTCATCATTTGCAAATCAATACTTTATTTAGGGCAACTGTGATTTTTAATCACCAAGGGAAAGGACAATATAGAATTTTCATCATGATGGAAGGAAGGATGTCATGGGCATAGGGGGATAAGGCAGCATCAACTATCAACATTTAACCGGCTACTCATTTCATTTTGTCTTTGAATGTCTATTAAGAGCATACTCTGTTTTTTATAACTTTTAAAATGGTCATTGATGCTTTTGGGGAACAGGGACTTTGTATGCTTGATCACCAAGGGAGGGAAGGGTTACTGTAATAAATTTGCAAGAAAAATGGGATATGATGTGTCAATGGTATTTAGGAAGATGAGGGTGAAAGGGAATTAGGGTTTAAGGGAACAATGAAACCCCTCAACAAAGTCTGCCAACTAATTTTCATGACAGCAGTTCATTTAAAACAGAGGCAGCTTCATCATGCTTTTGCCATGAGTGAATTAGGATTTCACTGTATGTTTTGACATTGGGGATGGAAATTCAATTGCATAGGGAGTTTTGCATGAAGGGAAATGCAATTTGAATTAGGTTTTCATATGGGGAATGGATAGGGAAAAACAGAGTTTTATGGATAGAGAGATGATACCATGCTAATGAGAAACCCTACCACAGCAAAACTGTTTCCTTTGACAATTATGCAGCTGTATTTTTGATGAATTTTGTGATGACTTTAACACAGCTTTGAATCTTTGACATATACCAAGATGACCCTTTTCCTTTGTTTTTTTTTTGAGGCTATGCAAAATGGCAAATTTCACTGTTTTTACAATTCTTTGAGTGCATGCCTTGTCATCACTGTTTTATTTGTTTTTTATAATGTTTCTTTTCATTCACTGCTGTACATTTACATAGACATTTTGCTGTGTTACTAGTGCTTTAGGGTTTGATCATTATACATGGGGAAAAGGTAGGGTTTATAGGGTTTGAAAGGACTAGGGTTAGGGTTTGATAGGATTAAGGGGCAGGTTTGGTATGACTAATTTGCAAATGAGATTAACAAATATAACATGTTAACATATGTAATTTAATTTTGGGAAAATGAATGGAGGGATATAAGGAAAAAAATTGCCTTGAAAAACAAACAAACTGTCATACATATGCATGCAAAACATCAAGTCATTTTAACCTATTTTCTATGGATTTCCTTGCATAAAATCATGACCATAATCTTCTTTTGCAACCCCAACCCATCATCAAACATGTGAATGAGGCATACCTGAACAGTTGGAGAAAATTCGAGGGTGAATTCGGCATTTGAATAAAGTTTACAGCAAACTGATTTTTTGGTCGCGCAAGCTGCCAGTTTGGTCTCACCCCTCCGTTTGGTCGCGCCTGTGTAATTTAACACAGCGCGTTGGCCTTTTTTTGGTCGCGCCCACCCACGTGGTCGCGCAGCAGAATTACCCTTGTAATTTGCAGAATTTTGCCCGAGTTGCCTCCTCTTACCTCTAACATGAATTTTTGACCTTCATATGCACAATAAGAGTAACTAAAGAGGGAAAATTGCTTTTATAGGTTCATTTTAAAAAAAAATTAACTTTAGAACCCACTTTCTAATGTTTCCACTTGGACATTCTTTTTTAACACTGTTTTGGAGTCATTTTGTCCTGAAATGAGCCTTTTGATGCGTTTGACTCCTTTCTTTTTGCAGGTTGACCGCCTGAGGGACTGTAGTGAAGGAACCAGGGTTATTGCCGGCACTTTTACAAATTTTTGAGAATTTCTTTATTTTTTCAAATTTCCACATGGCCTTGGACTTAAAAACAGGGTTTTTAAACCCAAGGCATGATATGAGCTGCAGCTGAAGAAAATGATAATGAAACATATGTACAAGACTCCTTCCGGCTTGCTGGGCACCTACTGACCATGACTCATGACCTTGAAATGATTTTGACTCGAAACCCTAGACCTAAGACCATGGGACCTCAAGACAAAAACAAGAACAAGCCTGACTCAATTACATTGTTGTATGACCTGATCCAGCAAAGCCAAGAAGGGAACAAAGACCAGCTCCTCCATTCAGTGTTAGGGCATGCCTAGCGGGATGCAAAACTGACACTGATGAGACACCTATAAATGCATATGCAAAGAGTTATTGATCACTGATGGAGGGCTCAAGACCGACACTAACAACAGCCACAACCACCTGCTCCTCCAAAGAGATGTACTAGCTCTACGTAGTGGAGAAGCCAAGGCTCATTACAATACTATCCAAGCTCTCTCCAAGATAGTCTTATCGAAAGCTTGGCTGACCAAAAGCCTTTACAATGAGTTATGAGGTTCTATTTATAGCAAAGGGTGGGGTGACCCTTGACATTCCCCTTTGTGACAGTTCAACTACCCTCATGACTCTTCATCTACTCTATGACTGTTACATCCAACTATCAACACTTGCACTTCCATTTGACAAGATGTTACATTACAATGCAAGTGTGCTCATGTGAGACAAAATGGCCTATGTAAGCCATGAAAGACATCACTAACACTCGGTCCATTGTGGTGAGACCAAATCTTTGACATGCTTGTGATGGTGAAGTTGGTGAGCTGATGCCAAGCTCGGTCATCCGTGATGGTGTGCAAGCACTCCATGGTGACATCTTGTTGAAGCAAACTCTTGACTCCGTTGTATCTGGGTGCATTGGTATGGTTTCTCCATCCAACTCGTCTACCAACATGTGCATGGTCATCCTAGGTGTGGATGAACCGACAACACACTGATGCATAATGTCCGTGTTGATCTTCTAGTTTGTGCTGGTGGTCATGCGCATCAACTGTCAACTACATGTTCAATTCTAGTTGGACTTCTTGTCTTCACCTTGGTGAGTGTGTTGAATGTGTTGGATCACCTACGTGCGCACAATGACATGCATTCTACTGAATCCCTTGCATGCAATCAACAAAACTTCTCACCATGTCTTCTCCATGCCAGCTACTGGGATGGATCTATAACGTGTACAGGCGTAGTTTCATCCATGAGTGCATGTTGTGCCCCTTGTTGTTCTTGTTCCTACTCCAACTCATTTGCTTGTCTGTGCAACTCATGTTCTTCCTCGATTTTCTACTTCAGCACATGCAACTTCTTCCTTGTTCCA
This sequence comes from Pinus tabuliformis, assembly GCA_031772625.1. Lineage (NCBI taxonomy): Eukaryota > Viridiplantae > Streptophyta > Pinopsida > Pinales > Pinaceae > Pinus > Pinus tabuliformis. The sequence continues at coordinate 379,784,553 of CM062812.1, read as the reverse complement.
TTCTTTGTCTTCATGCGATCTTCATGTCACGCTGTCACCTCATAGCCTGAGTCTCCAAAGTTGCTTTCATCACCAATGGATCTGCTTGAGCTTACAAATTTTCTCCACCTCTGTGTTTTCAAGATCCTTCCTCTTGCATTCTTTGGATCTGCCTTCAGCTACTATTCATGATGTTGCTCGATGTGATGCTACTTTCATCATATCTTGAACAACTTGATGTCTTCATGGGTAGGCAGGTCAATAGACACCTGATCGACTGCATCCCTAAGTGTGCTATGAATGGTGTCTTCGACTCTGCTCTCCTAAAACCATTGTACTTGTACTGCTGAGAGGTAGATGAACACCTGCTATACTTGGAGACATGGAAACACTCATGGAAATCAATATGTCACTCGAAAACCAAAATGAACTTGAGAACTAACTTGCAACATACCTGTGTGACTCATCATGAAGGTTGTGCAATTTCCGCCAAGAGTTTGGGATACTAACTGCCAAGACTGCACAAGGCATAGTCTAGGCTGCTAGGAGGTTGAATGACTACTAGCACTACATAATGCATAGTCTAGTCTGGCTATTGACTGCTAGAATTGTGTAATGAACAATCTTAGCTGGCAATGGTTGCAGGCTCAGTGATGACATTGTGCAATTTTCTAGGCTAGCAATCACTGTCCCTCAAAATTTTGCAATGCAAGACTGGAGGACAGTCACTGGGAAAAAATGCGCATTTCCTGAGAAGAAGATAGAGCCTTCCTTCTTAGGATTATGCAATGTTATCTTGGTGAGGTGGAGTCTGGGCCAAGGTTGCCTAGACTCGCCAATTGGAAACTGAAAGTGAAAGTGAATGTGGATGCATGGTGATGCTGAGTGTAAGCATAAGTGAATGATCGTGCATGAAAATGTTGAATGATAGATTCAGAAAACGGAACAACATGCATGTGGGTGAGGCGAGTCGTCGAATCGGTGACCATTTGTTAAAAACAATTTCATGCATATGATAGCAATGAGATGTTAATGAAAACTGAAATGGTGCTAGTACAAGCTAGTATGTATCAAAATGACAACAAGCATTCACTGAAATCAAGCAGACAATATTCATACGAAGTGAAACACAAAAAGCACCAAAAATGCAACACAAGACATGGAAAGCGGGCTTACCCCAAAACAGCTGAGCTGAATGTGGCAACAACTCCTAGATGTGATGTGGGATGTTAGAGCTACAAGGTTGATGTTAGGAATGAGCTCTGTAGCATCTGTTTGATGAGTTTTGATAAAATTGAGGTTGTGACACGCATGCCACAAATCTAGGGAAATCGACACTTAGTGAGAGGTTTGTGAAATGATCCTTGCGTGTAACCTCCAAATACCAAAAATAGATCCCTGAAACAAGTGATGCCTTTGCAGCTACCTTGGGAGAAGCATCCCATGCATGCAATTCTTTTTTTCTCAGTCCCGAAGGAAACCAGTCAACTCAGCTACACATGCAAGAGGCTACTCAACTGCTGGGAGAAAATGCGCATTTCTAGCTAGGAGCTGGACTGGGTGCTCAGAAGATTTGAACAATTTCTAGGCAGAGAAGCTGACTGCTTCCCAAATTTGCGCAAATTCTGGGTTGAGCAGCCCAGTTGAGAAGGATTGCACAATTTTTTGGGTGAATCTTTTTCAGCAGAATTACACAATTTTGGGGCCCAGCAGGCTGCTAGTCAAGATTGCGCAATTTCTGGAGGGAAGAATAATTTCCCTCCATATTTGCACAAATTCTTGAAGGAGCTACTCAACCGACTACTGGATGAAGCCTGAATGAACAACCTATGAGGGGAATGCATTAAGGTTTGATCGACAAGATGTCTTTTTGCAAGAAAATCATTGGAGCTTATGTACTTGACGAAGCAAGAAATGTTGTTGTGAAGGTTGGTAGGGAGGCTCCAAAATGAAGCTAAGGAAAAATTTTGGAGGGTGGTTGTATCCGCTACAACACTTGGCAACACACAGGTAGAACTTCAGCTCTTTGAATGGACCTTGTTCATGGAAAGCAAGTCTAACACCTCCAAAAGTATTTTTTAGTTCTCAGCTTCTCTTAGTTTCCACACTAGCTTGATTGTAATATGTAGCATCTACCAAGCTCTTGGTTGATTTACACACATCCCAAGCCAAGACAACACAATTTTCTCGATTGGGGTTGAGGGGTATACTGGTGCACAAGCAGTATAGTCGTCAGAGTCTTAGCTTCATCTCTGGTGTTGCTCCACTGCCAAATGGCCTAAACAGTACCCCGGTGGAGTCACATAGGAACACAAGCATGGCTATGATACCAGTGAGCTTGGTCAGTACCCCAGTGGAGTTACTTGCATCACCTCTTTGCACAAGAAGCCTTTCTCTTCTTTGCCCTATTCATTTTTCAATTTATTTTTTTTAACTTTTTTCACTTTTTTCATTTTTTTTTATTTTCGTAACTCTGCATAGTAGTTATTCATTTCAGAGGTGGAAGAGGGATCCTAACTTATTGAGAGCAGAAGAAGTTGTTCCAGTAGAGAAGTATTTTATTACACATTTGACATGTCTCTTAAGGTTTTCCCCCTCACCTTACTCTACTTGACTGAGCTGACAAGGATTAACACAAAAACAATTGACTAGAGTAGGTGATACTAGTGAGTGTGCAAGTGTTGTGTTTTCACCAAGGTTCACTTCAAAGAGTACGTATTTTCCATTGATGTATCATGGACTGAAGACAACAAGTTCTTACATCAGATAGTGGACAACAGATAACCAAATGTTGATAGTTTTACAAGTCCTCTTGTACTTTACCCAGCTAGTTTAAAGAGTCATACATGGTTTCATGCGAAACTAACCTACAAAAAAAACAAGCAAACAAAAAACAAATCAAAGCATAAGCAGAAGAAAAATCAAAAGAAAAGTGAGTAAGAAAACAAGCAGGTAAGTGAAGAAACCAACAAAGAAAGTACGCAAATAATCATGTAAGCAAACAGACTGAAAGCAAACATGACTCCTACTTCTAAGCTAACAGTGCATGGGCCATCTCACATGAAGTGATACTTCCAATGCAGCCACCGACACATTGGTTTACCCTTGTTGGTGAAGGCATGGTTCACAAACAAGACAGCTATGTGAACTAGAAAACAAGAAATATATAACTGTGAAGACAAACGCACTCTGAGGTTATGAGTGACCACAGAATAGAGACAAGTGAAAGCGCATGACATGCACTCCGTGGAGTTGCCATGGTGTTGTGCTACACTGCATGCAGAATTTGAGTGTGTGCATTCTCTTGATTGTTGCATGCATGCAAACGTCATAAAGGTAGACCACTTATGTTGTGCATGTGTGCTTGCTGTGTAAGATTCCTCCAACGCATGAGCATTGGGATCATGTAGTTCAAGTGGAGGAAGTGAAATCTGGGTGTTTGGTTGATCTTCAATGCAAAAAAGAGAGTGATGAGGAGCCTTGAGTGTTCCAACAATTTCATGACTGGAAGTGAAACCAACCTCAACACAATGAGGGCCTGACATAACCACCATCTCGGGCTAAAGTGCCTCAACAGTCTATAGAGTTTCAACTTCGTTGACAGATAGATCATTGTAGACCAATATCTTAGATAGATTAAAAATGATTGAATCAAAATCGTGAATAGATGAAGAAGTAGAGAGATCACGACAGCCAAGATTAGAAAATTTAAGATATTTGTCGGCATCCTCATGATTTGATGAATCGAGCAAAGGGGTAGATGAGAAGCAAAGATGTTCACCCTTTTCATTTTCAGAAATTACAGATGACAGATTCAATGGATTTCCGAAGGAAGATGTGTCCTCTCTACACTGTGATGATAAACTGACATCTGACATGTCTTGTGAATGATCGGAAGTAGAAACATCCAGAAATGGGTTTTCACAGGGGAAATCAAAAGTGGCAGAATTGTAAGGGATGTCAGGATGAAGCGAATGAGGCGCGGCTAGAAGGGAGTCATCCTTCACTGTGGGTTCCTCTTTAGATTCCCATACACACTCATCATGAATGATGGCACAGGTTGGCTGCATAACACCAACTCCGTCGACAACTTGATCCTCGTTCACAATAGGTGAGGAGTCTGGAATGGAAGAACACAAGACAGTAAAATCCCGAGGATCAATAGAATGCGAGGATAGAGGTCGAGGGAACGAATCCACGTGACAACCAATAGGCTTGCTAGCCAAATCTGTTGAGATATCAAGAGTGGGTGGGGTGGGAGGATGTGACAGTTCAACAGAGGTATGTGCATGATCTCCCACATCACTCCGCGATGGTGGAGTTGTTTGATGAGGTGAAGGCGGACAGTCACTTGTGACAACGACTATGCCTGCTCATGATTGTGCAGTTCCATCATCGAAGTATGAGTGGTATTCGAGTGATTTCAAGAATTGTGGATTTTCAGATATGTAAAGAAGATACTCAAATATCCCATTGAGAAATTCCCAATCAATATCATCTGAGGGGAATTGGTATGCGAGATTACAAAAGCATGTGTGAAACTATTCAACGGATTCATCAGGTGTTTTTCATAATTTCAGAATTTCTTTGTTGAGTGCCTGATGATCAAAGTGATTGAAAGCACAGTCCATCTCTAAAACCAGATGAGCAAGAGAATGAATAGATTTTTCGGGTAGCATGGCACACTAGTGCATTGGGTGCCCTCGAAGCGTGTAGACGAACAACGCGTAGCTCATGTATTCGTCAAAGAATCCATGTCTTTCACATGAGCCTACAACACTGACCGTGTGCCTAACCAAGGATATGTGGCCTCCAACATCAAACGTTTTATGAGACAAGTTATCCGAGAGCTTTTCCAAGATGATGAGATCATTTCCATAAGACATACACTCTGGAAGAGCATCTTGGTAGTTAGTCATGATAGATATGTAGGGATTCAAAACAAATGTGAGGACTCAGCTTGTCATCTAGCCCTCATTCTAGCGCAAAAATTTTAATGTGCTAGACCCGCCAACATGTAAGGGGGTCTTCCCAGTAAGAAGTGCCAATTAGACCTTAGACCGTTTGGTGTAGGAGTCCCAGCTGTGGGTCGTACTGTAATGCCTTGACCGCAATTTTGCACAAAGGCAAGTAAGATGTCTTTGTTGGTAGAAAGCGTTTGATAGTTGTAGCAAGCCAAGGAAGGTGCATGAGAGGTTCTAACACACTAAGGGTGAGGTGAGTGCGCCCCTTGGAAACATGTAATAGTACGCGCCTTGGAAGGGAACACACGAGCGAAGATGCATCACAAGCTGGAAAGCAAGTTAGCAAGAAATCCAAAGTGATGGTTAAACCAACAACAAATTCAGAAAGATTCATACATACTTATACAAAATACTCCATATATGCATGCATAAGCAAACAAATACATATATCATTTAGAGTAAACCAGATAGCATAGAATACAATACACCATATGCATGAAATGTGTTGGCTCTTATTATATAAAGAAGTGTAAGTTCTAGTCATACAATACATCCATGCCCAACCACTAGTTCCAATAATGGAATGTTACAACCACAACCACCTGCTCCTCCAAAGAGATGTAATAGCTCCGCACAGCGGAGAAGAAAAGGCTTGTTACAATATTGTCCAAACTCTCTCCAAGATAGTCTTATCAAAAGCTTGGCTGACCAAAAGCCTTTACAATGAGTTATGAGGTTCTATTTATAGCAAAAGGTGGGGTGACCATTGACATTCCCCTTTGTGACAGTTTATCTACCCTCATGACTCTTCATCTACTCTATGACTGTTACATCCAACTATCGACACTTGCACTTGCACTTGACAAGATGTTACATTACAATGCACATGTTCTCATGTGAGACAAAATGGCTTGAGTAAGCCATGCAAGACATCACTGACACTCGGTACATTGTGGTGAGACCAACTCTTTAACATGCTTGTGATGGTGAAGTTGGTGAGCTGATGCCAAGCTTGGTCGTCTGTGATGGTGTGCATGCATTCCATGGTGACATCTTGTTGAAGCGAAATCTTGCCTCTATTGCATCTGGGTGCATTGGTATGGCTCCTCCATCCAAATCGTCTGCCAACATGCGTATGGTATTTTTGTGTGCAGATGAACTAGCAACACACTGATGCATAGTGTCTATGTTGATTTACCAGTGTGTGCTGGTGGTCATGTGCATCAAATGTCAACTACATTCTTAGATCCAGTTGGAATTTCTTCTTATCTGTTAGTATCCTATAATTATAGGTAACTGGATTCTTCAGTTGTTTATTTGGCATTGCTCCTACGATGAAGACATCTGGCTTGATTGGGCTCGGTTGATTTCATTTTGCCTAATCTTAATCACCCTGTTGCACCCTGCATGCCCTGCCCTCCATTTCTTCACCCCTCCATCATTTTCATCCATTACACACATAAACGAGCTTAGGATAAAAATACATAAAAAAATATTTGGTTAAAAATGTTTAGAGGCATTTTTTAACATTAATTAGAATAAATTAGTGTAGTTATATTAATAGAACTAGGTTAGAGTTGTTAATAATAAATTAATTAATAATTAATAAAGTTAGTAATTAAGTTAGTGTTTAGGTTATAATTTTAAAAAACTAAAATGAAAAACATTAAAAACAAAATAACAATACAATTAAAAATATATAAAAAACATTAAAAAAAAAAAAAAATTAAAAACTTACCATGCTCCCTCTCTTCATTTCGGACCCCCCTCCCTCTTCATCACTCAAGCTATGCGGAGATGGTTTTGAGGAGAAGGGCCCCCCCACGTGGCACAAACTCAGCAATTCGGACCCCCCAAACACCTCCAATACCACTTACCACTCTAGGGGGGTGCCGAAATTACCATTTACCCCTTAAAAAACCATTTTTTTGCAGTTTTATGGGTTTGTTTCAGAGAGAGATTTTGGGAAACTGAGAAGGTATTTTGGAAACCCAAGAGAGGTTTTTGTTTAGCATGGGATGAGGAACACAAACCTCTCCCATAATTTAGACAGGTATCATACGTTGGGAGAATCAAAGCCATCTTTGAGCCCGATTTTTCAGGTTTCCTGTTCTTCCTATTTTGGCCATGATTTTTCCGCAAATATTTTGGTGAGTTGGAGATGAATTAAGAAAAACTGAAAGAGGTTTTTGTTCAATAAAATCTGAGGAATAATAACCTCTCCCATAATTTACACAAGTATATTCAGTCTGGAGAATATAATCTCTAAGTTTACCCCTGTTTTCAGGAGTTCATTTCCATTTTTTTATGGCATGGTAGCTGTGATTTTGTGGCAGAGATTTTTTCAAGATGAAGATGAATTAAGAAAAAATGAAAGAGGATTTAGTTAAGAATGGGCTGAGGAACAAAAACCTCTTGCAAAATTCACACAGGAATCTTCAGTTGGGAGAATCAAATCTTTGAGTTTACCCTTGTTTTCAACAATTCAGCCCGTTTTTCGTGGCAATCAATGCAAGATTTTCAGGGATTTGTGTCTATCTTTGGTTGAGGTAGTTGAATTCGACCTCCTAATCCTAGGAGAGGAGCTCTTCTATATATTGTAATAATTCTAATTAGAAATGGAGGGGGGGATTCATACGAAGAGGAGAGTCCCATTCTGTAATGTTTCAAGTGACAGTTTGCAAAGGAATAAAAGATTAGTTGTTCAAGATTCAAGAGGTGTACCAAATGGTGAAGTTTTCTCCTGTTGTTATGTGTTTATCCACTATATTTATTTCTCTATATTTCTGAATCCTCAATTGTAAAATAGAAAGTGAAGATTAAGATTTGCTATTTGAGCACCTTATTTCTGGCTGTGTTACAATTTACATGTTTTCTACTGATGCCAAATCGAGGAATTCTTAATTTCTCCTGGGTTTCTGCTGACTTTCTCTCTCCTTCTATCTCCTCAATCCATTTTATTCTCAGAGATCCATGCAGTGCACCTAGCTTGCCTTGTTTCACTCCTATTTGTTGTTTCTGCAAGCTGATCACCCCAAGCCTTTGACTCCATTGCCCAATGGCCCTCTCCCTTGCTTTCCCCACCAAACCCATTTAAAAAACCAAACTTGTGCTCATTAACTAGCCTAATATCCATTCAGCCAACAAAGCTAAATCTCAAAGAGAGAGCCCTCTCTAAAGCTGGCAGGGCTAGATCCCAGCTCCAAAAGCGGTTTTGATGTTACCTCAGTGATTTTGTTTTCAGCCTCGAAATTATAGAGTGCTAACATAGTGGTGACCATTGCGGAACAAATTAGTTTTATGTTCTTCAGTGAAAACTATCAAGTTCAGATCTGGTTGTTGGTGGTGGACAAGGAGTCAGACACAAGAAGGTTGAAATCATCCACTTGGTGACTCCACACAATTCAGTTGATCTAAAGACTCCACTGGTAAAAGAATCAAGAATTTATTCTATTATTGATTGTTTTCAAGATGAATTCAAGGATACAATCCAGGTATGCTCCTATGGACAGATCAAAGATTCCAGGTTTTCCAAATCCCATGCCCAACATTGATTGGTTAAAATATCTTCCAGTGTTTAAAGATGAAAAAGGAGATGATGCTACTTTACATTTATTGAAGTTTCATATGCACATCCATAAGTTTAAGGTCAAATTTCATGAAGATTGTCTTATGAAAATATTTATGGCAACTTTGGAGGAAAAGGTTAGATCTTGGTATGAAAATTTAATAGCCTCTAGCATATGCTCTTTAAAGCATTTTCATATTGTATTCATGACAAATACAAGGAAAGTTATTCATCTCTATTGCTAATTCAAAAATGTTATGACACTTGTCAAAGTTTTATTCAATATCTAGAAGATTACTATGATGATGATCAGTTCATGGATGATGAAATATTAGAGGCTCTATAAGAAAAGTCTTTTCAAAAAGTAGAATCCCTGCTTGAATTATCTTCTCCTCAGGAAGAAAAAGAAGATGTATGTTGTTTAGAGGTCCATGAAGTTTCCCCACATGAAACAATTCTTGCAGCACAACAAACTGATTAGCCAAAGAGTAAAAAAGAAATTCATCTTCCTGAACTTTCTCAAGAAGAGGATAGCAGTGGAAATCAACAATGGTCCTGTGATATGGAGATAGAGGCAGTAGAGCTTAAAATTATTGATCCATAAGAGCATCTTCAGAAAGTAGTGGTTTCTTCAAAAATTAAAGACCAGTCAAATTTATTTGATGAAAACCATCTCTCAAATTTTCTCTCCTTGGATGTAAATAAAATAAGACAACATAATTTTATAGATCATGTTCCTTCATCTGACATTAATGATAGTTTGCAGCTCCCTTGCAAGCTTCTATGTGACAAAGAGAATGATAAGGACTTCCCTGTTGTATATGATATGGTTGTTATATTTGATGAAGATCAAGAGCATTCAGAGCACTTGGTTACATTGGATAACAAGGAGGAGAAACAATTTGCTTCCTTTCTATTTCAAGAGAATCACTTAAATCAAACAATAGTTTGGAATGAGGTTTGTTTTCATGTTACAAATCATCCAGAAGATCTTATGTGGCAGGATTACAATGATCCTTTGATCAATATATTGTAGTCATTGTTGGGCACCAAATCTGCTTACCTTTTCCCTACATTTCCACTCATCTTTTCATCCCTTTTTCACTCATTAACATGTATCTATTATGCTAAACCTATGAGGTAACCCTCCTTTCTCTATCTCTTGGAATATCTAATTAATGAAGTAAAGTTATGAGGGTTTTACCTATGCGAGCTACTAAAACTTGTTGTGTCTGCAGATTCTGAAGAATAGGTGTTGATCTTCCAGCGTATAGCAGTAGTTCTGCAATTCACAATGGTCGTTCAGCAGTGCTAAAATAGCATAACCAACTTGCAGTTGTTCCTAATCCGTTTTGGATCATTTCTGTTCTCACTCTCTTGACACTAGTGTTGTTTTGAACTGATGTATATTTTTGGGCATGTAGTTGCTAGGTTTTGGGGGAAGATGTTATCACCCCCTGTATTGTATAAAATATGGATCATTCCTGTGCGAAGGGTTAGCCGTACTAGGATATGTATTGTAATATTTTTTCTTTAGATTAATAAAATATAAACGCTTTGTTGTTCTATCTTCGGTTGTGAGTAAACACAACCCTGATCAGAGAGTTGGGCCTGCTCTTCTAATTAGGTGCTGTGTGTTTCCTTTTTGTGTGTTGTTTTACTTGTTGTATCTATTTCCTTATTGCTATTGCATATTACATAGATTGTTGTGAATGCCTCTTTAAGTTTTGCAGCTCATTTCCATTACTGTTATAGTGATGCTTTTATTTCTTAATCACGAACCCTTGGTTGATGTAGAGTGTAACCTTTCTCCTACATATACCTTGCATGTTACCTTGAAAAGAGTACGCACCCAGATTGATGAATTAATGTAGGAAAAGGGTTGACAAGTTTGTTCATACCTGAACACCAACATTTTGGCGCCATTGCCGGGGAGGGCTAACAAGGTGCAAGACATGATCTGTATCGACCAGAGGATCAATCTCTCATCCTGGGGAGAGAAGGAGTTCTCTCACTCTGCTCCAAGTCCTGAGCGTAGTTATTTATTTGTTTTGTTGTTTTTGTTTTTCTGTATTTATCTTTAGGCCCAATCTGTTGTCCTCGGGAGGGAGTGGTCTTTTGATGCCCTGCTCTAGGCCCTGAGTTTAAATTATTCTTGCATTTTTGTTTGTTTTGATTTTGGGGAAAACCAAATCTCTTGTCTTGTGGAGGGAGTGGTCCTTTGACACCCTCCTTCAGGTTCCGAGTGTTGGATTTCCTTGTGTGTATTCTTTTTTTGTTTGGTTTCTTGTCCTAGGGAGGGGAGGGTCCTTTGATGCCCTGCTCTAGGCCCTGAACCCTATGTTTCTTTTTCTTTAGTTGTTTTCCTTTTCACTTGATCTCTTTCCTGGGGAGGGAATGGTCTTTTGACACCTTGCTCCAGGTCCTGAGCATTCTGATGGTATCGAAATTTTCATCACATCAACTTGCATGAATAGAGATTTGAATAAAATGGGCAGAGGAAGAGCCCCAAAGAATGGAGGACAAGATTTGGGAAGGAATACTTATATCCAACAAATCATCGTGAAAGCTGAATCAGAGGCATATTCTCATGTTTCTATGAGGTTGGATATATGGAAAAGATTGGAAGGACAGTCTGTAGATCAACCAGTGCTTTCCACAACACCCCTTGTTCATTCAATACAGCAAAGCCTTCTTCTAGCCGAAGAGACAAGTAGCAGTATACTTGATAAAGGGGTACCGTTGCTGGTAGCAGAAGAAGAAGAAGTTGCAAGTAGAACATCCAAGGGACCAGCCCATTCCAGTAGGGAAGAAGAAGTTGCAGAGAGGAGGTCTGAAGGGTCAAGCCACTGTGACAGAGAGGAAGAAGTTGTAGGGGCATTTCTATCACCAAAGGATAGAGGGAGTGTTGTTAAAGCAACTCAAACCCCTGTGATAAGAGCCCTTCCATCATTTCCTGTAGAGCCTACCGAAATCCCCAGTGATTATTGGAGGATATTCATGGCACCTACAACCTCCACTATTGACTTCCCAATTGGGGATCTTGGGACTAGCACACCAACAAAGCCCATTCCTTTAACAACTTTACCTAGCTTTCATGGGCTTACTTCAGAAGATCCTGACACATTCTTGTTTGAATTTGACATTGTGTGTCGGGGATATGATTATATAATGGATGCTCAGAAATTGAAAATCTTCCTTGCTACGCTAAAATGGATAGCCCTACAATGGTTTATGGGTCTTAGGGGAAGGACTATTTCAACATGGGAGGAGATGAAAACTGCTTTCCTGGAGAAGTATTAGGATTACTGTAAATCACGGGACATTAAGGAAGAACTCTTCAAGTTTACATAGAAAGAGGATGAAAATATGGAAGACTGTGTGGAACACTTTAAATACACATTGCAGAGATTAGGTCACTCTGACCTAGATAAGGAAATTTTGAAAATTATCCTTCTCTGGGCCTTTCGAGAGGACTCTTTGGAATTGTGAAATATAGTCGGAAAGGGAGATATATCATAGGAGAACTTTGACACCATCTGCGAGATGTGCATCCAGTGCTCAAGGGAAGTTGCAAGGAATAAGCAAGGGATTTTGTCAACAAAAGTATTTGGTGGAGGTGTCACAAAAGCAGAAATTGGAAATCTGCTGGACAACTTGAGGACTAATATCCTGAGTACCCTGTCTGAACAAATGGACACACTGCAGGTAAAATAGAAATAACTGGAATTGGAAAGAACTATGGCTATATTTTCCCAAAGTGTAGGAAGAAACACCCACAGAGGGAATGCCCATTAAACTTTGTAGAGGAGTGTGCAATCTGTGAGTTGAATCATGCGACAAGTTCATGCCCATCCTTTCCAGGATTGAAAGCCATTTTTCAAGGGACAAACAAAGAGATGGAGCAGTTGTACTATATGGAACCTAAAAAGCCATGGAAACCTCGGCCATCAATGGGAAATCAAGGTATGTTCTTGGATCCATCTCAATATTTTAGTAATTTTAATATGGGTCCCCAGTCCATACCTTATCCACCTATGTGGCCCTAGTACTAGCTTCCACCTTGGCAGCAATGGGCTCCTCAAGCTAGTTCGAGTTCATCATGGGCTTCAAATTGGCATGGACCTTCTCCTGTTGGATAGTTTCCCCAGTCAATGCCACAACAGCAACTCCAGTTGCCCTCTAATATGCCCCCTGGTAATCAGCCTGTTCGCCCTCAACTTCCCATCCAACCCAATCCAAATCCTAACAATAAAGGGGCTCAGCAAGCTGACACCCTCAACCTACCTTCATACAACATAGAAGTGTATGAGATGAATTTAAGATCTGGGTGGTAGTAGATGCTCAACCCTCACCTGTTATCACTGAACAAGTTGGCATTGAGGTAAAGGAACTAGAAATGGTTGAAGAGGAACCAAACCAAGTTAGGAAAAATGAAACACCTCCTCAGCCGCTAATTACTCAAAAACACCAAGCTGAACCACCCTATCCAGAAAGATTGGCTTTGAGTAAACATATCCCTCAAGATGAGTTTGATTTTTTAGGGGAGCTACAAATTTATTTTGTTAAGATCCCCCTGCTGCAAGCTATGAGGGACGTACTTATATATGCAAAAACTCTCAGGGAATATTGCACTAAGAAGCCTAAAAATAAATCAAGGGACCCACTCACCATTCATGTGGTGGGAAATCCATTCAATTTTATGATGGGGAAGGTCATGCCTGTGAAATATGGGGATCCCGGGAACCCAATTTTAACCGTGCAAATTAATGGAGTAGAAATTACAAACATGCTGGTAGATTTGGGTGCTGCCATAAATGTCATTACCGCTGAGACTATACAAGGATTGGATCTTTGAAACTTGAAACCTACACCTACTGTGTTAGAGCTGGAAGATTGATCTACAGTTAACTCGGTAGGGAAGTTACAAGATATTACAATCTCAGTTGATTCATGGCACTACCCTGTGGATTTCCTAGTACTGCAAATGCAACCTGTAGCTGGTGGCCATCCCCTGATTCTGGGAAGACTATGGCTAGAAACTGCAGATGCTTATATTGGGTGCCATTCTGGACATATGGTTATCTCGAATGAATAAAGTACTAAGAATTTAGTGTTATATCCTCCTGCAGAACCTAGTCCATTAGCGAAACCATCGGTCCGCAAGAAACCTTTACCAAAGGAAGAATCTGAATCTGAAAATGAGGAATTAAGGTCAATCCTTACTATTGGATAGGCCCTTTAGTTGAAAATAGAAATAGAAGATGATATAATTACTACTTTTATTAGTGATCCCTGTTATGTTTTAGACTCAAATTAGTGAATTCTAGAGTCCGTCTTGAGCTGTGAAACACAAGAAAGTATTAGAATAGTCGATGGACTCGATGATCTACCTACAACTATGTCCCATGATAGCATTTCGGTGGAAATAGAGACAGGGAAGACTCTGAATATCAATCCAGATCTGTCAGAATCCCAGATGAAACAACTCTTGGATGTTCTTCGAGAACACAAAGAAGCGTTTGCCTAGGACTATACAGACATGAAAGGGATTCTTGCCAATTTATGCACCCATCATATATACATCAAAGAGGACTGTCGTCCTATGAGACAGCCTCAGAGAAGGATGAACCCTGCTCTAAAAAACATTGTCAAGGAAGAACTTCAAAAGCTATTGGATGTGGGATTTATCTACCCCATTTCAGACAGTCAATGGGTTTCCCCATTAGTGATGGTTCCTAAGAAAAATGATAAATGGCGGATATGCGTGGATTATAGAGAATTAAATAAGGAAATGTAGAAAGACCATTTTCGATTACCATTCATTGACCAAGTCTTGGATACTCTGGCTGGGAAGAAGTTCTTCTCCTTCTTGGATGGATTTAGTGGGTACAACCAGATCTAGATAGCCCCTGAAGATCACAATAAAACCACTTTCACATGTCCTTAGGGAACATACCAGGTCCTCCCATTTGGTCTCTGTAATGCACTTCCAACATTCCAAAGGGAAATTTTGGGGATTTTCTCTGATCTGGTAGATGACAGTGTTGAGATTTATATGGACGATTTCACTCCATATGAGGATTCATTCGAAGAGGAGTTGGAAAATCTTTAAAAATTACTTGAAAGATGTAAGCGGGCATGTGTCTCTTTGAGTACGATAAAATGCCACATGGTGATGGAGGAAGGAATAGTTTTGGGACATTTACTCTCAGCTTCTCAAATTCAAATGGATCCAGTTAAGATAAAGGTAATATTGCACTTCCCGATACTTAAAACACCCACACAGGTATGTAGCTTTATTGGTTGTACTGGTTATTACAGGCACTTTATAGAAAACTTTGCTAAAGTAGCCCATCCAAATTTTCAATTGCTGAAAAAAGGTGCATGTTGTGTGTGGAGCATGATTGTTCAGAGGTCTTTGTTTCAGCCGGATGTATACCCCAGGAAGTTTTGTACACCCCTCCACGCAGGGGGGTGTGGGGGGGACTTGTCCAGGGGGGCCCATCCCCCCCGGCTGGGGGGTCCGGGGCCAGCGGTCTCCCAGCGGGGGCTTGGGGGCAGTGCCCCCGAAGCCAAAAATAAATGTAAAATTGCCTTGTAAAAGCATAGTAATTTCTAGTCGATCTGGGCCGTTCATTAGGCCGATGATCTGATGGTAGAAATTATGTTTGTTTATGGTTTTTTTTCCCTAGAAGGTAACCCCTCTCTTTGTATGAGGGTATTGTATTTGAGGCTGTGTGATAGATGTGTATTCTGTGAGCGAGAAACAGAGAGGTGAGACTGTGAGAGAAAACAGAGGATATTACAGTGGATTCGCTGTAGGTTGTGTCTCTTCATTTTCCTGGATAATAGAAAGGAAGGACTGGTTGTTCGGGGTGGAAATAGCCCAAACTGGGTGAACCACGTATATCTGTGTCTCTCTTGTTTTGTGCGTTTTCTGTGTTTATATTTCTGCAATATTTTATGTGTTCCATTGCTCTGTAATATATAATTTTCTAACAACTGGTATCAGAGCCAAAGGTCTATTTGGCTGATAAACTCGCAGGAAAGAAGGGTTCCTGGTTCGAGTGGGAGCAATGGCGGAAGATGGTAAGTTTAGGGTCGAGAAATTTAACGGCCAAAACTTCTCGCTGTGGAAGATGCAGATGGAAGATTATCTGTATCAGAAAGATCTATACCTACCATTGGGCGGAAAAACAAAGATGCCGACAGGTATGAAAGACGAAGAATGGAACCTTCTCGATAGAAAGGCACTCAGAACAATACGGTTGTGCCTTGCTGCATCAGTCGCCTTCAACATTTCGAAGGAAACCACGACAGAGGGTTTGATGAAGACGTTTTCGAAACTATATGAAAAACCCTCGGCCTCAAACAAGGTATTTCTTATGAAACGGTTATTTAATATGAATATGTCGGAAGGTGGATCTGTTGCAAACCATTTAAATGATTTTAATACAGTTACAAGTCAGTTAAGTTCTGTAGGGGTAAACTTTGATGATGAAGTTAGAGCTCTGTTATTCTTGTGCTCATTACCAGAAAGTTGGAATGGTTTGGTAATGGCCATTAGTAACTCCGTTTCTGGATCTAGTACTTTAAAGTTTGATGATGTTGTCGGTGCTATCCTTAGCGAGGAAATGCGACGGAAAAGCTCCGGTGAGACATCGGGAAATTCTTTGAGTGCAGAGTCTAGAGGAAGAAAAATGGAAAGAGGAAAGAGCTCAGGATATCACAGTAAATCAAGGAAAGGCAGATCCAAGTCTAGAGCGGGGATAGTGTGCTGGAAATGTGGAAAGAAAGGACACCTAAAGAAAGACTGTAGATCTCAGAAGGGAAAATAAGGAGATGCACAGCAAGAAAACAATCATGAAGCAAATGTGACAGGTGAGGTGTTACAAGATGCTTTGATTCTTTCTTTCGAAAATATTACTGATTCCTGGGTGGTAGATTCAGGGGCTTCATTCCATGCCACACCTGATAAGAAATACTTTCATGACTACGTTCAAGGAGATTTTGGACAAGTTCGTCTGGGTGATGATAAACCCTGTAAAATCGTTGGAATGGGTAAGGTTCTTGTAAAACAGCAGAATGGAAACCAATGGCTATTAAAGGAGGTAAGGCATGTTCCAGATCTAAAGAAAAATTTGATTTCAACAGGGCAGTTAGGCGGTGAAGGTTGTGTGACAACTTTCACAGATAAAGCTTGGAAGGTCACCAAAGGAGCCCTGGTAATAGCAAAAGGAAAAAAGGTTGGTACATTGTATTTATGTAATGGAATTTCTAACTCTGTTAATGCTTTAACTTCCAAAGGAGTAGATGCAGCATTATGGCATCATAGGCTCGGACACATGAGTGAAAAGGGGATGAAGATTCTTCACTCAAGGAATATGTTGCCAGGTTTGAAGAATGTTGATTTGGACTTCTGTGAGAATTGCATTTATGGAAAACAAAAGAGAGTCAGATTTCTCAAAGTTGGGAAAGAAAAGAAGAATGAAAAATTAGAGCTTGTGCATAGAGATGTATGGGGACCTGCTCAGGTATCATCTATCGGTGGCTCTCGTTATTATGTTACTTTTATTGATGATGCAACTAGAAAAACTTGGATTTATTGTATTAAGAATAAATCTGATGTATTTGATACTTTCAAGAAATGGAAAGCTTTGGTTGAGATTGAGACAAGAAAGAAATTAAAGTGTCTTAGATCAGACAATGGAGGTGAATATTGCAGCAAAGAGTTTGATAGGTACTGTTCAGAGCATGGAATTCGCAGAGAGAAGACAGTTCCAAGAACACCACAAGAAAATGGTGTGTCAGAAAGGATGAACAGAACAATCATGGAGCGTGCAAGGTGCATGAGATTGCATGCAGGATTGCCTTTACAGTTTTGGGCAGATGCTGTAGATACTGCTGTTTATCTGATAAACAGAGGGCCTTCAAGTTCCTTGGATGGTGGTGTTCCGGAGGAAGCATGGACAGGTAAAAAGGTAAACTACTCTTTTTTAAAGCCTTTTGGTTGTGAGGCCTTTGACCATATTGATAAAGAAAATAGAACAAAGCTTGAGGCAAAGTCAAAGAAATGTACCTTTATTGGATATGGTGTTAATGATTTTGGTTATCGCTTATATGATTATGAAAATCACAAAATCATTAGGAGCAGAGATGTAATATTCAATAAAAGGTCTTGTATAAGAATCAGTTGCAGGAAAAGAAGCAAGAAAAAGAAAACAAGGAATACACAGTTCTTGACGAAATCACTGAAAAAGTAAAGGTGCCTGAAAATAATAATAATCAACAACCACAACAACAGCAACCACCACAACAGCAACAGGCATCCCAAACACCCGAAAGTGGTGTTAGAAGATCTACCAGGATAAGTAGACCCCCTGAACGTTACTCTCCTTCATTATATTATTTATTGTTGACTGATTCTGGTGAACCCGGATGTTATGAAGAAGCAGTGTAGGTAGAAACCAGGAAGAAGTGGGAGCAAGCCATGAAAGAAAAGATGGACTCCTTAGCACATAACCAGACTTGGGACTTAGTCAGGTTGCCTGCAGGTAAAACAGCATTGCAGAATAAATGGGTTTACAGGCTGAAGGAAGAAGATGGAGGAAAACAGAGGTATAAAGCTAGACTTGTGGTGAAGGGGTTTGCACAGAAGAAAGGTATTGATTTTGATGAAATATTTTCTCCTGTTTTTAAAATGACTTCAATCAGAACTATTTTAAGTCTTGTAGCAGCTGAAGATTTGCATCTTGAGCAGTTAGATGTAAAGACAGCCTTTCTCCATGGGGATTTGGAGGAAGAAATATATATGCAGCAGCCACAAGGATATGAGGTGCAAGGGAAGGAGAAACTAGTGTGCAGGTTGAAGAAGAGCTTGTATGGCTTAAAACAGGCTCCAAGGCAGTGGTATCTAAAATTTGACAAGTTTATGTCTGAACAAGGTTATACTAGATGTCACTCTGATCATTGTGTTTATTTGAAAAAGCAAAATGATGGCAGCTATATTATATTGTTATTGTATGTAGATGACATGCTTTTTGCAGGATCTAACATGCAGGAAATAAATGTGCTCAAAAGAAAATTGGCAAATTCATTTGCAATGAAGGATTTGGGAGCTACAAAACAAATCCTTGGTATGAGAATAACTAGAGACAGGAAAAATCGTAAATTAACATTGTCTCAGAATGAGTACATACAAAAGGTGTTGAAAAGATTTAACATGCACAATGCAAAACTAGTTAGTACACCTTTTGCTAGCCATTTCAAACTTAGCAAGGAAATGTGCCCAAAGACGCAAGAAGACATGGATTATATGTCTAAAGTTCCATATGCATCAGTAGTTGGAAGCTTAATGTATGCAATGGTCTGCACAAGGCCCGATATTGCACATGCAACGGGAGTTGTAAGCAGGTACATGAACAATCCAGGAAAGGAACATTGGATGGCAGTGAAATGGATTCTCAAATATTTGAAAGGTACCACAAATCAAGCATTATGCTTTGGTGGTTCAAACATCTCCCTACAAGGATATGTTGATGCAGATATGGAAGGTGATAATGATAACAGGAGGAGCACTACAGGATATGTATTTACTATTCGAGGAACAGCTGTCAGTTGGGTTTCAAAAATCCAAAGTGTTGTTGCACTTTCAACAACAGAAGCAGAGTATGTTGCTGCTACAGAGGCTAGTAAAGAAATGATTTGGTTACAAAGGTTTATGGGTGAGTTGGGTAAGAAGCATGATATGGGCACGTTATATAGTGATAGACAAAGTGCCATTCATCTTGCAAAGAACTTAGCATTTCATTCCAGCACTAAACACATACAACTCAAGTATCATTTCATACGATCAGTGTTGGAGGATGGAGAGTTGAAGCTGGAAAAGATACACACTAGCCAGAATCCTGCAGATATGCTAACAAAAGTTGTAACCAGGGAGAAACTGAGAACATGCTCAGTTTCAATTGGTCTTCAAGGATGACGATGAAGATGAGAAATAGCCAGGTCCAAAGAGGAGTCATTGTCCAGCAAATGAAGCAGCGGTGGAGTTGCTACAATCATTCTCCAAGTGGGAGATTGTTGTGTGTGGAGCATGATTGTTCATAGGTCTTTGTTTCAGCCGGATGTATACCCCAGGAAGTTTTGTACACCCCTCCACGCAGGGGGGTGCGGGGGGACTTGTCCCCCCGCGGGGGTCCGGGGGCCAGCGGTCCCCGAAGCCAAAAATAAATGTAAAATTGCCTTGTAAAAGTATAATAATTTCTAGTCAATCTGGGCCGTTCATTAGGCGGATGATTTGATGGTAGAACTTATGTTTGTTTATGGTTTTTCTCCCTAGAAGGAAACCCCTCTCTTTGTATTAGGGTATTGTATTTGAGGCTGTGTGATAGATGTGTATTCTGTGAGCGAGAAACAGAGAGGTGAGACTGTGAGAGAAAACAGAGGATATTACAGCGGATTTGATGTAGGTTGTGTCTCTTCATTTTGCTGGATAATAGAAAGGAAGGACTTGCTATTTGGGGTGGACGTAGCCCAAACTGGGTGAACCACGTATATCTGTGTCTCTCTTGTTTTGTGCATTTTCTGTGTTTATATTTCTGCAATATTTTATGTGTTCCATTGCTCCGTAATATATAATTTTCTAACAGTGCAGATTTTGTGTGGATAAATGACTATGATGCAGCCTTTGTGAAGATCAAGGAGCTTGTCTATAGCACTCTGATTCTTCAAGGGCTGGACTGAACATTACCATTCCATATCCATGCTAATGCCTCTCAGACAGCAGTTGGGGTAGTTTTGGGACAGCAAGTGGATAAGGTACCATATGTAGTCTATTATGTTAGTAAGAACTTGGCTCCAGTTGAGTTGAACTACACAGTGATTGAAAAAGAATTCATCATTGTCATCTACGCCATCAACAAGTTCCAGCATTATATTACTGAGTACCCCACCTTTGTACATATTAATCATGTAGCAATCAGGTATTTGATGAATAAACCCATTACTCCTGGTCGTATTACAAGATGGCTTTTGTTACTTCAAGAGTTTGACATTACCATAGTAGATAAACTAGGGAAGGACAATGTGGTTGTTGATTTTCTGTCTAGGCTAGAAAATAATGCTGAAGGTACACCCATCGAAGATAGTTTTCCAGATGAACATCTTTTTTCAATTTCTAATCACACTCTGTGGTATGCAGATATTGTTATCTATCTTGCTACAGGGAAGGTACCTCATCATTCGTCAAACAGGGATCAGTGGAAAATTATTCATCAAAGTACCTGATATTCATGGATGGCAGGGTACCTCTTTCATACAAGGGTTGATCAGTAGATTTGGTGCTACGTATCAGAGGATGACATCTATGAAATACTGAAGGCTACCCATGATGGCCCTTGTGGAGGAAATTTTTCAGATAAAAGAATAGGCCACAAGGTGCTGCAAATGGGATACTATTGGCCTTCTATCTTTCGTGATGCCCGAGATTATGTCTGAAGATGTGACAGTTGTCAACGGATGGGACAGCCTGGGAAATCGGATGAGATGCCACTACAGCCCTAGATAGTCCTCGAACCTTTTGAAAAGTGGGCCATTGACTTCGTTGGACCTTTCAACCCACCTTCTCACCAAAAGGTTCACATTCTAGTTTGCACTGATTATGTAACTAAGTGGGTGGAATCCAGAGCTATTGCGAAAGCAACAGAATAGGTGGTTCCATATTTTCTCTTTGAAGAGATTTTTGCTTGGTATGGTACTCCAAGGGAGATCATTTCAGATGGGGGAGCATAGTTCACATCCCACATGATAGGAAGGATTATGCATAAATACGGGGTTAAACATAGAATGACAACTCCTTACCATCCCCAGGTGAATGGACAAGTAGAAAGTACAAACAAGGTATTGGAAAATATCTTGACAAAAACTGTAGCAAGTCATCGCCGGGATTGGTCTCAGAAACTTTCAGATGCTCTTTGGGTGTATAGGACAACATGGAGGAATACAATCGAGTTTTCACCATTTGGGTTAGTCTATGGGAAATCCCCCTTGTTCCCAATAGAATTTGAGATCAACAAGCTCAAAACAGCTTTGGAAGTGGGATTAGACTTATCAGAGGTCTAGAAACACCAATTGGAACATCTCAATGAGTTAGATGAGATTCGTTCAGTGGTTTTCCAGAAACCTACTGCTATTCAATAGCAAAGAATGAAGTGGCATGATAAATTCGTCAAGAACAAGGTGTTTCATTCAAGAGATTGGGCATTGCTCTATGACTCTCGATTCAAAGACTTTAAAGGGAAGCTTCACACTAGTTGAATGGGACACTATGAAGTGGACATTGTGTTTGAAAATGGAACAATCAGATTAATTACAATAGATGAAACTCGTATTTCCTTCCTAGTGAATGGACATCGTCTGAAATTACACCACCATCCAGCTTCTAAGGATGCCTTCATCAAACATCTCTCTGATAACTCAGGTTTGATGGTTGTTGGTGCAGAGAATGCTCTCTCTGCCTTCTAAAAAAAATAAAAATAATATCTATATATATATGTGTGTGTGTGTGTGTGTGTGTGTGTGTGTGTGTGTGTGTTTTTACTACTTACTTGTTTGTCTTTTGCAGGGATAATGATTGAATTATGACAAGGAGTTGAAAGAAAAAATTCCAAGGAATATTTCATGCTATTACTCTGTCACTGTTGTTACTCCATCGACATTGTTACTTTTTCGCTGTTGTTACTCCAACGTTTCTTTTACTCCATCGGTGTTGTTACTCCGTCGTTACTGTTACTCCATCGGTGTTGTTACTCTACTGTTATTGTTACTCTGTCAGTGTTGTTGCTCCGCCATTTCTGTTACTCCATTGGTGCTATTACTTCTTTGTTGTTGTTACTCCGTCAGTGTTGTTACTCTGCCACTTCTGTTACTCCGTCGGTGTTGTTACTCTGTCGCTGCTGTTACTCCGTCGGTGTTGTTACTCCGACGTTGTTGTTACTCCGTCGACATCATTAGTCTCCCGTTGCTGCTACTCTGCTGGTCATTTTTGTTGTTACTCCACCTCCAGGTAGGTCACC
Source organism: Pinus tabuliformis (assembly GCA_031772625.1). Classification (NCBI taxonomy): domain Eukaryota; kingdom Viridiplantae; phylum Streptophyta; class Pinopsida; order Pinales; family Pinaceae; genus Pinus; species Pinus tabuliformis. The sequence goes on along the minus strand of CM062812.1, from coordinate 379,761,964 downwards.
AGGTACGAATTCACTAACTCTTATTGATTTAATTAAAATATTGCATTAAAGAGATTATTACATGCTGCAGATGGCCACGTTTAAGTTGGGGGGGTCCCATAATAAAAAAACGATGATGTATTATTAATTGTATTTGTCCCACATCATTACCAAATCTAATGTGAATGGGAATCAAAAAATATTGTGATTTCATAATTATGATTCTGACACATCAGGATTTGAATTCGTACGCCAAAAATCTCATCGGTCCTTCCCCCAATACACTGCATTTAATTATTGTAATCATTCAGTTTTACTGCCATAACTCGCCATTATTCACTGCGTTTTCTGAGAATTTACCCATAAATTTCACCACCCTTTTACCTAGCGGCCATTATGTTGTTACCATCGCCACTGTTAGTGCGGATTGTGGCTACTCTTCCCCTACTAGCTGATTGTGTCCACCATGCTGTTATCGTCTCTACAACGATGGGTGGGTTGTTGTGCACCATGAGCTAGAGGATACAACAGTGGTCCGAAACAATAGGGAAGTATGGCAGATTTTCGTAAATGTAGGTTGGGACGTCTATCTTGACAGGTTGCAGGGGTTCAACGAAGCAGTTGCAATTGAATTTGCACTCAATTTAGGTGGGGAAAGCTCTCGGGTTCAAGGAATAGAAATCCATGTCACAGGGGAAGCCATCGCGAAGGTCAGTAGGTTACCACAATAAGGACAGAGCTGGTTTTCATGAAGAACCTCCCTCCTGTAGTTCCTCGAAGCATTTCTGCAAGCTCGTGAGAACGTCATCCAAAAACGACGAGGGTATGACCGAAATTCATTACCACACCCATGGGGTGATGTAGCAGGTTTTGTAATGAGGTATATAACCTGCGAAGGGAGGTATAGCCCTATATTTAAATACCATTTCAAAGTGTTTTCTCACCTCTGGTTTTCGCAATCGGAAGCCTTTTCATTAAACATGCCTTTCTTCCTGCTAAAAAGCCTCTAGTTGATGGCGCAATCTGCTCGGCATTCATGACAAGTTGCAGCAGTTATCACCAACCATGGGTTGGTTCAGCTATTGGTCATGCATGCAATTGCCTAGTTTCAAATCCCATGGGAAACATTCCAAGAATCTATAGAGGAAGAGATAGCAGCTATTATAGCTACTAGAGAGGAAGAGAAATAAGTAATGGAGGAAGAGCCAGAAACAATGGAGGAAGGGCCAGTAGTAGAAGATGAATGCATGGATCAAGAAGAACTAGAGGAAATGGATATGGAGACCGAGGAGTCAGAACAAAACAAAGAGCTTGAAGTGGAAAGGACAATCAAGCCTGGTACACAAAAACCACCTCAAATGTGGAACCAATGAAAGAAGAAGTGTTGCAGCAAGAGAGGGCTGATATAGAAGAAGCTGTTAGCACCATGACTAAGGCTATCCCACAAGAACTAGCCTTGACTGTGGAGCCAAGGGAGCAAACCGGGAGCACCATAATGGGAGAATAGGTACCGCGGCAGGCTGAGGTAGAATAAATTTCCAACGTTATGGCTGAGGCTGTCCAATAAGAACCAGCCTCGATCATGGAGCCAATGGAGGAAGATGGACCAGGACAAGAGGGGCCAAAGGCTGAAGGAATCATGGGATCAATAGGAGGAGAAACTATGGTCACAATGGACAGGGTCGACACGATGATACAAGAGTCCACTTTCATCAATTTCGGGCTAGAAGAAATAGTTCCAGCATCAATCACTCGAGAAATGTTGGATACAAGTGGTGGTGTTACACAAGAACCATCACCAACCCGTCTGGCTCCAGAAATTGTAAAGGAATTGAGTCCTGAGGTCAACACTGTTCCACAAGAACCAGTGTTGACCGCGGGATAGGAAAACATATAGGAAGAAGTCTCGACCCAGAGTGGAGCTGTTGCAAATAAAGGAAAAGAGCACAAGGTCACAGCTGGAGCTGGGATAGACCAGGCAGAAAACTTCTTTCAATTCCCTTTTTATTTCTCCATTCCAAGAGGGTTGAGGGTGTCTCGCTCTCCTTGACGTGAAGAGGATGAGGTTTTCATTCCTCCTATTTTGAAGTTTGATGGGTTGATCAAAGGACCAGTTGCTGTAGGTCTGTTGGCCACAGACTCTCAGCGAGACCTTCCCGAGCAAAAAATGGAGGAAGGACAACCCGTAGAGCCACAAGCACAACAATTGGGTGACGAAAACACTATTCAGGCAACAGGTACCCAGGAACCCAGAAGAGAAGAGAGATGTTTCTGAAACAAGGGAACTAGGAGGGGAGATGTCGGCTGAAATGCTGATGGATATCCGTCTGGTGGATCCATCACCTACTGAGACAGCTTCGCAGTGGGTCGAGGTAGTGGTCAAGAAGGAAGAAGCTGCTCCCGAGGAAGAGGGACCAAGCAGAGCGGTCCCGAAAATTGAACATGTGGATACTCCCTTGAGTAATCCACAACTTGCCAAACTAGTGGTAAGATCATTCGAGGTGGTCGTGAAGCAAGAAATGATGGAGGAAGAGCGAGTAATGGAGGAAAACCCGAAAGTAGGTCTAGCAGATATTCCCCCGGTTGACCTACCTCTTACTGAACCAGATGCAGTACCAGATGAGGTGGTGGTCAAGGAAAACTGGATAGAGTTGTGTGAGCAATGGAGGCTTCCCGTTAAGAAGAAACATTAGATGCAATTTAGGGATGTGATGCAGCTAAAAATAGAGGTTAGGACGCTGAGAAGACAGGTACACCAACTAAAGAAACAAGTGAAGAATATAGGTAGTGGGCTAAGAAGCCCAAAGCCACGGTGGCTGAAGTAGAAACACAGGTGGACAATGTGGCGACAACCTCTATTTCCACTCAGACACACCCTATCGAGCATTTGTTCAAAGGCCATGAGTTTTCCTTGACGGTCGAAGTTCAAACCTAGAAATCCACCATGATTCGATATCAGAATGAAGTGAAGAGAACCCAGGAACAAGCATCCAAGGCTATCTTCGAATATGTGGAGCGCATAGACATATTGCGATTGAGGCACACAAAGCAGCAGCTCAAGGTGGAGCGGCTGGAGGGACAAGTGACAGAATTGAAGGCTGACAAAGAACAGATGTTCAGCCTAGCACAAGAGGTAATGGAATGTCACCCTCTTGCTTCTAGCTATGCTTTGTTCTTGCATGAGCGATTTCTCTTCTTCTGTTTGGAGAGCATTCAGAATGAAATTAGTGACGAGATCAAGGATGGTGTACAATTCCTTCAGATATTGAGGGCTCATGATTTGGCAACTCAAAATTTGATGTGTGAACTTTATATGCATGGATACCTTCTGCATGCAGACAAAGAGTTTAATCTGGTCCCATATGTGGGGGGCATTCATTTAAGGGCCCTCACCTCTTATGCTCTCAATTAGATAAGCTGACAGAAGGCTTCTAATACATTTGAGTCAAATTATACCATGGAGCCTTTTATGATGAGAGGGGAGTATGAGTGGTCAGTGACTATGTACAATAAGCACAACACCTTTTTAGAAATTCAAGGAAATAGAGAACGGATGTTGAGGACACAAAAATGGTGCATTGATCTTTGTGTCAAACAAATAGTCACATTTCAAGATGAGGCCCTTGACAGTTGCCAGAAAAGGTGGATGATGTCACCCACGTCTATCCGGAATAGGGAACCGTTTGGAGCACTAAATTTTGCACAGGCACTAAGCAGGGTGCTAAGATACATGGCATGCATCCAAACATGTGGGGTTCGATGGATGGGAATCCGGTTCCAGTTCCTTGTCATTTGGTTGCTGGCAGAGAACTATACCCCAGCATATAATGTACCAAATGATTGGTGGAAGGAAGTTCTTCTTTCAGAAGGGTATAAGGTTCTAGGAACAGACATGGCAAAGGAATATGAACTCGCCTAGCTTCATGAGGCCCACAATCTATCCAATCCAGACCTACGAAGGAAGCGAGCTGCATGAGGACATGTAGAAGGCTAGTTGGGGGAGATGTTGGGCACCAAATCTGCTTACCTTTTCCCTACATTTCCAATCGTCTTATCATCCTTTTTGCACTCATTAACATGTATCTATTATGCTAAACCTATGAGTTAACCCTCCTTTCTCTATCTCTTGGAATATTTAATTAATGAAGTAAAGTCACGAGGGCTTTACCTATGCGAGCCACTAAAAATTGTTATGTCCACAGATTCCTGAGAACGAGTATTGATATTCCAGCATATAGTGGAAGTTCTGTGATTCACAACAGTCATTCAGCAGTGCTAAAATAACATAACCAACTTGTTGATGTTCCCAATTCGATTTGGATCATTTTTTTTCTCGCTCTCTCGACACTAGTGCTGTTTTGAACTGATGTATATTTTTGGGCATGTAGTTGCCAGGTTTTGGGGAAGATGTTATCACCCCCTGTATTGTATAAAAGATGGATCGTTCCTATGCGAAGGGTTAGCCATACCAGGATATGTATTGTAACAGTTTTTCTTCAGATTAATAAAATATAAATGCTTTGTTGTTCTATCTTCGTTGTGAGTAAACACAACCCTGATCAGAGAGCTGGGCCCGCTCTTCTGATCAGGTGCTATGTGTTTCCTTTTTGTGTGTTGTTTTACTTGCTGTATCTATTTCCTTATTGTTGTTGTAGATTACATAGATTGTTGTGAATGCCTTTTTAAGTTCTGTAGCTCATTTCCATTATTGTTACAACGATGCTTTGATTTCTTAATCACAAACCCTTGGATGATGTAGAGTGTAACCTTGCTCCTGCATATACCTTGCGCGTTACCTTGAAAAGAGTATGCACCCGGATTGATGAATTAATGTAGGAAAAGGGTTGAAAAATTTGTTCATACCCGGACACCAACAGTCATCAGTAGAAGAATAATTTGCCAAGTTCATCAATAGACCTATTGCATCTAGTGGAAAAGTTAAAATGGAATTTTCTGAATTTACTTTTCTACCTAGAGAAGTAGAATGCAAACTTTTGTTAAATATCCATTTACTTGACTGGTTGCATTTGAAGTTTGTTATTACTTTATATGGCAGTATTTTTATTAGACTAGAGTAGGTAGATGAGTGCAAAAAGCTCAATACTCTTAGCATCTTTCTAGTTTTACTTTTCAATTTTCAGTTCAAGTATGTTTCAGGCTTTAGTTTGCAGAGAATTATAATTTCAACTTTAAGATTTCTAGCCACAGATCAGGTTGCAGATTTGGGACCAGCCCAATGGATGAGGCTACTAGTCTATGATGTTCTTGACACCTCCTAAAGGAGAGTGCTATCACCGATTGGAGCCACTGTTAGTATCCTATAATTATAGGTAACTTGATTCTTCATTTGTTTATTTGGCATTTCTCCTATGATGAAGACATCTAGCTTGATTGGGCTCGGTTGATTTCATTTTGCCTAATCCTTCATCACCCTGTTGCACCCTTCATGCCATGCCCTCCATTTCTTCACCCCTCCATCATTTTCATCCATTACACACATAAACAAGCTTAGGATAAAAAAAATAAAAAATATTAGGATAAAAATGTTTAGAAGAATTTTTTAACATTAATTAGAATAAATTAGTGTAGTTATATTAATAGAACTAGGTTAGAGTTGTTATAATAAATTAATTATTAACTAGTTAATAATTAATTAATTTAGTAATTAAGTTAGTAATTAGGTTAGTGTTTAGGTTAGAAATTAAAAAAAAACTAAAATGAGAAACTTTAAAAACAAAATAACAATACAATTAAAAATATTAATTTAAAAAAAAAAAACTTACCATGTTCCCTCTCTTCATTTCGGACCCCCCTCCCTCTTCATCACTTAAGCTATGGGGGGGTGCGAAATAGATGGTTATGAGGAGGAGGGCTGCCCCACGTGGCACAACCTCAGCAATTCAGACCCCCCCCCCTCCAATACCACTTACCACTCTAGGGGGGGCCGAAATTACCATTTACCCCTTAAAAAACCATTTTTCTACAGTTTTACCATTTTGTTTCCGAGAGCGATTCTGGGAAAATGGGAAGGAATTTTGGAAAAACGAGAGATTATTTTGTTCAGCATGGGCTGTGGAACAACAACCTCTTGCAGAATTTACACAGGTGTCAGAATTTGGGAGGATTGAAGCCATCTTTGAGCCCAATTTTTCAAGTTTCTTATTCTTCCTATTTTGGTCATGATTTTGTGGCAGAGAATTTGGTGATCTGGAGATGAATTAAGGAAAACGGAGAGAGGTTTTTGTTTAAAACGGATGGAAGAAAAATAACCTCTCCCATAATTTGAATAGGTTTCTTCAGCTGGGAGAATCAAATCTCTAAGTTTACCCCTATTTTCAGTAGTTCAATTATGTTTTTATGGCATGGTAGCTATGATTTTGCGGCAGATATTTTGGAAAGCTAGAGATGAATTAAGAGAAACTGAAAGAGGATTTTGTTCAGCACAATATGAGGAAAAAAATGGTCTCCAAAAATTCACACATGTGTCTTTAGTTAGGAGAATCGAATCTCTGATTTTACCCCTGTTTTTAGCAGTTCGGCTCGTTTTTCGTGGCAATCAGTCCAATATTTTCAGGGATTTGTGTCTATCTTTGGCTAAGGTAGTTGAATTCAACCTCCCAATCCTAGGAGAGGATATCTTCTATATATTGTAAAAATTCTAATTAGAAAGAGGGGGGAAATTCATAATAAGGGAAGAGTCCCATTCTGTAATGGTTCTCACTGTGTTTCAAGTGACAGTTTGCAAAGGAATAAAAGATTAGTTGTTCAGGATTCAAGAGGTGTACCAAATGGTGAAGTTTTCTCCTATTGTTATGTGTTTATCCATTGTATTTATTTCTCTGTATTTCTAAATCCTCAATTGTAAAATAGAAAGTGAAGATTAAGATTTTCTATTTGAGCACCTTATTTCTGGTTGTGTTACAATTTACATGTTTTCTACTGATGCCAAATCGAGGAATTCTTAATTGCTCCTAGGTTTCTGTTGACTTTCTCTCTCCTTCTATCTCCTCAATCCATTTTATTCTCAGAGATCCATGCAGTGCACCTAGCTTTCCCTGTTTCACTCCTATTTGTTGTTTCTGCAAGCTGATCACCCCAAGCCTTTGACTCCATTGTCCAATGTCCCTCTCCCTTGCTTTCCCCACCAAACCCATTTAAAAAACCAAACCTGTGCTCATTAGCTAGCCTAATATCCATTCAGCCAACAAAGCTAAATCTCAAAGAGAGATCCCTCTCTGGAGTTGGCAGGGCTAGCTCCCAGCTCCAAAAGCGGTTTTGATGTTACCTTGATGATTTTGTTTTTAGCCTCGAAATTACAGAGTGCTAACATTGTCTTCGCCTTGTTGAGTGTGTTGAATGGTTTGGATCGCCTGTGTGCACACAATGACATGCATGTTGTTGAATCCCTTGCATGTGAAAAACAACATTTCTCACCATTTTTGCTCCGTGCCAGCCGCTAGGATGGACCTATAACTTGTACGGACACATTTTCATCCATGAGTGCATGTTCTGCCCCTTGCTATTCTTGTTCCTAATACAACTCATTCACTTGTCTGTGCAACTCATGTTCTTCCTCAAGTTACTGCTTCAACACATGCAACTCCTTGTTCCATTCTTTATCTTTGTGCGATCTTCATGTCATGTCGTCACCCCATATCGTGAGTCTCCAAACTTGCTTTCATCACCACTAGATCTACTTGAGCTTGCAACTTTGTTCTGCCTATGTGTTGTCAACAACCTTCATCTTTCATTTATTGCATCTGGCATGCTGGCTTAAGTTGCTATTCATGATGTTGATCGTTGTGATGATGCAACCGTCATATCTTGATTTCCTTGTCTACGAACAACTTGATGTCTTCGTGGGTAGGCAGGTCCATAGACACTTGATCGACTACATCCCCAAGTGTGCTCTGAATGGTGTCTTCAACTATTCTCTCCTGAAACCATTATACCAATACTGTTGAGAGGCAAATGAACCCCTTCTATACCTAGAGACATGGCAACACTCATGGCAAGCAATCTGTTAGTCGAAAACCAAAATGAACTTGAGAACTGACTTGCAACATACCTGTGTGACTGATCATGAAGGTTGCTCAATTTCCACCGAGAGGTCAGGAGACTGACTGCCAAGACTGCACAAGGCACAGTTCAGGTTGGTGGGAGGCTGACTGATTGCTAGAACTACACAATGCACAGTCCAGTCTAGCTATTGACTGCTGGAATTGTGCAATGTGCAATCTCAACTGGTAATGGTTGCAAGCTCAGTGACTGCATTGCACAATTTTCTGGGCCAGCAGTCATTGTCCCTCATAATTGTGCAACACAATACTGGAGGACATTCACTGGGTGGAAATGCAAATTTCCTGAGAGGAAGACAGAGCCTTCATTATCAGGATTGCGCAATGCTATCTTGGTGAGGGGAGTCCAAGAAAAGGTTGCCCAGACTCGTCGACGGACAATTGAAAGCGAAAGTGAATGTGGATGCATGGTGATGATGAGTTTAAGCATAAGTGAATGATCATGCATGCAAACAATGAATAAAAGATTCAGAAAATGGAACAACATGCATGTGGGTGAGGCGAGTTGCCGAATCAGCGATCGTTCATGAAAAACAGTTACATGCATGCGACAATAGTGAGATGTTAATGAAAAGTGAAACGGTGCTAGTACAAGCTAGTATGTATCAAAATGGAAACAAGCGCTCACTGAAATCAAGAAGACAACATTCATACAAAGTGAAACACAAAAAGTGCCAAAAATGTAACATAAGACATGGAAAGCAGGCTTACCCCAAAATAGCTAAGTTGAATGTGTCAATAGCTACTAGATGTGATGTGGGATGCCAGATCTGCAAGTTTGATGTGAGGAATGAGCTCTGCAACATCCAGTTGATGAGTTTTGATAAAATCAAGGTTGTGACGTGCATGCCAAAAATATAGGGAAAGCAAAACTTGGTGGGAGGTTTCTGAAGTGATCCTTGCATGTAACATCCAACCGCCAAAAATAGATCCCTGAAACAAGGAATACCTTTACATGTTGCCTTGGGAGAAGCATCACATGCATGTAAGTCTGTTTTGCTCGGTCCCGGAGGAAATTGGTCAACTCAGCTACACATGCAAGAGGCTGCTCAACTACTGGGAGAAAATGTGCATTTTTGGCTAGGAGCTAGGCTAACTGCTCAGAAGATTTTGCAATTTCTGGGCAGAGCAACTGACTATTGCCTAGAGTTGTGAAAATTTTGGGCTAAGTAGCTCAGCTAAGAAGGATTGCACAATTTTCTGGGTGAATCTTACTTAGTAGAATTGCACAATTCTAGGGCCCAATAGGTTGCCAGTTAGGGTTGCACAATTTCTGGAGGGAAGGTTGATTTCCCTCCACATTTCCAAAAATTCTTGAAGGAGCTGCTCAACCTGTTTTTGGACCAAGTCTAGATGAATGACCTGTGAGGGGAATGCATCAAGGTTTGGTCGACAGGCTGTCTTTCTACAAGAAAATCAATGGAGCTTGTGTACTTGACCAAGTAAGACATGTTGCTATGAAGGTTGGTAGGGAGGCTCCAAAATGAAGCTAAGGAAAAATTTTGGAGGGTGGTTGTAGCTACTGCAACACCTCCAAAGAAGTATACTCACTCTACGTTCTAGTGAGGCCAAGGCTCATCAAAATACTCCCAACCCTTTTCTAAGCCTAAGCCTAGCCAAAGGCTTGGCTCCTAAAAGCCTGTTCTATGAGCTATGAGGATCTATTTATAACAAAGGGTGGGGTGACCGTTGACATTACCTGTGACTCTTTGACTACCCTCATGAATCTTCAACTTATTTACAAATAATTCATTACATAACATGATGACCTTTCAAATTCCACTAATGACACTTGGAATTTCACTTACAACATATTTACGAATAATATTACATTTCCAGATGTACCCATGTAAGAAAAAATAGGCTAGAGATAGCCTAAAAAGACAAAACACTATGATTATGAAGCTTGGGGAAAGACCAACTCGACAACCTCCGCTTGGTGCTTCTCAATCACATATTGATGCCAAGATTGGTATTGCATGATGATGTCTCCAAAATTCTTGTTGGTACCTTTCTCATAGCAAACTCTTACCTCCATAACATGTGGGTATATGGTCTTGGAACCTATTTCCAACTCATTATGAAGCATGTACAACATGGTGTTGACCTGTGCACTCATCTCCAAGTCTTCCTTGGTGACCTCACATCTTAGTTGCTCCATGTACTCATTGATCTCTAGCCAGACTTGTTTCTTTGGTTTAGCCTCGGTGAGGGAACTAATTGATGGGATCATGTGTGTTCTCATCATGACATCCAAATTGTTGTATAGTCATGCATATGAGGCATGTATGCTGTTGATGAATGGTTCAAATTGCTCATAGCTTTAGATCAACATCTAGACTTTATCTTTCTCTAGCTCTTCTTGTGGCTTCATCTTCTTGGCCAAGTGAAGCGAGGCCCCTTTGTACTGCATTATCCATTCTTTCACATGGGCGATGGCAGCATGTATGTTCTTGAGAGTTTGAACAAAATATTTGCTCTGCTACTGTAAGCCATGCACACAGAAAACTGCTTTATGCACGGTGACAAATATGTCATAGAGCTTCTACATGGTTTTCTCAAGAGTTGATACTTCATCAAGTATGAATTTCCTCATCTCTCTCATTGCAGAAACTACACTTTTCTCTTGAATTTGTTATGCCTCTTATTTGGTAGCCTACAATTTATTTGCCAGTTTTTCAATCTCGGCCAACATGAACTTAAAATTTGAGCTTGTTGCTCCTACATAGGCCAAGATGGCATTGATAAGGGAAGTTGGATTCTTCCTGACATATGGCACTATCACTCTTTTCTTGATGAATGCAAGTGATGTGTGATCATCTAGAAAGTTCTTCCTCCGAGCTTGTACAATCCTATTCTGCAACTTTTCAAATGATATATTGTGCACATCCATGATCATATCATCCACAAGGAAAATAGTGTCCCCTTGCTCACTCGCAACTAGTTCTAACACTAGAGGTGTTGGAGACTAAGAGATGAACTATGGTGCTCTTGGCATAAGGTCAGTGTCTTCATTTCATGGCTCCTATTCCAAATCCATGTCCATCACTTCAATCAGTTGCTCAATCTGTTGAGAAGGCTCTTGATCCTGCATCTATTCACCTTCTTCCTCAGCGATTGGTTGTTCCATCTCATCAACCTGTCTGGTGTTGTTTCCTTCGCCATCACACCTTGCCTTTGTTCTTCTTCCTACTATTGCTTCTCTTCATGCTCTTTCCTCCTCTACTCTCATTCTTCCTTCAGTTATTATTCTTCTTGCTATGATCTCAATTCTGCTATTTATAAGATTTGATTTTCTCTCTTCCTTTACTTTGTTGCTTGTGTCCTTTGCTTCCTTTTTCTTCTTCTTCCTTAATTTCCTACATGAAGATTGAATCTGCTTTCACTGTGCAACTTTTTTCTCCCTCTATTATATCAGTAGCTTCCTCTTTCCCTGATCTTGTACTGGATTGTTGCCCATTGCTATTATTGTTGGACTTGCTGCCATGTTAGTGTGGACTCCTTTTCTATGCATATTTGAGTGTCCACATATATTGGCAAGTTAACTGGTGCCTCATCAACTGCTTCCCAAGTACTACTTTCAGTGGTCTCTCTTGAAGAAGCTCTCTTTGGTTCCATGGTACAATGACTACTGGAGAGAAGTTCTTCACCAGTTTGGTACTTGTGGGAGAGAAAGGAAACTCATGGAAAGTAAACATTAGCTCTTTCAAATATAACTTCACAGCATGATCAAGTAGAAATCATGGCATATGATGAGAGGAGTTGTGTAATTTTGACTAACAAAGGTGACTGAATCACTATGGGAACTACGCACTGCGCATTCCCAGCAATCAGTGTGGAAGCTTGATGACTAGAACCATGCAATGTGTAATTTAGTTTGGGTCAAGGCCTATGAGAGATTGCACATTGTGCAGTCTCAGTGGCCAAGTTGGGATATTGTCTCATGGAACTGCATAGTGCGCAATTGGAGCTAGGCTAGGACAGGCTCTACACAATTCCAAAAGCCAAGGCGCAATGCATGTAGCGAAGTGAGATTCAGGCAAGGGGAGCCCATATCTGCCCATGGAGAGTGTGAAAAGTATATCTGAAGGATGATGTGGTTTTGTGTGCATATTTGACTAAGTGTTGATTTATGCATGTGAAACAAGTGCAACAATTGATTAAACTAAAGGAAAACTAAGCATGTGAAGGGAGTCGCCACAACAACCATTGGTGCTAAAATGAGAAAACACATGCGTAACTTGGGAAAGGAAATCTATAAATTGAAACAAAACTTATACAAGCTAAAACAAGTTAAAATTCCAACATTCGTTCAAATAAACAAGTGAGACAACACTCTCACAAGCTAAACAACAAAAGAAACATAAAAGGCAGCAAAAGACAATAAAAGAAAAACTCACTCGAAAAAGCAACAAAATTGCTCTGAAGGCTCCTTGATCTCCTTGAAAATGCTAGAGCTTGATAATAGAATGTAAAAATGAGTGCTAGAGGCATTGATTAAATATAATTAAGAAAATTGGAATTTATGATGCACATGCCTCAGATTAAGGACAAAAGCGACACTTGGCGAAAACGTCTAAGGATAGAAATGTGCCACCTTCGGGAAACTAATAATAGATCCCTACTTCCTAGGGACGCTTCTTTCCCTTTAGTTTTATTTCTTTTCTGAGGGGAAAACCTGCCATGCATTTCCCAGAAATATTTCACAGTTCTAGGAAGGACTGGGAAACTCTTTGGCTCATGCACTACGTAGTTTCTAAGCACAGTGAGGTCTGTGCAATTTTTCGGCTGAGTGGCTTTAGGATGCCTCTTCTATCTACACAATTTCCCAACTCAAGGCTAGCTGTCATCCAGTGTTGTGCAATTTCTAAGCTCAAGGCTCATTGGTAGTCAGGACTATGCAATTCCCAAGGGCAACACCAATTTCCCTCAAGAATTATGCAGTTCTCTAAGGCAAGCCCGAACTGTGAAAATACCAAGTCAAGAGATCGGCTTGTGGGTTAGAAATTAATCTAAGTAATGAAACACAAGCCAAGATGTAAAGGATGAGGCTCAATCGAAGAACAAGTACCTGGATCAGTGCAAGATGAGTTGTTGTGGTTTAGAAGGGAGGCTCCAAAATGAAGCGTAGGCAAAATTTTGGAGGGTGCTTGTAGTCGCTACAACACGTTTCTAAAAATCTTTTGTATAAATGAAAGAGAGAATTTTTTGGTGAAGTTTTTCAAAACCCTTCACTAGAAGGTGTTTTCCTTATACCATACTCATATCTTATCATAAGAAAGTATAATATTCTAAGCTCTTTAAAACCTTAGCTTACAAAAAAATTAAGAAAAACCCTGGCTCCACCAAAAATACTCCAACAAGCTACAATCACCACTAGCAAGTTTTACTTGGCCTCTTGCATGGTGTTTCATCTTCTCTTCCTCCTCAATAAGAACAATATAAGCTTAATTCATAACACCTGACTACAATTCCTTCTTGGGGAAAGGTCCTAACCCTAGAATTCAAGAATGCTCCATCAAAACCTAATGCCTTAAGAAGGAGAGATAAAATGCATAGATAGAGAAAAAGAGAGAGAGAGAGAGAGACTATTCCTCCACTTCTTACTTCTCTAAATATAAGTGCGATAATGAATTTATCTAACGATGGTGATGAAAATGACTATATTCATTCTATATTTATATGAAAGGTGAAGGGAGGTCTACAAAGATTAGTGGACTTATTCCACTATAAGAATCCTATAAGAAATAAATATTCTATGTTGTTACAAGCTTCATGAAAAAGGGATTTTGTATATACATATGTGTCAACCCTTGGGTTGACAGAAGGGGAGCCTATGAAATCACCTGCATAATCAAAACAAGGGGTATGAGTTGGTTTATAAAGGGAACATACCTAATATCAAACCTTGCCTAAGCCATCCATGTACAAACATTCTGGTCACAAAGAAGCACGTGTGTCAATCCCATAAATAACCAATAAATACATACTTTATCAAATGTATAGACCATGTGTTATGATATTCCCAAATTCTGAGCCATGTTTAACTTCTCTTTGGGTCAATATTAACTAGTCAAGGAAATGTTTGGTTGAATGTTGATCATATTGCTATTGATATTATGTATGGATCATAGCGTATATGTTGGTTGTCTTTGAGAAAAATGGAAATATACCTCTTGTTATAGGATTTTTTTTATGATGTATAATGATGATATATATGTTATGTTTTTATGCTTTACATTTATATTAATGTTTGAATCTCTCTCCATTATTAGTATCAATTACAATAATCTAATTTAATATCATAGCATAGCCATATGACAAATTATGGTTGATGTCACATTTCATAGTGTGAAATGAATGTATATGGAACAAGGATAATTTTAGGGGCGAATGTTCGCCCTTTGGTGAAATTAAGGGGTTTTAAATTTTTAGTGGGCGAATATTTTGTATCATAGTACATTTTTACAAATCACCTCAAATAGCCCACCTTATTTTAAGGGAGAGGGTAAAAAAGGTAAATTTAGCCCTTGAAATTAGGACTTACAACCTTCTATTCGCCCATTTTCAAGAATAGGTTTTGTTTAAGTGAATCCATTCGCCCATTTTCAAGAATAGGTTTTATTTAAGTGAATCCTATGGGCCAAATACCATATTTATAAAAGAGGTATGGTAAATTAATAAAAATATAAATAAATAAGATGTATGGTAAATAAATAAAACATTTTAATATTTACTCCATAAGTCACCTTACATACTTGTAAGGGTGTAAACAAATAAAATATAAGTAAAGTGGAGGTATGGTAAATAAATAAAACGTCTTTTTATACTTACTCAAAAGGTATGGTAAATAAATAAAAATATAAATAAACTAGACGTATCGTAAATAAATAAAACCTCTTTTTATATTTAGTCCATAACCCTCATTCTATTTATGAAGGCTCAAGAAAGAGGTTTTATTTAAGTGAATCCTATGGGCCAAATACCATATTTGTAAAAGAGGTATGGTAAATTATTAAAAATATAAATAAACGAGAGGTATGGTAAATAAATAAAACATTTTTTTATATTTACTCCATAAGTCACCTTATATTTACTAACACTCAAAAAATGGGTTATATTTAGGTGAAACCTATGGCCAAAATACTATGGGACAAATACCATGGACTAGATTGTTATTAATACCATGCAAAAAACCATTATTAACCCCAATATTAGAATTAATAAAAATAAAAATGGCACATGGTATTGACCCATGGTATTCACCAAAATGGCACATGGTATTGACCCATGGTATTCACCAAAATGGCACATGGTATTGACCCATGGTATTCACCTGGAATGTAGCCTATTTAAATGGGGGAATTAAACTAGCATGTAGCCTATGCTAAGATTCACTAGGACTTTACAAAGTTTTATTATTTAGTGAAAGACTCGCCAAGATCTTACAAGATTTTATAATTGAGTAAAATATTCGCCATGCCTGGTGAGAGATTCGCCAAAAAATTATATATACATATTATATTATTGATAAAATCGCCTTCCATTTTTCCTATATACCATGGAGATTCGCCCATTTATTATATTTATAAATTTAGGGGGGGTTCTTAAAATTTTCCCTAATATGGAATATTAATTGAAAGTATTGTATCACAACATGATAACTTCACTATTTAGAGCCTCCCACCTATCCAATGCCTGGTAACACTCCTCAAGTGAGACCTTCACTACGTCAGGAATTGATAATGTCAATGTTAGACCACTATAATGTTTGTTGGACACTTAAGTTGACCCGAGTTTACCAATTAGAGCCAAGAAATGGTTATGTCGTTGGGACCACTACATGATTTTGAGGCCTTATCAAAATGAAGAAATGACTGGCTAAATTGAAAGTGGAAGATTGTTTTGATGATAGAATGAAATATTTTCTAGCAAGGAAGCCCCACTTCTTTGTTGGAGAATGGAAAAATTCAAGGAGACATTCATGTATGAACACATCATTGAAATTTTATGGATAGAGTTTCCTAATGAGTTTTTATGAATGTTTGCATATGCTTGATGAAGCCCCACATCGCCATTGAGGAGACAAGAATACAAGTAAGTTGAATATTCAATCCAATAACTTTGGAACGTTGTGATCACATGGTTAATTGAGCAATAGGCTGCTGAGGCGAGCAGACAATGGAAGGATACATTGTATCTAGTTTTCACTAGAATTGTACTAGTTGTACTCAAATTCTAGGGACCTGTTTCAAAAGGGGTTTTGAGAGAGATTGGTGAATACAAACTCCACAAGGATAAACATTTTGTTGGTGAAGGAACATTTGTTTCCTACTAACCCGTTAAGCATGGTGGTGTAAAACCTTGCATTAAGGAATGGGTTACAATGGGGTTGGAAAAGATGGGAGGTCAAAGGACAAAAATGACCACAAAGGATAAAAATTCTAAAGACCAAGTTGAAAAATCTTTGAGGAAGTAGAAGTAACTAATGACTGGTGGTTGAACTAGACGTGTGCAAATGAAGAAGGTGATGAGGAGTTGCAAAAGGATATTAGCGAGGAAGGGAGGAATATAGTGAGGATGAGAGTGTTAGATAATTTGAATGGGAAAGGTGAGTTGGTCAATGAATAGTTGTGAAACAAAGGGTTGATGATAAAATATAGCTCATTAAGGAGTATTAGTTAAGGCACCTCAATGAGGTTTGATGAACACACTAGAGTGGGGTTATGAAATATATGTGATTACAATGTGACTGGTTGGATGAAATTAAGAATGATATTGTGGATGAGAAAGAATCAAATTAACTAATGGGGAACCATATCCAAAGGCCAAAAAATGTGTCCCAACTACTTAAGGAGGATGAGAACCTAGTATTGGGCATGGCACTAGAAAATAGCAAAGTTGGCCTCGTAATGACCCCACCCCTTATCCTTCCTAAATAAAATTAGGTAACACTACATGAGTTTGTTAATAATGGTTGATGTACACTTAGTAGTCAGCTTACTTATGGAGGAACAATAAGAATTAGAGGAAGTAGTCTTAACAATAATACAAGTTTTAATATTAGGAGTAGCATAATTTGGAGTTTTATATAATTAGAGAAAAATATAACAATTTCATTCATTTTATTACCTATGATGCTTTGAATTACAAACTATGAGCAGAGAAATAATATTAGAGTTATATACTATTTAAAATTTTAGTCAAATGTAAATGCTTTGGAAAAAAACATAACGATCCATAGACCTTGATATAAAACAAACCCTAAAAATGGAATTCTTAAAGTCTCTTGTGTAGTTACTTAATGTCATTAAAATAGAATATCACAATTATTTATGTCAGTAATGGTTTTATCATCGACTTTAGTGACAAATCATGTCTCATAATGTGATCCATTTGAGGTGAAAACGACTTCTATTCTAGCTCCATCAAGCTATTTTTTCCATAAAAAATTAGACATAGAAGTGTTACAAGAAAATAACATTATTCTCAAATAAAATTGAATAGTAATAAAATGCATTTAGTAGAATAACCATAATTTCAATGGTCCACTACATTCACTATAGAGTAATTTAATAAGCTCTAAAATTATTGCATAAAGTAATTTATAAATGAGGAATGAAACAAAATTGATATACACACTAGTGGTAAAGTGTGCTACATGGGGAAAAAATTATAATCTCAACTAATATCTATGTTATACTTTGTTCAAAATATAGTCTACCAACAATTCTACCTCTACACTTATTATTTTCATTGTTGATAATTGGATTTGATTAGTGTACTAAAAATTATTTTCATTGGCACAAGATCCCCTGCACGTTATTCGATATGAACTGAGTCTACGATTAAACGTGAGAGTCTTCACATTGGCTTCAAGATTCATGGTTCATTGCAAGTTAGCGAAGCTAGTTTCCATGCGAGCCCTCTCTCCCTGCGTACAATGTTTAATCCTAAAGGCTCCAACTAGACAGCCCAATTTCTTGAGCCTCCGTCTGTGAATTATGGTCACTCTCTCTCTACCCAGGAAATGATGATCAATGAAACATATGCAAACATTGATAGGACTCGACTGTGATCACACACGAACACGTAGACCATCCAGAATATGTAATAAATACTTTGCTTGATGCAACAACCTTCGTGAGGTGAGTGTGAAACATGTCTATGTGATGACAACCACTCACACACACAATTTTCTTGATGCAAGACAACATTCCCTTTGCATACAGACAACAATCGTTATGCCAGAAAATGACATATGCTATAAAAATATGAGAATGCAGACAACTCTTTAGGATAAAGGAGGGGAGCTTGAAATCATTAGCTTAGCAAAAAACGACCAAGGATGATCGATCATAGGATCTACAGTAGGCTTCGAAATTTGCATGCGAGCCAAAATTTTGGAGGGTGGTTGCAGCCACTACAACACTTGGCGACACACTGGTAGAACTCCATATTCTTTGTTTTGGTTCATTGAAAGCATAAGGCCTTGGTATTTTGAGGAGTATTGAATCATTGTGCGGGTTACTTCAGCTTCCTCACTTACCCCATGGACAGACATGGTTCACCTTTTGCCAACACAGTCAAACACAACAAAAGTTCGGTTTGATCATAGTGTTTCGAAATCAAGAAGGGTAGTTTGGCTCGTGAGTTGAAGATTTTTAGAGTATAATTTTTCATCTTTGGTGTTGCTCCACTTCCAATTGGCCTAGAGAGTACCCTGGTAGAGTCACATAGGAACACAAGCATTGCTACACTGCCAGTGAGCCTAGTCAGTACCCTAGTGGAGTTGCATGCTTCACCTCTCTGCGCAGGAAGCCTTTCTCTTATTTTGCCTTTGTATATATCTATATATATATATATATATATATAAAGAGGACTGTGCATTGGCAGTTATTTTTTGGCAGGCAGAAGAAAGATCTTGACTTATTGAGAGCATAAGAGGTTGTTCCTTCAGAGAAGCATGTAAGACCTATGACATAGGTTTGCTCATTTAGATTTCCCCTTCTTTATTTCTACTAGTTGGATGAACTTGAACACATAGAACAAAAGGATGAGTTCATGCATGGGGTTTCCTAGTGTGAACATAGGTTCATGGTTGGAACAAAATTCCCCTTGCAGGCGTGATCCAGGTGGATGTTGGTGGCCACCCACCTATCCCATTTGGACCCCCACAACTGTCTCTTTCAGTTTTTCTGTTTCCTTAATTATAGCACAGTTTACTATTTTTAGCAGTTTTTTCGGGTCCTAAACTTCCGGAGCCGTTTTGAGGCCCTAAACGACGTTTTTTAGGAAATCCACCGCCAACAATTTTTTAATCTAAAAATTTTCTTTTCTATCATAGTCCTTGGAGAGATCTTTCCAACGGGCTATCATGCGTGTCAAACGGAGATAGTACGCCCAATTCGCGACCCCGGGAAGTTGATGTACCAACTTACCCAAAAACGGGGCCCACAATTTGGCGTTTCATCTTCTAGGGTTAGGTTTTGGGTTTTCCATTGTTTCTCAACAATAAATAGGCCCTCGAGCCTCATTGTAACACATTTTTTGGAGAACAGTTCAGAGGCATGTAGCCAACACATCTCTTCTCAGAGATAAGCTACCATCGCCCTAGCTGGGTTATTTCCATTTCTATTTGTAAGAATATTTCAGTATTTTACATCAATGAAATGAAGTATTATTTCCACTGCATATTTGTCTTTATGGTTATCTCAGTATTTTATTGTGTTCCCATTTAAATCAGGATCAGTGGTATCAGAGCAGTCTGCTTTTTCTTTGTTTTTCTTTGCATGTCCCCAACGAGGTCGGGATATAAGGAATTAGGTCTGCAATTGGTCGAACCTTTGCAAGACTAGCCTCGCAAATCTCGATGACCTCCCATGGCGGATGAGAAGAAAAATGAGGGGGCAAGAGATCCTATCAAAATCTTGCTCGAAGAAGCCCTCGAGCGACAAAGGAACGCGATGATGGACAGCTTTGCCCAAATCCTTCAGCGGCTACCTAGAGGCGATGCATCGGCTTCCAACAGCTACTCTAGAAATGCCACATCGTTTAAGGTAAAAGTTAATTTTGAAATCCCCATCTTCGAGGGTCAAATAGACGCAGATGCCGTAGATAAATGGTTAAATATGCTCGATGGGTATTTTCCTGTTCATGAATTTTCAAGTCGGGAAAAGAATGTTTTCGCTCTTCTCAAAGCAGCCCCACACGTCAAGGACTGGTGGGAAACCTACTGCGAACAGAAGGATGAAAGTACAGGCTCACTATTTTCAGCCGCACCCACTTGGAATGACTTCCAGGATGCCATCAAGGAGCAGTACTACCCTGTCAAAAGCTATGAGGACAAATACATCAAATGGACCACACTACGGCAGGGACGAGACCAAGATGTGCCGGATTTCACAAACATTTTTCATACCCTTCACACACAATTGGGTATCAAAGATTCTGAGCTGCATCTGGTACTCAAATATCGCGGCTGCCTACATAGATACATCCAGGAAGAGATGGAGTTCTTGAACATCTCCTCACTCGTCACAGCATACCGATATGCTGTCAAAATCGAGCAAAAGTTCAAACAGAAGAAGCGAGACTTTGGATCTGCAAATCCAAAGCCCAAACGACAAAGCCAAGGCGGGGTGACCCAAGACAACCTGTCGAAGCCACAAGAAAATAACAACACCACAAAGCCGAAGAATGACACAGGAAAGTGGTGTGAGTTCCACAAGAGTCCCACTCATAACACAAGTGAGTGTCGGACCAAGCAGTCGCTGGTGGCCGAGTTGAAGGCTTCCGAATCAGATGCATGTTTCGACTCTGAGTCAGAACCCGACAAGGGGAATGACAAAGGGAAGCAGATCATTGATGCGGATCCCAGCGCCACTATTACTACTACCAAGATCCAGAAAAATGAGCCCAAAGATCCAGAGGAGGGGGAACGTCTTTTCCACTCACAGATGTGGGTGAAGGGTTCACTGCTGCAATTCATTGTCGACAGTGGCAGCCAAAAGAACCTCATTTCAGAAGAGGTCGTGAAGCGGTTGGGCCTAACAACTACACCACACCCACAGCCGTACACTATCGGTTGGCTTCACGAAGGACGAGATCTCAAAGTTCACCAGCAGTGCCGCCTTCCCTACAGCATCAAGCCCTTCACAGATGAGGTATTGTGTGATGTTACACCTCTGGATGTTTGTGATGTACTATTAGGCCAGCCATACTTGTGGAGGTGACATGCTGTGTATGAGTCAAGGCCTCGCGTTGTCATCATTTCTTTGGATAATTCATTATACAGGATACCGGAGGTAGCCCCACCTACCGCCACCTCTTTGATCACTGCTAAGAAAAGAAGCAAGCTCATCTCACGGACTAGGAAATTTATTTTCTGTCTGGTTCACTCCCAAAGTAAGGGGAAGATCGTTGCTACATCCATGACCCCTGCGAAGGATTCCTCCACACAGCAGCAGCAATAGAGGGATACAGTCGTGACAGAACACAAGAACAACTTCTCCTTACCCGGAGGGGTACCACACAAGTTTCAGGTGGGTGACAAAGTTTGGTTACATTTGCAGAGGGAGCGCCTTACCAGAACCCATCAGAAACTCAGACCACTTCGACATGGTCCTTACACCATTAACAAGGCTACGGGAAACAATGCTTTGAAGCACAGCATTCCTCCATTCCTTCGCTTGCACCGAGTTTTCAATGTGGACCATCGCTGACCATGCTCCCCACCATTTCTGGACACATCAGAGATTGCAGAACAACTCACCAGAGACCCAGCTCAGCAGAAGCTTCCTCATCTCAGGGAGGAACTCAACGCAATGGGGACCATTGCTTCCTAAGGGGGGAGGAATGATCCAGGTGGATGTTGGTGGCCACCAACCTATCCCATTTGGACCCCCACAACTGTCTCTTTCAGTTTTTCAGTTTCCTTAATTATAGCACAGTTTACTATTTTTAGCAGTTTTTTGGGTCCTAAACTTCCGGAGCCGTTCTGAGGCCCTAAACGACGTTTTTTGGGAAATCCACCACCAGCGATTTTTCTATCTAAAAATCATCTTTTCTGTCGTAGTCCTCGGAGAGATCTTTCCAACGGGCTATCATGCGCGTCAAACGGAGATAGTACGACCAATTCGCGACCCCGGGAAGTTGATGTACCAACTTACCCAAAAACGGGGCCCACAGTTTGGCGTTTCATCTTCTAGGGTTAGGTTTTGGGTTTTCCATTGTTTCTCAACAATAAATAGGCCCTCGAGCCTCATTGTAACATAGTTTTTGGAGAAAAGTTCAGAGACATGTAGCCGACACATCTCTTCTCAGAGATAAGCTACCATCGCCCTAGTTGGGTTATTTCCATTTCTATTTGTAAGAATATTTCAGTATTTTACATCAATGAAATGAAGTATTATTTCCGCTGCATATTTGTTTTTATGGTTATCTCAGTATTTTATTGCATTCCTGTTTAAATCCGGATCAAGATGGCTCATATTTTTCATCAAGACTTCATCAGCTGAAGCTTACAACCAAGCACAAAGAAGATGGATGCAAGACTGACCAAGTGCTACAGTGTCACTAGTCTCTTATATTTCAGGCACATACTCATTCAAAAGCTAGAACTCAGTAGATGGCAGCACTTATTTCCGGAAAACAAAAATAGCAATGTATTAATTAAACAAAACAAAACGAAACAAAAATAGTAATCAAAGCCAACACAACAAAAGCAAGAAAACCAAACAAGCAAACAAACATGCAAACTACAAAGAAAAGACAAGTGAGAAAGCAAACACTACTCCTACTCCTACGCTAAACATTCAGGGCTACATGAAATGAAATTTCCAGTGAAGCCACCGTAGGAATAACCAACTATTATAGCTCCATTTACCACCCTTGGTATTTGTGATGCTTGGTTTATGGCCTACAACAACCCCTCCTTCCAGACTTGGTCCAAATATTTTAAAAACAGTGTTTTTTTCCCTGTATGCTACTTTTCCCTGAGATAAAAGTGTGTACACATGGGTTAGTCAGTACCCAACCCACGTATATGTGTTAAAACGCTTAAAATAATTAAATTTCCTTAATTATGGGTGGATTTCACGGGTTTTACCTGTTGATTACCTCCTATTGCCCGTGGCCCAACTGTTTCCCAACTAAAAAACTAATTGGGAGAAGTATAAATAGAATTTTAGGGGAAGGCCTTAAGGAGGAGAAGAGATAGAATTATTATACTGTGATTATCCCTAACTGACTCTGAAGTATCCCTGTGCTTCAAGCACTTCCCCAAGTTTTAGTAAACCATTGTTTCCTTGAGTGTTGATATTCTCCCACTTTCTTAAGATATCATGGTATTGGTTATGGAAGGAGGCTGTTGAAGACTAGGACTGGATGGATCTGGAGGATGGTTCCACTTGGAGCCAGAAGAAGAAGACTCAGGTGAATTCTCTCCGTGTTAGTTATAGCTTTCTACAATAAAAAGAAACATTGTCTTGTTCCTGATATTAACTTTGTTTATGCATCAGATACTGTTGTAATTCATGTATGAATGCTATTTTTATGTATAACTAATCATTTTCTTATATGATATAAAGTTATTTTCATTAAAAATGTTGTATCTATATGTTGTGATGTATGTTCGAATTGGTTGATTTGCAGATTCGAACATCTTCAGGAGTTGCAGAGGGTCTGAACCCTATGGAACTACCCAAATGAAGGGCATCCGGGTATGGTCTCTATCGCATACTTTGTTTATATAAGCATGTTGCCTAAGTTGTATGAGTGTTTCTTATTGTAGTTTTCTCTTGCTCTGTTGGGGTTCCAACCCAAAGCCCTAGGGTACTTATTCCCATAACACCAACCTACAATCATGAAGATATAAGCAATTAAAACAAATAAAAAATAGTGTGCAACAGAAAATGCAAAAACTTGACAAACTTGCACACGAGAGAGAATGTCTTGCCTGTGGGTAGAAGAATGTGTCACAACCACCCAACACACATGCTTACCTTTTCATGACTACTATTTTTCAACAAACCTTGGAGGCCTCTTGCGAGTGTGTATTGTTTTGCACCAAGTTTCTTAGTGAATGTGAGGAAGGATTGATGCTTGTTACCTACAAAATGACTCGCCAAGTAATATTGTTCCATCCATTTAGTGATCGGATCATAAAATTCATGATGGTTATTTTTAAAGATTCTTGATCTTTGAGAAGATGGATTCCTAATTCGAGAGAGGGGATCATGATGGAAATCTGATACAGATTGATAGATATAGTTATTCTCGTCGGTCATGTCAAGACAATAAGGGCCTTCCATAGCCATCAACGCATGCCAAAGTGCCTCACTTGCTTGACAAAAGTCTAAGAATAAAGATGTTATGCGATGAAGATCATAGTCTGCAAAGTGATTGTCATTGGATGTAATGTTGGGAAAATGATAAACTGCATGACAACCATCTAAGGTAGAAGAAAAACTAGACCAATCGGTCAAGATGCCAAATTCCCAGTTTGACATGAACAAAGAAAATTTTTGAACAATCATGCGAACGCTCTGAATGAGGGAACCAAGTTCGCTATCTGCTAGACATGATAGAAAACCCACTTGCAACTGGTGAAAAAGTGTGCAGGCATCATGGTCATCACATAAATGTAGAAAGGATGCCATCACTGTGAATGTGTGAAACCAATAGGGGTATGTGAAATGAGAGTAACTTGATTCATGCGATAGGTTGTGTGCTCGTCATCACACAGGGAGATTGTTGGTGTGATGAGTGGGCAGATTTGATGTGCAAAATTTGCAAAAAGGCCAAGGAACTGATTACGAGAGAGAACATCCGATAAGTATGATTATGGAAAAATATAGTCTTTGAGATGATAAACTTTGTTGTCCCATGATTGAATGAGGGATGGACACTCCCAACCTAAATTGGATGTAAGAGAGGTGAATGAAGACAGAGATGCTATAACAGACTCATGGATTCGATCATTAGCAAAAATCTGAAAGTTTGAAATATCACACCTAGAATAGTAAATATTATTTACATGAGGATCCACACCGAGTGCAACCATGCAGATAGACAGATTGTGCATGAGAAAAAAGATCTGATTTGGTTTGGTGGGCTTAACAGAGTTGCGAGGTCCTGACATAACCATCAACAGATATTGAAGTGCTTCAACTCCTTAGCATGTCTTGGAACTTTCCAAAAATGAAAATTTTCATTTTGAGATGTGAACCAGGCCATGCATGGCTTGAGGATGGCTATTGTTACTGATTTCAAAACTTCTCTTAGGATGACAGCCATCTCTGTCATAGGCTTCATCAAAATTTTCAGCACACTGACTTGATGAGTTGTCTACATGAAACACAGAAGATGATGATGAGTAGGAAGAGTCCTGTGTGTTGAGACTATTATCATCATTGACAACCTCATTGCCTTGTGTCAATTGAGGAGATAACTCATAAGATGAAGAAGCGAGAGAACATGGAATATCTCCAGTGCATGTTGATGCATTATAAATGATAGGACACAACAGCAAGTGAGGTATAGAGGAAGCTTCGATATGGATGTCTTCTTTGACTGATGCCCATTCTAGATCTGAGTTAGAGTGTACGTGAGATGGAAATAGATCATATGATGTGCTTGGGCATTCATCACAACATACGAAAGCATGGGAGTGATGACAGCCCAAGACTAGAGGTTGATCGAAAGAATTGATTGTGCATGATGTTTCACCAAGATTGATGGATCGAGAATCGATCAAGAATGGAAGCTCAATGTTTTGAGAGGAATTGATTATGTCTTCATCATCCTTCTCCTCTATTTGTATGATGAGACTGCCTTGCACATGACTGCAACCTGATCCAGCAACGTGAGAATCAAGAGAGTGTACGAAAATAGCTTGTGAAGCAGATCACTCAATAATGATTCATGGTGCAAGAAGTCATGGCATGTAGATGATGGAGGATGGCAAAGATGCAGATTAGACTCAAGACTTGGGTTATGAACAGTGATGTCCTCTTGTGGAATGGAGGGATGAGTTTTCACCATAATATTTCCAAACCATTCTGGCATTTCCTCCATTTGGGTGGGTGACAACTGAGCTTCCCCACTTACCCCATGGACATACATGGTTCACCTTTTTCCAACTCAATCAAACACAACAAAAGTTTAGCTTGATCACAGTGTTTGGAAATCAGGAAGGGCAGTTTGGCTCGCGAGTTGAAGATTTTCGGAGTATAAGTTTTCATCTCTGGTGTTGCTCCACTTCCAACAGGCCTAGATAGTACCTCGGTGGAGTTTCATGCTTCACCTCTCCATGCAAGAAGCCTTTCTCTTATTTCGCCTTTATAAATAAATATATATATATATATATATATATATATATATATATATATATATATATATATATACATATACATACATACATATATATATATATATATATATATATATATATATATATATATATATATATATATATATATATATATAGATATATATATAGATATAGATATATATAGATAGATAGATATATCTATATCTATCTATATATATGTATATATATATATAGAGAGAGAGAGAGAGATATAGATATATTTAAGAGGACTGTGCATTGGCACTTATTTTTTTGGGGGGAAAAAGAGGGATCTCGACTTATTGAGAGCATAAGAGGTTGTTCCTTCAAAGAAGCATGTAAAACCTCTGACATAGGTTTGCTCATTTATATTTTCCCCTTCTTCATTTATACTAGTTGGATGAGCTTGAACACATAGAGTAGAAGGTTGAGTACATGCATGGGGCTTCCCAGTTTGGACATAGGTTCATGGTTGGAACAAAGTTCCCCTTGCAGACGACTTGTATTTTCCATCAAGACTTCATCAGCCAAAGGTTACAACCAAGCATAGAGAAGATGGACGCAAGACTGACCAAGTGCTGTAGTGTCACAAGTATCTTATATTTCAGCCACATACTCATTCAAAAGCTATAAATCAGTAGATGGTAGCACTTATTTCTAGAGAACAAAAATAGCAAGGTATTAATCAAACAAAACAAAACGAAACAAAAATAGTAAGAAAATCCAACACAACAAAAGCAAGCAAAGCAAACAAGCAAACAAACTAAACCAAGTCAGCAAGCAAACAAACATGCAAACTAGAAAGAAAAGACAAGTGAGAAAGCAAGCACTACTCCTACTCCTACGCTAAATGGTTGGGGCTACATGAAATGAAATTTTCAGTGAATCCACTGTAGGCATACCCAACCTGCAATCACGAAGATACACGTGATTAAAACAAATAAAAAAAAGTGTGCAACAGAAAATGCAAAAACTTGGCAAACTTGCAGATGAGAGAGAAGGTCTCACCTATGGGCGGAAGAATGTGTCACAACTACCCAACACACATGCTTACCTCTTCCGTGACTACCTTTTTTCAACAAATCTTGGAGGCTTCTTGCGAGTGTGTGTTGTTTTGCACCAAGTTTCTTAGCGAGTGTGAGGAAGGATTGATGCTTTTTACTTGCAAAACGACTCACCAAGTAAGATTGTTCCAACCATTTAGTGATTGGATCATAAAATTTGTGATGGTTATTTTTAGAGATTCTTGATCTTTGAGAAGATGGATTCATAATTCGAGAGAGGGATCATGTTGGGAATCTGATACGGATAGATAGATCTAGTTATTCTCGTCGGTCATGTGAAGACAATGAGGGCCTTCCATAGCCATCAGCGCAAGCCAAAGTGAAGATCATATTGTGTGAAGTGACTGTCGTTGGATGTAATGTTGGGAAAATTATAAACTGCATGACAACCACCCAAGGTAGAAGAAAAACCAGACCAATCGGTCGAGATGCTAGATTCCCAGTTTGACATGAACAAAGAAATTTTTTGAACAATCGTGTGAACACTCTGAATGAGGGAACCAAGTTTGTTGTCTGCTAGACATGACAGAACACCCACCTATAATTGGTGTAAAAGTGCCTAGACATCATGGTCATCACAGAAATGTAGAAAGGATGCCAACATTGTGAATGTGTGAAACCAGTAGGGGTGTGGTGAAATGAGAGTAACTTGATTCGTGCGATAGGTTGTGCACTCGTCATCACATAGGGAGATTGTTGGTGTGATGAGTGGGCAGATTTGATGTGTGAAATTTGAAAAAAGGCCAAGGAGCTGATTACGAGAGAGAACATCCAATAAGTATGATTCCGGAAAAAGATAGTCTTTGAGATGATCAACTTCATTGTCCCATGATTGAATGAGAGATGGACACTCCCAACCCGAATTGGATGTAAGAGAGGTGAATGAAGACGGGCATGCTATAACGGACTCATGGATTCGATCATTAGTGAAAATCTGAAATTTTGAAATATCACACCCAGAATAGTAAATATTATTTACATGAGGATCCACACTGAGTGCAACCATGTAGATAGACTGATTGTGTATGAGAAATGAGATTTGTTTGGTTTGGTGGGCTTAACAGAGTCATGAGGTCTTGACATAACCATCAACAGATGTTGAAGTGCCTCAACTCCTTGACATGTCCTAGAACTTTCCAGAATTGAAAATTTTCATTTTGAGATGTGAACCAGGTCATGCATGGCTTAAGAATGGATATCGTCTGATTTCAAAACTTCTCTTAGGATGATATCCATCTCTATCACAGGCTTCATCAAACTTTTCAGCAAGCTGACTTGACAAGCTGTCTTCATGAAACACAAAAGATGATGATGAGTAGGAAAATTCCTATGTGTTGAGACTATTTTCATCATTGACATCCTCATTGCCTTGTGTCGATTGAGGAGATAACTCATAAGATGAAGAAGCAAGAGAACATGTAATATCTCCGGTGCATGTTGATGCACTGTGAATGATAGGACACAACAACAAGTGAGGTACAAAGGAAGCTTCGATATGGATTTCTTCTTTGACCAGTGCACATTCCAGATCTGAGTTAGAGTGTACATGAGATGGCAATAGAGCATATGATGTGCTTGGGCATTCATCACAACATATGGAAGCATGGGAGTGATTATAGCCCAAGACTAGAGGTTGATCGAAAGAATTGATTATGCATGATGTTTCACCAAGATTCATGGATCGAGAATTGATCAAGAATGGAAGCTCAATGTTCTGAGAGGAATTGATTATGTCTTCATCATCCTACTCCTCCGTTTGTATGATCAGACTACCTTGCACATGACTGCAACTTGATCCAGCAGCTCAAGAATCAAGAGAGTGCATGCAAATAGCTTGTGAAGTAGATCGCTCAAGTGAGTCATGGTGCAAGGAGTCATGGCCTGTAGATGATGGAGGATGATAGAGATGTAGATTAGACTCAAGACTTGGGTTATGAACAGTGATGTCCCATTGTGGAATGGAGGGATTAGTTTTTTCCATATTATTTTTGAACTGTTCTGGAATTTCGTCCATTGGGGTGGGAGACAACCGAGAAGATGGATTGGAAACATGCTACGCAGATTTCACATCTTTGCAACCATTGTGGGGGGTACCCGCTGCACATATTTCTTAGATTTGCGGCTGCTGCAAGGGGGCACCCTCTTCGAGACATGAGGTGTCTCATGATTTGTAAGAGTCGAGGAAGAAGGGAAATTAGGAGGTTCACTATTTCGGGAGCCATGAAACAAGCGTTTCAGCTCTTAGCTCATGAAGTCAAGGTCCACAAACCATTTAGGAATTTCGTGACATAGGTGAAGGAAGCAGGTAGCAAAGTCCTCAACTAATTCACCAAGCTTCATTCTTAAATGAGAGATTATTTCATAGACATCTTCGTGGTCACACTCATCGAAGGCTTGATGTATCTCCTTGAGGAAAGTGATAAGGGAATGAATGGAAGCAGGTGGCAGGGTATGACACCACTGATTAGCGTGACCTTCAAGGGTGAGGAAGAAGAGTACACAAACAAGCTCATCACTATCAATTTCATGAGATTCGCAGAAATGAAGAAAATCATAAATGTGCTTGGTTACAGATGCTCTGTCCTCACTATCAAACTTTAACAAGGACAAGTGATCAAGAAGCTCATTGAGGATTGATAGCTGATTAAGGGAGAAACGAGAGAAACACCCTGGGAGAACGAATTGTGCATGATTCATTAGGTAAGAGATTCAACATAGATGTAAGGGCTCCACTTGTCATCTGGCCCTCCTTCTAGCACCAAAATGTTGATGGTGTTGACCCTGCCAACATCATGGGATCTCCCTGGTATGAAGTCCCAACTAGGCCTCACATTATTTAGTGTAGAAGTCCCATCGGGTACAATGGACTGGTTGCAATTATCTTAAATGTTTTCCTTAGCTCTAACTTGTCAGCACAAGAGAGTCGTCTTCTTTGTCTTCGAGTAGTGAGGTTCACGTGCCTAGTGATTGCAAGTGTTACTTGTGTCAATGGTGCTTTCACCATAGAGGGAGAGGGTGAGAGTGAGTCCCAAGTCAGATGGGAGGAAGTCCCAACTCTGTTTGGAACACACAACGCAATAGGACGTGCACAACTTCTAGAGGAGCAGTCCACATGGATGTGTAGTCACAACACACAAGGAAAGATAACATGTACAACACACAGCAGAGGAGTCTGCGCACGTGAGGTCCTATACTACTAGTGATTCCCCCATTACTATTATCATTGTATCCCTTATTGTTATTGTTATGCCCCTATTGTCCCCATATTGTTATTATTGTGCCCCATAGAATCCGTCTATTGTTATTTTTGTGCCTTTAGATTATTATTGTTAGGTCGACTTGGTTATATTGTGACCCCTTAGACTCCTATATATAGAAGGGAGGTTTTTTCATTTGAATCATCCAAGAATTATTCATTTGTGTAATGTAAAGGAGGTTTCCCCCTCAAGGAGGCTTATTTCTAAGGCGTTGTTCTATCTTTTCTATCTTTTCGTGAGCTGGTTTCATAGCATTTGGTGTCATAGCTTTGGATTCTAGGGTTTCACTACTCGAAACAGGTCATCATGGCAATTCCACTTTAACTTTTTTTCTGTGACGTTTCAAAAGCTAAAAAAAAAACATTTGATAATAAATCTCGCTGAACCTCGGGTCCAAATTTCATATCTTGTCTCGATATATTGTCGGAGATATGATCTGAGGAAGTTAGGGCTTCTGCAAGCTCCAAAATTTCATCTAAAATAGGTCATCGTATAATTTGCGTTGTAAATATTTTGCTACAAAGTTTCAGAACCTAAAAAAATCCATTTGAGAAGAAATTGGCCTAAACCGCAGCTCCTAATTTTAGATCCCGTCTCACTACATTTTTGGAGATATAATATGAGGAAGTTAGGGTTTTTGGAGACCCCTGAATTACATTCCAAACATATCACCTTCGGAAAATCATCATAACTTTCTCTTTGAGCATCAGATTGAATTTTTGTACGAAGTTACGGAAAGAGGACGAACTGTAGATTTTTTGGTACCATTTTCAGATCCTAAGGTTGAAACAGTGACTTGCAACACATCATACAAGTTTGCTCTACTGAAAAAGTCTATACTCAGGTCATTGTGGGAGATTTAGCATAACTCTTCATTGGAGAATCCAATCTTGATCACACTTGTGGAGTTAGAAATATTACTCAGAGGGTTACTGCACGAAGAAATTTTAGACCTTGGAGATCTAAAATTACAGAAATACAACAAATTCAATATCAAGCTCCTACAAAGTGAAAAAAAAAAGGTGTGTAGTTTTTATTTTTATTTTTTTGCATAAGCTTGGTTTGAAAAATTAGTTTGAAGGAATTAAAAGGCCATAGTGAAGCATTATTATTGGTAATTGATGCCCCGAAGAAAGAAAATGGAAACACCTAGTAAGCAACATGAAAGCTCTAGCATGACTCATGAAGAAGAGGAAGAAATGCAACATGATATATCAAAATTACAAGACCAAGTGCAACAAATGTCACTCGCACAAAAAGTAACAGAATCTAAGATGGATGGTTTAAAGAAAGATGTAGAAGCTAAGATGGATGGTTTAAAGAAAGGCATGGAAGTTAAGATGGATGGTTTAAGGAAAGGCGTAGAAGCTAAGATGAATGGCATGGAAAATAAGATGGAAGGCTTGGAAGCTAAGATGGACAATTTGAAGACAGATTTGAAGATAGGCATGGAAGATTGATAGATTTGAAGACATATTTGACAAAGTTTCTACAAGAAATTCTTACTAATGGTGAAAGGGTAGTAAAGGAAACTCATGATGAGAACAAAATAAATGTTAATCATGATTTCATAGACTCTAACATTGGATCAAAGAACCACCATGTTCCAAAGATCAATATGAGGAATTTTGATGGCAAGGATCCCGGAACATGGATAGTATAGATGGAGCAACTTTTAGATCTCCATAATGTGCAAAGAAAATTGTCACTTGGGCTATTTTTATGAATGAAATGATAGCACATTATGAGGATACAAAAAACAACACTTTTTTTAGCCAATTGATAAATCTCAAACAAAAGGGTTCAATGATGGAGCACATTGAGGACTTCCAAAAAATGAATATAAGGGTTAAGATATTCTAGAGGACCATAGGATTGATGTGTTCATAGGGACTTTAAAAGATAACATCCAAATGAGATTCACCTTTCGAAACCAAATTCATTGGAGAAGGCACTCAAGTTGGCAAGAAAAATGGAAAGCAAAATTATGGCAACAAGGAAGCCTACCACTCATAATCATAAAGATGGAAGTGTTATTACCCCTAGCCATCCACAACCTACAGGGTTGACATCACAACAATTGGAAGAAAAATGAGAAAAATGGCTATGTTACAGTTGTGATAGCAAATACACTAAAGGTCATAAGTGTGCTGAGAAGAAATTATTTTACATAGATTGTGAAGAGGAGGAAGAAAAGGAACAAGAAATGTCAAAAGAAGAGGATATACACCAAGAACAAACATTTGAAAAGAAGAAATGAATCCAACCATATCTTGTAATGCATTGGTTGGAATTACCACTCCTCAAACTATCAAGATAGAAGGGCATACCAAGAAGAAAAAGGTAATAGTGTTGATTGATTCAAGAAGTACCCATAATTTTATTCATTTTAAGATAGCCAAGGAATTGAATTGCTTCCTATATCCAACACTAGAGTGTCAAGTGATGGTTGCAAGTGGAGGAACCATAAATTGCTGAGGAAAGTGCCATAATATCAAGCTATCCATGAGATAATATGTATTGAATAGCCCAATTCTTTCCATTCCAATGGGTGGTGCTGATGTTTTACTAGGAGTCCAATGGCCACAATCCTTGGGTACAATAGCTTTTAATTTTCAAGAACTTTTCATGAAATTCTCTTCAGAAGGAAAGGAAGTTGAATTAAGGGGTATTGCAGGGAAACCGGA
This sequence comes from Pinus tabuliformis, assembly GCA_031772625.1. Taxonomy (NCBI): domain Eukaryota; kingdom Viridiplantae; phylum Streptophyta; class Pinopsida; order Pinales; family Pinaceae; genus Pinus; species Pinus tabuliformis. Next base: position 379,728,547 of record CM062812.1, on the reverse strand, counting down.
AAAGATAATCAGCTCTAATGGAATGACAAAGCTTCTAAAGAAAGAACAACGAGGCATAATTGTACAATTATGTTCACTAGAGGTTCCCACATCAAAATCATCCATTTCTCCAGATCTCCAAAAAGTCTTGGACAATCATTCCAAGGTATTTGAGACTCCAAAAGGCCTCCCACCTATATGTGATCATGATCATGCTATTAATTTGATTCCAGGAAGTGTTCCTCCAAACATCAAGCCTTACAGATATCCCTATGTCCAAAAGACTAAAATTGAACATATGGTTACAGAAGTGCTAGAGGCTGGTATAATTCAACCTAGTCAAATTTATTTCTCTGCCCCAGTAGTATTGGTTCATAGGAAGGATGGATCATGGCGCATGTGTCCATATTATAGGGAGCTCAACAAGCTCACTATTAAAGACCCATTCCTGTCATTGATGAATTATTAGATGAATTGCATGGATAAATTTACTTCACCAAGTTGGATCTTCATTCAGGATATCATCAAATCAGAATGAAGACTAAAGACATTCCAAAAACAACATTTAGAACTCATGAGGGTCATTATGAATTTTTGGTCATGCCTTTTTGCCTTACTAATGCACCTTCTACATTTCAAGGTTTGATGAATTCCATTTTTAAACCCTTCCTTAGAAAATTTGTGTTAGTATTTTTTGATGATATAATAATCTACATCAAGTCTTGGAAGGATCATGTCCAACATGTTGACATGGTGCTCAAACTATTGGAGGAGAAACAATTATATGCAAAAATCTCCAAATGTTTCTTTGGAGTATAGAGGTGGAATATCTGGGTCATATTGTATCTCATGAAGGTGTTATGGTAGACCCTAGAAAAATTAAAACCATTAAAGAATGGAAAATCCCCACATCCATGAAACATCTACAGGGATTTATTGGGTTGACAGGGTATTATTGCAAGTTTGTTAAGAATTATGGGAGAATAGCAGCACCTTTAACAACATTATTGAAGAAAGATGCATTTTCATGAACTCCAAAAGAAATGAAGGCCTTTGAACATCTTAAAGAGGTAATGTGCCAAGCACTAGTCTTAGCTACACTAGACTTCATAAAACCTTTATTGTGGAATGTGATGCCTCAGGAAATGGACTTGGTGCTGTTTTAATGCAAGAAGAAAGACCCATTGCTTTCGAAAGTCATCTAATCAAAGGAAAGTATTTACACAAAGCTATTTATGAGAAGGAAATGCTGGAAATACTACATGCACTTAAGAAATGGAGACCCTACCTAATGGAAGACACTTCAAGGTAAAAGCATATCATGATAGTCTTAAATACTCTTAGAATAAAGATTATCTCCAGAACAACAACAAAAATGGGTCAAAAATATGTTGGGTTATGACTTTGAAATTGTCTACAAAAAGGGAAGCAAAATGTTGTGGTAGATGCACTCTCAAGAAAGGGTGAGGATGTGGAAGAATTTCTTTGCGCCACTTCTATTATCCAACCAGATTGGATAAACAAAGAAAGGAATGAATGGAAGAATGACGAGGAAGTGTGGGCACTCATTCAAAAGATACAACAAGATCCCAATATATCTAATACATTTAGCTGGAAAAATGATTCGTTATGGTACAAGGATTGGTTATACCTATGTAAGAATTCCCAACTCAAACAAAATATTCTCATGGAATTGCACACCTATCCCTTAGGATGGCACTCAAGATTTCTAAAAACCTACCACAGGGTTAAGAAGGATTTTTTTTGGGATGGCCTTAAATCGGATATTCAAAAGTTTGTGGCGGAATGTTTGGTTTGCCAACAAAATAAAGTTGAAACAATTAAGATCCCAAGACTATTACAACCTTTATCCATTCCAAGCCAACGTTGGGAGGAGGTTTCAATGGATTTTATCACAGGTTTACCCAAGTCCGAAGGAAAGAGTGTTATCATGGTGGTAATTGACAGACTTACTAAGTACGCACACTTTTGTGCATTATCTCATCCATTTAAAGTGAGTACAATTTCTACTGCATTTATGGAAACAATTCAAAAGCTACATGGAAACCCAAATATTATTGTAAGTGACATAGATCCCATTTTCATTGGAAATTTTTGGATAGAATTATTTTCTTATCTTGGTACTCAGTTAGCTCATAGCTCATCTTATTATCCTCAATCTGATGGGAAAACTAAGATAGTAAATAAATGTTTGGAAGGATATCTTCGTTGCTTTGTATCTGATAAACAGACACAATGGGTCAAATGGTTTCCTTTGGCTGAATGGTGGTATAACACTTCCTTCCATACTACAACAAAAATGACCCCATTTATGGCACTTTATGGATATCATCCACCATTCATTACATCATATTTAAGACAAAATTCTAAGGTTCAAGCAGTGGAAGATCACATCAAGCATCAGCAACAAGTTCTCCAAATCTTAAAGGATAACTTCACCTTATCGCAGAATAAAACGAAACAACAGGTAGATCAACATCGCAGTGAAAGAAGTTTTGATGTAGGTGATTGGGTATTTCTATGGCTACAACCATATAAACAAACGTCCCTCAAGCAAGCTAAGAAGGATAATAAATTATCACCAAAGTATTATGGTCCATACAAGGTGTTGCAAAAGATAGGTACTATGGCATACAAATTGGAGCTTCCTGCACCTTCCCGAGTGCACCCAGTTTTCCATGTTTCATGCTTAAAGAAGGTTATAGGTGACAAGCTTCCAGTTCAAAAAATATTTTTGGAACTTGATGAGGAAGGAAAAATCATATTGGAACCTGTAGAAGTAAAAGAAACAAGAACTCGATAGCGACGAAATCGATCAATTTCAAAGTATCTCATCAAGTGGAAGAACCTACCCATTGAAGATTCCACATGGGAGGATGAGAATTTTATACAGAAGCATCCAGAAATACTCAAGCGTTGAGGAAAAAACTTTTTTGAAGGAGAGGGCATGTTAGGTCCCTATAATACTAGTGATTCTCCCATTACTATTGTCATTGTATCCGTTATTGTTATTATTGTGCCCCTATTATCCCCATATTGTTATTATTGTGCCGCATAGAATCCCTCTATTGTTATTTTTGTGCCTTTATATTATTATTGTTAGTTCGGATTGGTTATATTGTGACCCTTAGACTCCTATATATAGAAGGGAGGTTTTTTCATTTGAATCATCCAAGAATTGTTCATTTGTGTAATGTAAAGGAGGTTGCCCCTCGAAGAGGTTTATTTCTAAGGTGTTGATCTATCTTTTCTATCTTTTTGTGAGCTGGTTTCATAACAGCGCGAGTGCAACAGTCGTTATAGAAATTTTATGTGAAAGGTCTGTCTGATGTCTAGGGAGGTAGCCAACAAGGGCAAGACAGGATTAATAGCTCATACAACACATTTTCATTAATATATATGTATTACAAAAATTGAATGAGTTCAAGTGTTAAACACAGGTTAAAGCAAAAATGCATTACAAGTGTTCAAGATTAGTCTTACAACAATTACAACACATGTGTGAAAATGTATTAGCTTGTTAGTAGGCATCTGAATTAAGTGAAAGTTCCAAGACACATCGTTACACCATACATACTAACCCTGTGGGTGGGGCATTTGTGCCACTACTTACTCCTCAAATAAAAGATTACAGATTCTCAAGGCTATGTGGGAGGAGTTGATGTGAAAATTCCTTTGCATGTACAAATGAGGGGGTATTTATAGCCAAGGGTGAAACTAACCCTTGTGGTTGTTAGACTTCCCTCATGACTGTTTGACTTCCATGACCTTTCAACTTTATATGACTCTTCATATGACAAGTGGGTCTCTTGGATTTCCATGTTACATTACATTGATTAACGGTATGGCCCACAGTAGAGATGTGGACAACATGACTCATGACAAAACTCAACATGATAGTGTTGGTACATTCGTGTTGCTGCTGCTGAGCATGTCAAGTTGCAGTGTTGTTGGGTGATGGATGTCCTCATGGTGTGTCCCAGCTTCACCTCATCATGGCAAGGTGCATAGAGTATTCGATGGTCGTTGGGTTTTTTTGATGTTTCATTCACATGTTTCTCCTTGCTTATATATTGGCATACTTGACAGGTTAATCTGTTCACGCAAAGTGCATGTTGGCTCATCTGTTCATCCATGAACACATCTCTTGTATGATCATTTGTTCACGAGAACATCTCTTTTCATGCATCGTTTGTTCATCTGTTGGCGAACATGTCCTTCTACATGTACTCCCTTTGTTCATCCCATCCCTCATTGTGCCATTTTTTTTTGTGTACCTGTATCTGCAGCCACTCATGACGGGATGACATCAAATCCATAAATCTCCTAATCTACCACGATGCACGATCATTTCAGATGCAGATGACCGGGAGAGAAGACAAGGTTGTGAGATTCGAGTTGGGATGGAGGCTCTGGACACTGTTGGTGAAAACTATGTAGAAGTCAATAGGAGATGGTGATGGGAAATCCAGAGGGATAGTGACTTTCGACAAGGTCTAGCTCAGTTGGAGGATAAAACTACGCAATTTTTGGGAGGAGAAATCTGTGCTGCAGAAAGGCTGGGCAGACAAAATCAAAGGAATTTTTGGAAGGAGTGAGTAGCGAGATCCTAGCAGCCAAAACTGCGCAATTCCTGGAGGGAACTGGTAGCTGGCTACTGGGACCTTGGCAAAAGAAACTGCACAATTCCTGGAGGGAAGCAGCAGCTAGCTATTAGGACATTGGCATCAAAAAATGCACAATTATTGGAGAGAATCAATAGTCGACTGCTGGGATTTGCTGGCAGGAAAAACTGCATTGATGCTGGGAGGCTAGCCTGCTAATCACCTCTATGTAGTTTCTGAGCTGAGTGGACTACTGGGCAGTAGAGATCTAGCTTATGAAATCTGCGCATTTTTCCAGTTCAGCAACTGACTGGCTAACTAGTGGGCTGTTTGGGAAAACTGTGCAATTTTCTGAGGGAGACAGGGATGGGCACTGGGTGTTTGTCTGGCCTATCTATGCAATTTTCTCAGTCAATGAAGTGGTCATGGTCTACAACCTCTGCGCAATTTTTTAGGGGAGTCAGTCCTGGGGTGACTGTCGGGTCAAACTCTCTGGTTGACCAACAGGAGGGTTGATTGATCAACTTGCAGGCAATGCAGCTTGAAATGGCTTGCTTGGTGCTTCTTCACTGTTCTAGGTGATAGTCAATCGAGTAGATGGCAGGGTGAAGGTATGGTCGTCAGAGGGAGATCTAGTCATCAGAACTTCAGCCAAACGACTAAGTTTGTGAGTGAGTGAAAAGGTGCATACACGATCTTGCAAACACACACATACATGACTTGATGACGAGACGACTCAAACCATCCAAACATACATGATCAAAATGACTGACTAACGGTGTGAGTTGACAAGTGTGACGCTTGTGATTGATCGTTCTACGACCGCGACAACGCTTGTGCGACAGTGCATATGACTTCGTGTGTGAGTGCAACGGATGCTTTCATAGCAAACATAACATGTGCACATGAAGCGAAGACCTTGTGCACGACCAGAACATCATCACAAGCATGACATAACAATCAACATGCAGAAGATGACAGTTGGTCAAACAAGTGAAAAATAACTGTGACATGTAGAAGCAACACATAAAGTGACTTTTCACATTTGCGTACATGCATGTTACTGAGGACAAGATGATATGATAATGACAAGAAATCCTGTAAACTCAGCCAAGAGGTGTACTTCAAAAGATGTTCCATACTTACCATACTTACCCTCAAGATGATCATGCATCCAACGAAGTTTGCATGCAGTCCTGATATTTTCCGTTACCCGGTTCCTTGTTCCTTCTCGTCAACTCCTTGTAAGAGATTTCAGCATGTCAACTTTTCGTGTAGCCACTAAGAGGTAGGTTTACTTAATTTCAATGGACAATGGTTGCTGCCAGGATGAGGCCTTGGGAGGTTCGTCTGCACAATTTCTGCATGCAAGGCCGACAAGACAACTTGGACAACACTGCATAGTTTTGAGGCTCAAACAAATGTTGCAAGGCAGGGGTCCGGGAGGACACCTCTGTGCAATTTCTCAGTGAATTGCTGCTAGACTGCTCTGCGCATTTCTAGAGAGCAGTGTTGGCTGGGGTCTCTGAACACTGCGGGGTTTCAACAGGCAAGGGAGGTTGGTTGATGCTTGCAAAATCAAAGCACATAGTTCCAGGAAGCTGGATGAGGCTAGGTTGCTTGGGAAAATGGCTAAGTGTGAGATTAGTGAAACATATGCAAACATTGATAGGACTCGACTGTGATCATACACATACACATAGACCATCCACAATACGTAATACATACTTTGCTTGATGCAAAAACCTTCGTGATGTGAGAGCATGAGGTGAGTGTGAAACATGTCTATGTGATGACAACCACTCATATGCACAAAATTCCCTTGAAGCAAGACAACATTCCCTTTGCATGATAGACAACAACTGCTATGCCCAAAAATTACATATGTAACAAAAATATGATACCACATAAAACTATTTAGGATCAAGGAGGGGAGCTTGAAATCATCATCTTACCAAAAAATGACCAAGGATGATCAATCGTAGGATCAAAAGTAGGCTCCGAAATTTGCATGTGAGACAAAATTTTGGAGGGTGGTTGTAGCCGCTACAACACAACCTCATCCAAAGGAGGAAGGTCTTTATGAATTCACAATTACTACAAAATAGAGGAGAGAAAGTTAATTTTTTTCCAGAGGCCTTTCAGGTCAAACTTATTGGTTGAAAATGTACAAGAATGGTGATTAAATGTGATTCTATGATCAAGGGAAACATTTGAAAATTAGAACGGCCATGTGGGACAGGGATGTTTGATACATTTCTTGTTGAAATTTTGGCTCGATGTATATACCCAGGGTCATAAAATTATTTTGTTAACTCCAAAGTAACATGATATCAATATGTCAAATATATGATTAAAGTGAAGTTTTTTGTTGGATACCATATTCATTGAAATTATATAATTGTGTATTAAACATCATTGACTATGTTGTGTATTACAGGAGCCAGATGAGTCCATGGCAACAAATCATGGCATATCAAATGAGGACATAATGGATGATGTAGGACATGATGTACACAATTTTTTATTTAACTTAGGAAAGATTAATACAATGGAATTTTGTGATACGACCATCTTTTTTCACAATATAATATTAAAATTTGTAGTGTATTATCCAACCTTAACAGAAATATTGAGGCACACAAACCCTGCCTTTTACCCTATGAAATCCATGAAATTTGGAGTATTATTGAATAACAAAAATATATATGTGAAAAGTTAAAAATATTTAATTGTATTAATGTTACCTATGATTAAAAAAATACTCTTTAAGTTGAATCATTCAATTTGGCCTTGAAATGAAGGTTGAGCATGAATTTTTGTGAAGTGGGCCAAAATTGCATTGCTTCACTAAAATTCATTCCTAGGCTTCATTTCTTGGCCAATTTGATTCATTAAAATTGTATACTATTTAATTACTTATTTTACACACTAATTTTCTTCCAGTTAGTTTATGTTGTTCACAAACCGTTGACACTTTTGGGGAGACACCATGAACTATGATTGCTCCAACACTTTCATCTACATTAACTTAAACCTTCATACCACTAAATTAGAAAAATTTAATTGTATTAATGTTACTTATGAGTAAAAATTCACTATCTAAGTTGAATCATTCAATTTGGCCTTGAAAAGAAGGTTGGGTGTGCATTTTTTGGAAGCAGGGTAAAAATGCCTTGCTTCACTAAAATGCATGCCTAGACTTCATTTTTGGAAAATATAGTTAATTCAAATTGTAGATTGTTTATTTGATTATTTTAGACACTGTTATATTGTTATATATTTATTTGAGCTTAAATATTTATACTTTATATTTCATACAACTTTCTAAGTTTTTCTTCGACTTGCCTTATGTGAAAGTTGTGTATAAGTGGGAAACATAGTTATGTAGGATATTTGTCAGAAATGATGCAAGGATATATCTAAGGTTAGGAATTTTCCAATCATGTCCCATTTCAAATTCCATTACCAAGAGTGGAATTGATTTGGCTTGGGAGTGCATATTTGTTCCAACTATGATCATTAGCATATATGATCAATTGTTATTCTGACAGATTTGGATTTCAATGTATAACATTTCATTTATGAAAATGACTATAATATGTTGCATAAAATGGTTTTATATTTAGGCTAGACTGATCATTATCGCACATTCAATTAAGTACAGGTCCTGGTGTGCATTTATTTGAGGCACAAAAACCTTGACTTTAACCCTACAAAATTGATCCAATTTGGCATATTCTTGCACAACAAAAATTTATAATGTGCAAAATTAATGTTAATTAGGAGTAAAAAAAATACTTTGCAATAAAAGTCATTCAATTTAGCCTTGTAATGAAAGTTGGGCATGAATTTTTGTGATGTAGGCCAAAATTGCCTTGCTTCACTATAATGTACGCCAAGGCTTCATTTATTGGCCAATCTAATTGATTCAAATTGTAGATTGTGTTGGGTCTCCAAAATGTCTTCACAATATCATACACTTTCACCTTCATTCTCACTTTATTACCTAATTTCATCACCTTTTCATTACATTAGCCTCCATTTTCATTACCATATGGGTTCATATTTATATTTTCCAAAGTTATTAGTTTCAAGTATTTAAAGTGAATTTATGATTAAAATTTAGAAAAATAACATGTATTTACTTATACCTAAAGGTGGAATGAGTTTGGTGACATGCGTAGGTGATTTGGAAGCTTCCAAGACACTCTTATGTGGCCTCCAAGGTTCAATTTCGAATCATCTTCAATATTGGAAGGAGAGTTGGAATAGGAGTGAAACATATCTCATAGAGAAAAATCATGGATATGTGTCTAATTGGTTGAGACTTTTATGGATTTAAGGAGAGAATGGTGGATCACCATTAATAAGGTAGTTGTTTAATTTTTGTATAAATAAGAGAACATTCTCCTTACATGAGGAAAGTAGAGAAGAGGAAGAATTTGTAATGTGAAACTTGTAATATTGGAGAGGTTTGGAATCATGGAAGGAGATGTAACATGAGGATGTAATAAGACAAGTTAATAGTAAGTTTGTAGCATAGATTTTGAATTGATAATTATAGATCCTTTTCTATGTAATTTTTGAATTTATCATGTTCCTTTCATTTTCAATAGAGTGTGCTTTTCCATTTTGCAAGTTTGTTTTAGTGTAGCATTTCAATTCATGCAAATGTGTGCTTTTAATTCTCGTAAATGATTTTTACTTCCGGAAGTATGTGGTGTGATTTATTGTTTTCTAGAATAGATTTATGTTTATATCAATTATAATTTTTCATTTAATAGATTAAGATTTCTCTTTCTAAATTGGAAACCGATCTCTAGCACATATGGTGCATGTGTGCCTCGCAAGTCCACAGACCCCAGGGTTGATAATTTATGTTAAGGAATTTAAGCAATTAAATTACCTCTACAGATTGTTTATTTAATTATTTTACACACTTTGAATTATTATTTGTTTACTTTGATCCTTAAATAATTATGCTTCATATTTCATACAACATTCCAAGTTTTTCTTCAACTTGCATAACGTGAAAGTTGTGCATAGGTTTTTCTTCAGCTTACGGTTGGGTAGAAAAATTGTCCTTTTAATTCAAAGCAATAGTTCCAACTCTTCACATTAATTTTCAATATAGGTAGGTTTTTTATTGCAAGGCTATTATGGTAAATATATGCAAGGGAAAATGATGACTAGTGCTAATGAATCTCAAACTCAATCATTGTAATCACACTCTCAGGAATTCAACACTTTGGTTGTTACACTCTTAAACCTTGTTCACACTCTCAAGAAATAAACACACAATGCAGAATAAAACCAGTATGTCACACTATCACTCTTATTCAGAAAAGAACAACACTCTTGAAAACCATTCTCTCAACAAATGTTGAAATACACATTCAAATGAAATGAACACACTATCAAACTATACTAAGAATTAAATAGCAGACACACTAATAAAGGGACCAAAGAAAAACCTATGTTGTTACACAATACAATGATTATAATTATGAAATCATTAAAGCATGAACAAGACTAATAATAACAATAACATCAATCACACATGAATTATATTTGACAGGAAATAAATCAAACAAATATAGTACCTTCCTCACTAGTGATCCCTACTAAGAAGGAGGGTCCTTCCTTCCTAACAAGGGTTAGTACTAAACATAACACACAAGCTAGTTTATAGAAAGGTATGTCACCATGAATGATTGAAATTTCATTAATTAAACATACAAGATTACAACATTGGTTCTCTCCCCCTCTATCATTGTTTATTTGTTTCTTTATGTCTATCTCGCACGGGCATAGAGCACATCTATTTATAAGTTCAGATTACAATGATAAGATCATCATGAAAATCTCTGAATTCTCATGTGATATAATTTGGGAATACATATTAACAATTCAATAACAATTTCTAAGGTTAGGACAAAGTTGTAACAACTTTTCCAAATCACAATATTTATCAATAGAAAATCCTAATTGTTTCAGCTGTGTTTTTCCATAAACTTCTCCTTTGATAGTAAAAATATCTTTTAATTGGAATCTATGTCCTATCCTTTTCTTGTCCTTGGCGATGCAAAACTAGAAAGTGTAATCGTGCAATAGCATTTCAACAAACCACAAATCTTGTAACAACCCAATTGTCATTTTTACGATAAAAATATCCTAAAACAATAGTTCTCGTGCCAAATTACAAGTAGAATTGGATCATAAGGATGACATATAAAAAGAGACATAGTTAGGTTGATAATGGTTGTTACAGTGGTAGAGTATGGTCTTGAGAATGAAAATGGCTAAAGAAGATAAGAAAATTAGTGCAAAAAGATAGCAATTTCATGTCCCAACACCTCCCCCCAACTTAAGTATCTCCATGTCCTCATGCAGACCCTTGTAACTAGTTCTTTATGTGTTGAGAGTGAATCTCTAAGAAAAATTAGGCTCATGTAGTATCCTTTATATATGCTCTGTATCCTTGGGAAATTACTAGTTCTATTTCCCATAATTTATCAGTAAGATGATATGGATGTTGATACTGGTAGGTAGGGAGAAATATAAGAGAAAATCTAAACCTAGGCTCAATCCAACTACTCCCGTATCTCCTAATGCACTCCACAAACAAAAAAATTCTAGAGAGTACCTGGATAAAATTCAGAAAACAATAAGGGTCCTCATTTCTTAATTCCTTCCTGCAAGCATCCCATCTAAGTCAACTCCCTGGTTCATTTTGAATAAGTAATTTCACCCTTTCTTCATTAGCTATTATAGTATCATGGGAAGCCCTCCAACCAACATGGTTTTTCACAAAAGACACAAAGGCTATAAATTGAACATCTCCAACATATGGTGTGACGTTAAGAGATATTTCGCCAAAACATACATAGTCATGTAGATATAGTTCACACAGTAGATGTCATTCTGGAAAAATGGCCTTTTGGAGAGTTTCCAGAAAGTCTTAAGCCTCCCTTACCTCATATGGTTGTTTCTTCTTGAGGATTGTCAATAATAAAGGAAGTGCTTTTCTTGCAAAAACAGGGGATAGGATGGAGAAGGAGGCTTGCCTCTTAATATATTGGGAACAAGTTCATACATAGACTTATTTTCTTGTTGTAACAGTTGCACTTCCTTTTGCTATTCTTCCACTTGCAAAAATCCCTTCTTCCTTTCTTTTTGAATCCTCACCAAGTCCTGAACATTCAATTTTTCAACCCATATCCTCTTTAAATTATCAACAAATTCCTCATGTTGTTTGAGAGGAATAGCTTTAACTTTTAGCAAGATTTCTAATTTCCTCCACTTCTCTAATTCCTCAACAATAAAAATGTTGAATTCAATGGCTCCTTGGATATTAACTGAGTTGGTTTTGTTAGTATTGCAATGATAGTTTTAACAATTTCTTAAAGTATCTCTTCATTCCATTTCTCCACTAGTTGCACTATCTCAGTTGTTGCTTCTTATGTGACAGCAACATCATCAACAGGTTCTTGTGGAGCAACAGCTAGATTTATTTCATTTTTCCTTGTTTAAACTACTAGTTCTTATGTAGTAGTAACATCATAGAAATGTTCTTTTGGAATAGCACACTATTTTTATCCATCCTTCTCTGCTTCAACTATTGGTTCTTATATAACAACAACATCTTTTGTTGGTTCATGTGGAACAACGGTTTGGAATTATTCATCTTTCTCTCCTGTTAGAGTCCTATAATGATAGGATTCATAATTTTTGAATTGGCTGAGGTTAAGTCTTGTAATATTATACATACCTTTGTTTTCTGCAAATGTTTTCCATATAAAAATTAAAAAATGTAAAGATGGTATGTCCTAAAATAAATATCAAAGGACAAGAAAAATAAGAAAAGGTCAAAAGAATGAAAAAATATGAACCCCAAACAAAAAACAAACCATGAAAGTGTGCAAGTCCAAGTGCCACTACTCTTTATTTACTTTCTTAAATAATCGTTGTGTGCAACTTGTCATCTATGCCACAACCTATGATAGTCAAAGTGTTTAATGTTTACTACTTCATGCTTTGAATTTCATGTTTATAGTTAGAGAATAAAAATCTGACCAAACCGTTTAATCTTCGCAGATTAGTAGATAGGTAGAGAAATAAAAGGAGCTCATCAGCTTAAACTAATCCCTTGGAAGATATAAGGTTAGAAGTAGATATTTGTCTCATAAAAGAAAAAGGAAAGAAATGGGTTTGCTAGCTTAAGTGCACCCACCAAAATGAAGAAAAAAGTTTAGGGTAGGTAAATGGGTAGGTAGAAGAAAGGTTGTAGAAATACAAGTCATTTGAAGCATAAGCACTACTATCATGCTTAAATATGGCTTTCAGTGTGCAGGAGCAGTTATCAAAGTGAAAATAATGTTCATAAGCTGATTTGCCTAACTTCCCCTTCACTACATTTCACCCCCCACTATACACTTACTAATTTCATTTTTACCCCTTCATGGCTTGTGAAGACACCATTTCCATTCATTTTGACTCCTACCCCTTGGTTTCACACATTCCCTAGCCAAATTACCTTCTACATTCACCCCCCTTCCAAAAAATCTCTTTCCCCTAGTGTGAAACCCTTTTTCCCCTTGGAAAAATAACTTTCCATTTGTTAAATTCCCTAAAAACCTGAAAAACCCACTAAAAACTCTTATCCTAGCATTTATTCCCCCCCCCCCCCCCCCCCCCGCTCATTACTTTATTAACCCCAAAAATTTGTTTTCACCCGCTATATTCCATAAACCCGCATTATTTCATAAACCCACAGTTAATCATGGGTTAATTACACTTAACCATAATTAATCACATGGGCCCCACTAAATCCCCCCCCCATATCCTGCCATGCAATCATTGTTAGATCATCCACGACTAGATCCAATGGCCCTCGCCCATATTATGCCTGCTCAATGCTCAACCTTTACCAGCCTGAGAGCACGCGATATGGGCAGTTTTGCTTAGGCCCATTTTGCTACGTGTCAGCCTCTCGCATACATCACGTTCCCTCAGCAAAATACCACCTGACCCTCATAAGCAATGTGATGCCCTCCAATACTGCCTCCCCGCCATAAAGCAAAACTGCCACTGTTCATTTAATTTCCCTGCCAATTCTAACCGCTCCCAATTAGAAGCCCACATACCCCATTTTTTGCCTTTTTTTGCCCATTTGCACTGTTGAAGCCTCTGAAGCACACCAACACCCTCAGAACTCATGCAACTAGCTACCAACTTCCAAAACCTTCCAAAATGCCATCACTGTACACCTGAAATCCATCAAAACCTTTGCAAACCTCCATTTAAAACGAGTTTGCAGCCCCGACCATAAATTCTAGGTATTTAAGAAGAAAACTAGAACGCACCTCTCATTTAAAAACGTACACTAAATTCATGAAATAATTGAATGAATTTAATTGAATTCCCTTTAAATTGAGACTATTCCCCCTCCTAAAATACCAAAACCCCTACCTGCAAACTGTTGATACCCTACTCCTATTACAAAATTGTCAAAACTTCACTTCCAATAACCATATAACCCAAATTTCCACAGTTTGCTACAAAAATGGATGCCCAGACTTCTCTAGATGTTAGACCAGTGACAAACCCTCATTTATAAATTGACCACCTAGCCCTGGCAGACAGAGACTTCCAAATCAAAGATACAGCCACCCCACGCCACCTTTTGAGAATCCACTGTTGGGCCAAAGATAGGTTCCTAAACCATGTTGATGATATAAACCTTTGGGGAATCCAATTTTCTCAAGTCAACCCATTCCTAGACATAGTACATTTTTTCCAAGCGTGTTATGTTCCAAGCCATAGGGTTATTGAGGCACCAAACCATGATATTTTATTCACTATTACTTCTGAATCCATGAACCAGATGTTGCAAATCTAGCTTAGTCCTAATTTGACTCCTTTGTCCATTGGACACCTGTTGGACCTATAAATCACACTGGGCCTAGATAGGATCAAACAAATATTTTAGAACTTCATCATTGAGGAGTGCCATACTCCTAAAGACATTCCACCATATGTTGCCACTGTTCTTCAGAGACTGGTAGGAGAATTATCACCATGATTTCATGCATGCTAGGATGCACATCAGACGAGTTTGTGAATGAGGTCACCATGGCCTTCTTGTCCATTTTCACTCCAAGCAAGCCTCCTGCCATTTTGTATGATTACGCCCAGTTCATTGCTGACAGAATGCGTGAACAACTCACTAGACTGCCCACTGAAAGAGTGTTCAAATAATCTTAGGTGTTGTTTCATATGTTCCTCTATTACCAGACAGATAAATTTCCTTTGAAGATCCAAAAATTGGACACCAAGGGAAAGGAAAGATCAGTCATCTTCTAGACACCCTTGGTCCAAGAGTTTTCCACTTCATACAAGGACTTCATAGAATCTTTTGTACACCCAGTTATGGACATGCTGACTTCTAAGACTCGGCCTAGAATCAACCCAGAAATTAAAAGAGTACTACAATCAGCCAAGAATGGCAAAGTGGGAGACTGGTACCTCTACCAGAATCACACTGAATTCAGGATTTATGATTGTGAGATAGCCCCCTACAAATTTCCAAAATAACTCCCCATGAGGATATTTTCCCTTGAATAGTTCAGAAAAATTATAGGTGTAGATGAGATCAACTTCCTAGCTGCTAGGAAGAAGAAACAATTTAAGATGAAAAACCAAGTGGGCCCTTTCATCTACAACACCAGAGAGGCTGGATCTGAGGTTGATAAGATACTCCAGGAATTGAAATTCAAGAATAGTTTCATTTGGCATTATGACCCTCATGGGGTTATAAACAAGCTTAGACAAAAGGTCAAGATGGGACCTTACATCCACTACCCAAGACCCGACATTGAATAGTATGCTAATCAATCAGAATGGGTAGAGAATACATATATTGACATGGAAAGCACAATGGTGGATGTGGAGAACACCATGATTGATTTAAAGAAACAATTTGAACAGAGCACTTTCTTGCAGGTTCCGAAGGTGGGAGAGCCAATGAACATCACTCTTGTCATTTAGACCCCTCTCAATGAGGAGAAGAATCCTAAAATAAGCACAGAAGAAGCATCAAGTTCTGCTATGGAGACCACTGATGAGCAGTTCAAGCTAAACAAAATGCCTGAATTGAATCCTGTGTCTGAACAGGAGGAAAACGTTGCATCAGAAGACATCATTGACACTAAGGCAATGGGGCAGAGCAGTAAACAAACAACAGAGATAGCTGCATCAGCAGAGACACAACACCCATCTACTTCCAACACATAGATTATACAGAGGCAGAAGAGTGTGGAGGTGTCTTCCTTTGTCAGACCTACTAACAACATCAAAGAAAGATTTCAGGAAATTAAAATGAGGAACGAAAAGCTGAACATAGACACATATGCAAAATACCTGAAGATGACACTACCAAACCAGAATAGATTGATGTTAGCCTTTGACATCAAAGAAGGAAAAATGCAGGTGTCCTTCCTACAAACCACTATACAATAACCCAAAACCTCAACAGATTACAAGAAAACCAACTTTGAGGTCTTGGCCAGGGATGTTCATCCCATTGATCAAATAGAATTCCATAAATAATCTAGAGAAATGATCTACTCCACCCTCACAACAAAGGCCATGGCAACATTCAAATTGAAAGATTCATTGGACAATGTGACAGCCCAGTATAAACTGGAAAATGCCTCGTCCAGTGCTAAAGACACCGAGATAAAGTCCTTGGAGGACCTGGTTATTGAAATGGGCCATGACCCAAAGGACATCAAGGCTACTGAATAGTTAATCAAGAAGAAGAATGAGGATATTGCAGCCCTCAAGAAACAGCTCAAGCTGCCTTGGTTACAACACCCACAAACAAAGGAAATCCTGGAAAGCCAGACAAATCAAGAAGAAATGATGGTCTTGGTGCTACAACTCAACGACCAGTTGAAGGAGATGGAAAAGGAACTAGAAAGCTTGATTCAACTCAAACAAGCTAGCATTGATAGTGCTCCTCCAACTGTCATTCCAATAGTAACCACAATTGTACCTTCCACTCTGGCAGTAGCATTTGATCCCACTGGTCCAATGGCCGCTGTATTGCCAGCATCAACTTCAACTACATTAGCAACATCATCAACAGCAAAAGGTACCACAAGTGAAGGAGAAAACGGGTTGGTCAAAGCAATGGAAGAAATGTCCATTCAGACTAATGAAATGAACAAACTCAAGGAGAAATTCAGCAGCCTTTAGACAGATTACAAACTGGCCCAAACTATGCATAAAGAAGAGCAGCAAAAGGCTGCAAGAACGAATGAGAGGATAAAAGGCCTGGAGAAAGAATTGACCTTGACTAAGCCAATAGGAAAGGCTAAAGAGAAATTGTGGGCCAATATCATTGACTCAGTCAATGATATTTGGCCATCCATCCAGGTCATATTTGAGCAGATTGATTTATTCAAGAAGGAAACAGAAGCCATTGAAAGGGTGAAAACATAAATAGGAGATATGCCAGAGGAAGCAACAAGAATCATTCACTTCCCCAACACCAAAAATAAATATCAACTACAAGAGCTTGAGATACCTGATAGGACAGGTACCATTTTAGAAGTCAGGAGAGTCCTCACCAAGAGGAACTTAATGTTGAATTTAGAAGATAAGTTTTAAAACATGCAGCGAGCCATTGACAGGTTCATGGCTAAGTTTGAACTGTTGAAAGAAAAGGGATTACCTAATCCCTTAATTATAAATGGAAAGTTAATGACATAGGCAGATTACAACAAGATGATCAGGGAAGTAGCCAAAGAACAGGTGATGACTGCATCTGTGAAGGGCATGCCAACATGAAAGGTCTTGTACCAAACATTTGAAAGCTTTTTTTACCTCCAGCATGAGGTAAAACACTTGTTAATAAGCCCATTTTTTCCAAATATATGGAGGCAGATGAAATAGATAGAAAAATGATCAATATCCAATTACCAGATGAAGAAAGATGGGAAAAATTGAATGATTTACTGTAGTAAAAACATAGTAAATTATAAACAGTAAATTATAAATGTACAGTAAAAAGTGAAACAATAGGGTAAAAGGATATTGACAGGTCAGCAGGGTTAAAGTGTATCAGATGAAAGAGTATAAGGTGAAAGGTTAAAGTAAAACAAGGCATCCAATGTGAAATCCAAACATCCTAGTAGCATAAAGGGCTAAAAATCAAAGTCTACATCCAACAGAACCAAAATAAAAGGGACAACATGAAACATTTCAATAGCTGTCTCTATCTTCTTTCAAGAAGATATTTATCTTTTCCTAAATTAGTTCTGAATACAGTGTTAGATATTTTGTAATTCATTTTGTATAAATACTTCAAAATTTGAAGTATTAGGGCATATTATTTTACATTTGTAGAGTTATTGTGATCGTGAACCTGAGGGTGATTGTACCATTTTCAAGTCAACAGACTAGAGTAAGTAATAAAATCATTTTGCTACAGGATTCATGAGATGAGCCATTTGCAGTGAAGTACTTTCTTTGTATGATTGTGTTACCTTTCTTATATGTTTTCATAATCTTAAATGTGTTCTAAAATCTAAATGAATTACTAGAAATATCACTCAGAATTTGTTTAATTACACTTTGTTTTGAACAGTTATTTATTTACATGTTTGCTTCTAATACTCGGATTAGAGAACCCCTTAATTTCTCTCCCATCCCAATTGACTTCTCTCATTCCTTCCAAAGTCTAGCCTAGGGAACCCTTAATTGCTCCATGGATCCAATTTGAAGCCATTCACCATTTAGCATTTGAGATCTGTGACAACTTATATATCTTGCCATATAGACACTGTTTTTAGAACCAAATCTAGTCTTGTTTGTCAGATATTGAGAATACATTGATTGACATGGACAGCATAGTGGTGGATGTGGAGAACACCATGATTGATTTAGATAAACAATTTGGCTAGAGCTCTTTCCTGCAGATTCTAGAGTTGGGAGAACCAATGAACATCACTCGTGTCATTCAGACCCCTCTCAATGAGGAGAAGAATCCAAAAAGAAGCGGGGAAGAAGCATTAAGTTCTGCTATCGAGACCACTGATGAGCAATTCAAGCTAAAAAAAAGGCCCAAATTGAATCCTATGTCTGAATAGGAGGAAAACATTGCATCAGAAGACATCATTGACACTGAGCCAATGGGGCAGAGCAGTAAACAGACAACAGAGACAGTTGCATCAGTAGAGACACAACAACCATCTACTTCCAAGACAGAGATTATACAGAGGTAGAAGAGTGTGGAGGTGTCTTCCTTTGTCAGGCCAGCTGACAAGGAAACAGACATCAAAGAAAGATTTAAGGAAATTAAAATGAGGAACAAAAAGCTAAAGGCAGACACATATGCCAAATACCTTAAGATGACACCACCAAACCAGAACAGATTGTTGTAGGCCTGTGACATCAAAAAAGGAAAAAATGTAGGTGTCCTTCCTACAACCCACTGTACAACAGCCCATAACCTCAGCAGATTACAAGAAAACCAACTTTGAGGTCTTGGCCAGGGATGTTCATCCCATTGATCAAATAGAATTCCATAAACAGGCTGGAGAAATGATCTACTCCACCCTCACAGCAAATGCCATGGTAGCATTCAAATTGAAAGATTCATTGGAAAATGTGACAGCCCAGTATAAATTGGAAAAGGCCTCCTCCAATGCCAAAGACACCAGGATAAAGTCCTTGGAGGACCTGGTTATTGAAATGGGCCATGACCCAAAGGACATCAAGGTTGCTGAACAATTAATCAAGAAGAAGAATGAGGATATTGCAGCCCTCAAGAAACAGCTCAAGCTGCCTCAGTTACAACACCCACAAACAAAGGAAGTCCTAGAAAGCCAGACAAATCATGAAGAGATGATGGACTTGGTGCTGCAACTCAATGACCAGTTGAAGGAGATGGAAAAGGAACTAGAAATCTTGATTCAGCTCAAACAAGCTAGCATTGATAGTGCTCCTCCAACTGTCATTCCAACAGTGACCACAGTTGTACCTTCCACTCTGGCAGCAGCATTAGCTCCCATTGGTCCAATGGCCACTGCATTTCCAACATCAACTTCAACTACATCAATGAAAGCATCATCAACAATAGGTACCACAGGTGAAGAAGCGAATAGGTTTGTTAAAGAAATGGAATAAATTTCCATTCAGACTAATGAAATGAACAAACTCAAGGAGAAAGTCAACAGCCTTGAGACAGATTACAAACTGGCCCAAATTATGCATAAACAAGAGTTGCAAAAGGCTGCAAGGATGAATGAGAGGATAAAAGGCCTGGAGAAAGAATTGACCTTGATTTAGACAATAGGAAAGGATAAAGAGAAACTGTGGGCCAATATCATTGACCCAATCAATGATATTTGACCATTCATCCAGGACATATTTGAGCAGATTGATCTGATCAAGCAGGCAACAGAAGCCATTGGAAGGGTGAAAACAGAACTGGGAGATATGCTAGAGGAAGCAGCAAGAATCATTCACTTCTTCAACTCCAAAAATAAATATGGACTACAAGAGCTTGAGATACCTGATAGGACAGGTAGCATTTTAGAAGGTAGGAGAGTCCTCACCAGAGGAACTTAATGTTGAATTTAGAAGATAAGTGTCAGAACATCAAGCTAGCCGTTGACAGGTTCATGGCTAAGTTTGAACTGTTGAATGAAAAGGGATTACCTAATCCCTTATTTATAAATGACAAGTTAATGACACCGGCAGATTACAACAAGAAGATCGGGGAAGTAGCCAAAGAACAGGTGATGACTGTATCTATGAAGGGCATGCCAACAAGAAAAGTCTTGTACGAAACATTTGAAAACTTGTTTTACCTACAGCATGAGTTAAAACACTTGTTTATTAATAAGCCCATTTTTTCCAATATACGGTGTTAGAAAATTATATATTACGGAGCAATGGAACACATAAAATATTGCAGAAATATAAACACAGAAAATGCACAAAATAAGAGAGACACAGATATATGTGGTTCACCCAGTTTGGGCTACGTCCACCCCGAACAGCCAGTCCTTCCTTTCTATTATCCAGCAAAATGAAGAGATACAACCTACAGCAAAACCGCTGTAATATCCTCTGTTTTCTCTCACAGTCTCACCTCTATGTTTCTCGCTTACAGAATACACATCTATCTCACAGCCTCAAATACAATGCCCTCATATAAAGAGAGGGGTTGCCTTCTAGGGCAAAAAAACCCTAAACTAAAATAAGTTCTACCGTCAGATCATCCGCCTAATGAACGGCCAGATTGACTAGAAATTACTATACTTTTACAAGGAAATTTTACAGTTGTTTTTAGCTTTGGGGGCGCTGCCCCCGAAACCCCCCGCCAGGGGGGGCTCCCAAAGTCGCTGCCGTCCCCCCCCCCCCACGGCAGCGATTATTTTACGGGCGGCGTTGCCGCCCCATTTGAACTGGGGTCCAATATGCCGGTACTATAGAAGATATTCAGGCTCCACACCCAACATACGAAGGCAGATGAAATATACAGAAAAATGATCAATATCCAATTACCAGATGAAGAAAGATGGGAAAAACTGAATGATTTACTCTATTAAAAACACAGTAAATTATAAATGTACAGTAAAAAGTTAAACAGTGGGGTAAAAGGATATTGACAGGTCATTAGGTTTAAAGTATATAAGATCAAAGAGTATCAAGTGAAAGGTTAAAGTAAAACATGGCATCCAGCTTGAAATCCAAACAGACTGGTAGTTCTCTAAGGCAAGCCCGAACTATGAAAAGACCAAGTCAAGAGATCAGCTTGTGGGTTAGAAATTAAACCAAGTAATAAAACACAAGCCAAGATGTAAAGGATGATGCTCAATCGAAGAATAAGTACCTGGATCAGTGCAATATGAGTTGTTGTGGTTTAGAAGGGAGGCTCCAAAATGAAGCGTAGGCAAAATTTTGGAGGGTGGTAGTAGTCGTTACAACACTTTTCTAAAAATCTTTTGTATAAGTGAAAGAGAGAATTTTTTGGTGAAGTTTTTCAAAACCCTCCACTAGAAGGTGTTTTCCTTATACCATACTCATAGCTTATCATAAGTAAGTATTATATTCTAATCTCTTTAAAACCTTAGCTTAAAAGAAAACTAAGAAAAACCCTATCTCCACCAAAAATACTCCAACAAGCTAGAATCACCACTAGCAAGTTTTACTTAGCCTCTTGCATGGTGTTTCATCTTCTCTTCCTCCTCAATAAGAAAAATCTAAGCTTAATTCATAAACCCTGACTATAATTCCTTCTTGGGGAAAAAATTCTAACCCTAGAATTCAAGAAGGATCCATCAAAACCTAATGCCTTAAGAAGGAGATATAAAGTGCAGAGAGAGAGAGAGACTATTTCTCCACTTCTTACATCTCTAGATATAAGTGCGATAATGAATTTATCTAACGATGTTGATGACAATGACTATATTCATTCTATATTTCTATGAAAGGTGAAGGGAGGTCTACAATGACTAGTGGACTTATTCCACTATAAGAATCCTATAAGAAATAAATACTATATGTTGTTACAACCTTCATGAAAGAGGGATTTTGTATATACATATGTGTCAACCCTTGGGTTGATAGAAGGGGAGCCTATGAAATCACCTCCATAATCAAAACAAGGGGTATGAGTTGGTTTATAAAGGGAACATACCTAATATCAAACCTTGCCTAAGCCATCCATGCACAAACATTCTAGTCACAAAGAAGCACGCGTGGTAATCTTATAAATAACCAATAAATACATACTTTATCAAATGCATAGACCATGTGTTATGATATTTTCAAATTCTGAGACATGGTTAACTTCCCTTTGGGCCAATATTAACTAGTCAAGGAAATGTTTAGTTGAATCTTGATCATATTGCTATTGATATTATGTATGGATCATAGCGTATATGTTGGTTGTCTTTAAGAAAAATGGAAATATAGCTCTTGTTATAGGATTTTTTTTATGATGTATGATGATTATATATATGTTATGTTTTTATGCTTTACATTTATATTAATGCTTGAATCTCTCTCCATTATTAATATCAATTACAATAATCTAACTTAATATCATAGCATAGCCATATGAAAAATTATGGTTGTTGTTTGATTTCATAGTGTGAAATGAATGTCTATGGAATGTTACTTGAAAGCATTGTATCACAACATGATAACTTCACTATTTAGAGCCTCCCACCTATCCAATGCCTAGTAACACTCCTCAAGTGAGACCTTCATTACGTCAGGAATTGATAATGTCAATGTTAGACTAGTATAATGTTTGTTGGACACTTAAGTTAACCCTAGTTTACCAATTAGATCCAAGAAATGGTTATGTCATTGGGACCACTACATGGTTCTGAGGCCTTATCAAAATGAAGAAATGACTGGCTAAACCGCAAGTGGAGGATTATTTTGATGATAGAAAGAAATATTTTCTAGCAAGGAAGCCCCACTTCTTTGTTGGAGAATGGAAAAATTCAAGGAGACATCCATGTATGAACACATCTTTGAAATGTTATGGATAGAGTTTCCTAATGAGTTTTTATGAATGTTTGCATATGCTTGCTGAAGCCCCACATCGCCATTGAGGGGTAAAGAATACAAGTAAGCTGAATCTTCAATCCAATAAATTTGGAGCATTGTGATCACTTGGTTATTCAAGCAATAGACTTTTGAGGCGAGCAAACAATGGAAGGATACATTGTATCTAGTTTGTAGTAGAATTGTACTAGTTGTACTCAAATTCTAAGGACCAGTTTCAAAAGAGGTTTCGAGAGAGATTTTTGAACACAAACTCCACAAGGATAAAAACGTTGTTGGTCAATTTGTTTCCTACTAACCCACTAAGCATGGTGGTGTAAAACCTTGCATTAAGGAATGGGTTACAATGGGGATGGCAAAGATGGGCAGTCAAGGAAAAAAATGCCCATGGAGGATAAAAAATCTAAAGATCAAGTTGAACAAGCTTTGGGAAAGTAGAGGTAGTTAATGAGTGGTGGTTGAACTAGATGTGTGCAAATGAAGAAGGAAATGAGGAGTTGCAAAAGGATATTAGCGAGGAAGGGAGGAATATAGTGAGGATGAGAGTGTTAGATAAATTGAATGGGAAAGGTGAGTTGGTCAATGAATAGTTGTGAAAAAAAGGGTTGATGATAAAATATAGCTCATTAAGGAGTATTAGTTAAGGCACCTCAATGAGGTTTGATGAACACACTAGAGTGGGGTTATGAAATATATGTGATTACAATGTGACCACTTGGATGAAATGTAGAATGATATTGTGGATGAGAAAGAATCAAATTAACTAATGGGGAACCATATCCAAAGGCCAAAGAATGTGTCCCAACTAGTTAAGGAGGATGAGAACCTAGCATTGGGCATGGCACTAGAAAATAACAAAGTTGGCCTCGTAACAACCCCACCCCTTATCCTTCCTAAATAAAATTAGGTAACACTACATGAGTTTATTAATAATGGTTTATGTACACCTAGTAGTCAGCTTACTTATGGAGGAACAAGAAGAATTAGAGGAAGTAGTCTTAACAATAGTGCAAGTTTGAATATTAGCAGTAGAACAATTTGGAGTTTTATTTATTTAGAGAAAAATATATTAATTTCATTCATTTTATTACCTATGATGCTTTGAATTATAAACTATGAGCATGTAAGAGAAATAATATTAGAGTGATATACTATTTAAAAATTTAGTCAAATGTAAATGCTTTGGGAAAAACCATAATGATCCACATACCTTGATATAAAACAAACCCTAAAAATGGAATTCTTAAAGTCTCTTTTGTAGTTACGTAATGTCATTAAAATAGAATATCACAATTACTTATGTTAGTAATGGTTTGATTGTCGACTTTAGTGATGACTTGGGTCTCATAATGTGATCCATTTGAGGTGAAAACAACTTCTATTGCTAGCTCCATCAAGCTATTTTTTCCATAAAAAATTAGACATAGAAATGTTATAGAATATAACATTATTCTCAAATAAAATTGAATAGTAATAAAATGCATTCAATAGAATAACCATAATTTCAATAATCCACTACATTCACTATAGAGTAATTTAATAAGCTCTAAAATTATTGCATAATGTAAGTTATAAATGAGGAATGAAACAAAATTGATATACACACAAGTGGTAAAGTGTGTTACATGGGGAAAAAATTATAATCTAAACCAATATCTATGTTATACTTTGTTCAAAATATAGTCTACCAACAATTCTACCACTACACTTATTATTTTCATTGTTGATAATTGGATTTGATTGGTGTACTAAAAATTATTGTCATTGGCACAAGATCCCCTGCATGCTATTCCATATGAACCGAGTCTACGATTAAGTGTGAGAGTCTTCACGTTGGCTTCAACATTCATGATTCATTGCAAGTTAGCGAAGCTAGTTTCCATGCGAGCCCTCTCTCCTTGCGTACATTGTTTAATCCTGATGGCAAGTTTGCCTAGACAACCCAATTTCTTGAGCCTCCGTATGTGAATTATGATTGCTCTCTCTCTACCCAGGAAATGATGATCAGTGAAACATATCCAAACATTGATAGGACTCGACTGTGATCACACATGGACACGTAGACCATCCAGAATACGTAATACATACTTTTCTTGATGCAACAACCTTCGTGATGTGAGTGTGTGAGGTGAGCGTGAAACATGTCTATGTGATGACAACCACTCATACACACACAATTCGCTTGATGCAAGACAACATTCCCTTTCATGACAGACAACAATCGTTATGCCTGAAAATGACATATGCTACAAAAAGATGAGAACGCAGACAACTCTTTCAGATCAAGGAGGGGAGCTTGAAATCATTAGCTTACCAACAAACGACCAAGGATGATCGATCACAGGATCCAAAGTAGGCTCGAAATTTTCATGCGAGCCAAAATTTTGGAGGGTGGTTGTAGCCACTACAACACTTGACGACACACTACTAGAACTCCATCTTCTATGTTTTGGTTCATCGACAGCATAGGGCCTTGGTCTTTCGGGGAGTATTGAATCATTGTGTGGGTTACTTTAGCTTCCCCACTTACCCCATGGATAGACATGTTTCACCTTTTTCCAACTCAGTCAAACACAACAAAAGTTTAGCTTGATCATAATGTTTCGAAATCAGGAAGGGTAGTTTGGCTCGCGAGTTGAAGATTTTTAGAGTACAAGTTTTCATCTCTGGTGTTGCTCCACTTCCAACTGGACTTGACAGTACCCCTGCAGAGTCATGTAGGAATACAAGAATTGCTCCACTACCAACGAGCCTGGTTAGTATCCCGGTGGAGTTACATGCTTCACCTCTCTGCGTAGGAAGCCTTTCTCTTATTTCTCCTTTGTATATATATATATATATATAGATATTAGGAGGACTATGCATTGGCACTTATTTTTTTGGGGGCAAAATAGGGATCCGACTTATTGAGAGCATAAGAGGTTGTTGCTTCAGAGAAGCATGTAAGACCTCCGACATAGGTTTGCTCGTTTATATTTTCCCCTTCTTCATTTATACTAGTTGGATGAGCTTGAACACACAGAGCAAAAGGCTGAGTACATGCATGGGGTTTCCCAGTGTGAACATAGGTTCATGGTTGGAACAAAGTTCCCCTTGCAGATGGCTCGTATTTTCCATCAAGACTTCATCAGTCGAAGGTTACAACCAAGCACAGAGAAGATGGATGCAAGACTGACCAAGTGCTGTAGTGTCACAAGTCTCTTATATTTTAGCCACATACTCATTCAAAAGCTAGAACTCAGTAGATGGAAGCACTTATTTTTGGAAAAAAAATAGCAAGGTATTAATCAAACAAAACAAAATGAAACAAAAATAGTAAGAAAATCCAACACAAAAAAATCAAGCAAAGCAAACAAGAAAAAAAACTAAACCAAGTTAGCAAGAAAACAAACATGCAAACCAGAAAGAAAAGACAAGCGAGAAAGAAAACACTACTCCTACTCCTATGCTAAATGGTTGGGGCTACGTGAAATGAAATTTCCAATGAATCAATTGTAGGCATACCCAACCTACAATCACGAAGATACAAGCGATTAAAACAAATAAAAAACAGTGCAACAAAAAATGAAAAAACTTGACAAACTTGCACACGAGAGAGAAGTTCTCACCTGTGGGTGGAAGAATGTGTCACAACCATCCAACACACATGCTTACCTCTTCTGTGACTACAATTTTTTAACAAACCTTGGAGGCCTCTTGCGAGTGTGTGTTGTTCTGCACCAAGTTTCTTAGTGAGTATGAGGAAGGATTGACACTTGTTACCTGCAAAACAATTCGCCAAGTAAGATTGTTCCATCCATTTAGCGAGTGGATCATAAAATTTGTGATGGTTATTTTTAGAGATTCTTGATCTTTGAGAAGATGGATTCCTAATTCAAGAGAGGGGATCACAATGGGAATCTAATATAGATAGATATATCTAGTTATTCTCGTCGGTCATGTGAAGACAATGAGGGCCTTCCATAGCCATCAACGCAAGCCGAAGTGCCTCACTTGCTTGACAAAAGTCTAAGAATAAAGATGTCATGCGGTGAAGAACATAGTGTGAGAAGTGACTATCATTGGATATAATGTTGGGAAAATGATAAACTGCATGACAACCACCCAAGGCAAAAGAAAAACCAGACCAATCGGTCGAGATACTGGATTCCCAGTTTGACATGAACAAAGAAATTTTTTGAACAATCGTGTGAACACTCTGAATGAGGGAACCAAGTTAATTGTCCACTAGACATGATAGAACACCCACTTACAACTGGTGAAAAAGTGCGTAGACATCATGGTCATCACAAAAATGTAGAAAGGATTCCATCACTGTGAATGTGTGAAACCAGTAGGGGTGTGGTGAAATGAGAGTAACTTGATTCGTGCGATAGGTTGTGCGCTCGTCATCACACAGGGTGATTACTGGTGTGATGAGTGGGCAGATTTGATGTGGCAAATTTGCAAAAAGTTCGAGGAGCTAATTACGAGAGAGAACATCCAATAAGTATGATTCCAGAAAGAGATAGTCTTTGAAATGATATACTTCGTTGTCCCATGATTAAATGAGGGATGGACACTCCCAACCCAAATTGGATGTAAGAGAGGTGAGTGAAGACGAGCATGCTATAATGGACTCATGGATTTGATCATTAGCAAAAATTTGAAATTTTGAAATATCACACCCAAAATAGTAAATATTGTTTACGCGAGAATCCACACCGAGTGCAACCATGCAGATAGACAGATTGTGCATGAGAAACGATATCTGATTTGGTTTGGTGGGCTTAACAGAGTTGTGAGGTCTTGACATAACCATCAATAGATGTTGAAGTGCCTCAACTTCTTGGCATATCCCGGAACTTTCCAGAATTGAAAATTTTCATTTTAAGATGTGAACTAGGTCATGCATGGCTTTAGGATGGCTATTGTTACTAATTTCAAAACTTCTCTTAGGATGACATCCATCTCTGTCATAGGCTTCATCAAACTTTTTAGCAAGCTGGCTTGATGAGCTATCTTCATGAAACACATAAGATGATGACGAGTAGGAAGAGTCCTGTGTGTTGAGATTATTTTCATCATTGACAACCTCATTTCCCTGTGTCGATTGAGGAGATAACTCATAAGATGAAGAAGCAAGAGAACATGGAATATCTCTGATGCATGTTGATGCACTGTGAATGATAGGACAAAACACCAAGTGAGGTACAGAGGAAGCTTCGACATGGATGTCTTCTTTGACCGGTACACATTCCAAATTTGAGTTAGAGTGTACATGAGATGGCAATAGATCATATGATGTGCTTAGGCATTCATCACAACATACGGAAGCATGGGAGTGATGACATCCCAAGACTGGAGGTTGATCGAAAGAACTGATTATGCATGATGTTTCACCAAGATTCACAGATCGAGAATTGATCAAGAATGGAAGCTCAATGTTCTGAGAGGAATTGATTATGTCTTCATCATCCTGCTCCTCCGTTTGTATGATGAGACTATCTTGCACATGACTGCAACTTGATCCAATAGCTTGAGAATTAAGAGAGTGCGCGCAAATAGCTTGTGAAGCAGATTGCTCAAGCGAGTCATGGTGCAAGGAGTCATGACCTGTAGGTGATGGAGGATGGAAAAGATGTAGATTAGACTCAAGACTTGGGTTATGAACGGTGATGTCCTATTGTGGAATGGAGGGATTACTTTTTTCCATATTATTTCTGAATCATTCTGGAATTTCGTCCATTAGGGTGGGAGACAACCGAGCAGATGGGTTGGGAACATGCTGCGGATATTTCTCATCTTTGCAACCACTGCGGGGGGTATGCACTGCGCATATTTCTTAGATTTACGGTTGCTGCGAGGGGGCACCCTCTTCGAGACATGAGGTGTCTCATGATTTGTAAGAGTCGAGGAAGAAGGGAAATCAGGAGGTTCACTATTTCGTGAGACATGAAACAAGAGTTTCAGCTCTTGGCTCATGAAGTCAAGGTCCACAAACCGTTCAGGAATTTCGTGATATAGGTGAAGGAAGCAAATAGCAAAGTCCTCAACTAATTCACCAAGATTCATTCTTAAATGAGAGATTATTTCATAGACATCTTGGTGGTCACACTCATCAAAGGCTTGATGGAGCTCCTTGAGGAAAGTGAGAAGGGAATGAACAGAAGCAAGTGGTAGGGTATGACACCACTGATTAGCATGACCTTCAAGGGTGAGGAAGAAGAGTAAGAAAACAAGCTCATCACTATCAATTTCATGAGATTCACAAAAATGAATAAAATCATAAATGTGCTCAGTTATAGATGCTCTGTCCTCACTGTTTAACTTTAACAAGGACAAGTGATTGAAAAGCTCATCGAGGATTGATAGTTGATTAAGGGAGAAATGAGAGAAACACCTCGGGAGAATGAATTGTGTATGATTCATTGGGTAAGATATTCAACCTATATGTAAGGGCTCCACTTGTCATCTGGCCCTCCTTCTAGCACCAAAATGTTGATGGTGCTAGACCTGCCAACGATATGAAGTCCCAACTAGGCCTCACACTATTTGGTGTAGGTGTCCCATCCGGTACGATGGACCGGTTGTAATTATCTTAAATGTTTGCCTTAGCTCTTGTCTGTCATCACAAGAGAGTGGTCTTCTTTGTCTTTGAGTAGTGAGGTTCACGTGCTTGGTGATTGCAAGTGTTACTTGTGTCAATGCTTCTTTCACCGCAGAGGGAGAAGGTGAGAGTGAGTCCCAAGTCAGATGGGAGGAAGTCCAAACTCTGTATGGAACACACAACACAATAGGATGTGCACAACTTCTGGAGGAGCAGCCCACATGGATGCGGTAGTCACAACACACAAGGAAAGATAACATGTACAACACATAGCGGAGAAGTCCACGCGAGTGCGATAGTTGTTATAGAAATTTTACGTGAAAGTTCTGTCTGATGTCTAGGGAGGTAACCAACACGGGCAGGATAGGATTAATAACTCATATGACACATTTTCATTAATATATATGTATTACAACAATTGAATGAGTTCAAGTGTTAGACAAATTTTAAAGCAACAGTGCATTACAAGTGTTCAAGATTAGTCTTACAACAATTACAACACATGTGTGAAATGTGTTGGCCTACTAGCAGGGATTTGAATTAAGTGAAAGTTCCAAGACACATCGGTACACCATACATACTAACCCCGTGGGTGGGGCGATGGAGCCACTACTTACTCCTCAAAGAAAAGATTACAGATTCTCAAGGCTATGCGGGAGGAACTGAGGTGAAAATTCCTTTGCATGTACAAATGAGGGGGTATTTATAGCCAAGGGTGAAACTAACCCTTGTGGTTGTTAGACTTCCCTCATGACTGTTTGACTTCCATGACCCTTCAACTTTACATGAATCTTCATATGACAAGTAGGGCTCTTGGAATTCCATGTTACATTACATTGATTAACGGTATGGCCCATAGTAGATATGTTGATGACATGACTCATGAAAAGACTCAACATGATAGTGCTGGTACATTCGTGTTGTTGCTGGTGAGCATGTCGAGCTGCAGTGTTGTTGGGTGATGGATGTCCTCATGGTGTGTCACAGCTTCACCTCATCATTGCAAGGTGCGCAGAGTCTTTGATGGTTGTTGGGTTTTTTTGATGTTTCATTCACATGTTTCTACTTGCTTGTATATTGGCATGCTTGTCAGGTTCATCCATTCATGCAAAGTGCATGTTCGCTCATTCGTCCGTCCGTGAGCACATCTCTTGCATGATCATTCATTCGTGAGCACATATCTTTTCAAGCATCATTTGTTCATCTATTGGCGAACATGTCCTTCTACATGTACTCCCTTTGTTCATCCCATCACTCGCCACACCATGTTTTTTTGTGTACCTATATCTACAACCACTCATGGTGGGATGACATCAAATCCATAAATCTCCTAATCTACCATGATGCATGATCATTTCAGATGCAGGTGACTGGGAGAGAAGACAAGGTTGTGAGATTCGAGCTGGGATGGAGGCTCTGGGAACTGCTGGTGAAAACTACATAGAAGTCACTAGGAAATGGTGATGAGAAATCCAGAGCGACAATGACTTTCCGTGGGGTCTATCTCAATTGGAGGACAAAACTACGCAATTTTTGGGAGGAGCAATCTGGGCTGCGAGAAGGCTGGGCAGAAAAAATCAAAGCAATTTTTGGAAGGAGCAGGCAGTAGGAGCTTGGCAGCCAAAACTGTGCAATTCCTGGAGGGAACTGGTAGCTGGCTATTGGGACCTTGGCAACAAAAATTTCATAATTCCTGCAGGGAACCGGCAGCTAGATGTTAGGACATTGGCAGCAAAACTGCACAATTCCTAGAGGGAACTGATAGTCGGCTGTTGGGATCTGCTGGTGGGAAAATCTGTGTTGATGTTGGGAGGCTGGCCTGCTGATCACCTATACGCAGTCTCTGAGCTGAGCAGACTACTAGGTAGTGGAGGGATTGCTCATGAAATCTGCGCATTTTTCTAGTTGAGCAACCGATCGGATGACTAGTGGGCTAGCTGGGAAAATTGCGCAATTTTCTAAGGGAGATAGGGACAGGCACTGGGTGTCTGTCTAGCCTATCTGTGCAATTTTCTCAGTCAATTAAGTGGTCATAGTCTACAACCTCTGTGCAATTTTTGAGGGGATTCAGTCCCCGGGTGACTTTCGAGTCAAACTCTTTGGTTGACCAACAGGAGGTTGATTGATCAACTTGCAGGCAGCACAGCTTGAGATGGCTTTCTTGGTGCTTCTTCACTGTTCTAGGTGACAGTCAATCGAGTAGATGGCGGGGTAAAGGTATCGCTGTCAGAGGGAGATCTGGTCGTCAAAACTTCAACAAAACAACTAAGTGTGTGAGTGAGTGAAAAGGTGCATACACAATCTTGCAAACACACACTTACATGACTTGATGACAAGATGACTCAAACCATCGAGACATACATGATCAACATGACTTACTAACGGTGCGAGTTGACAAGCGTGATGCTTGTGATTGATCGTTCTATGACTGCAACGATGCTTGCGCGACAGTGCATACGACTTCATGTGTGAGCACAATGGATGCTTTCATAACGAACACAACATGTGCACATGAAGCCAAGACCTTGTGCACGACTGAACATGGTTGCAAGCATGACATAGCAATCAACATGTAGAAGACGACAGTTGGTTGAACAAGTGAAAAATAAGCATGACATGTAGAAGCAACACATAAAGTGACTTTTCACGTTTTCATACGTGCATGTTACTGAGGATAGGATGATATGATAATGACAATCAGTCTCGCAAACCCAGCCAAGAGGTGTACTTCGAAATATGTTCCATACTTACCCTCAAGATGATCATGCATCCAACGGAGTTTGCATGTGGTCCTTATATTTTTTTTTACTCGGTTCCTTTTTCCTTCTCCTCAACTCCTTGGAAGCGATTTCAGCATGTCACCTTTTCATGTAGCCATTGAGAGGTAGGTCTATGCAATTTCAGTAGACAATGGTTGCTGCCAGGATGAGGCCCTGGGATGTCCGTCTATACAATTTCTGCATGCAAGGCTAATAAGACAACTTGGAAAACACTTCAGAATTTTGAGGCTCAAAGCATTGTTGTGGGACAGGGGTCCTAGGAGGACACCTCTGTGCAATTTCTGAGTGCAGTGCTACTGGACTGCTTTGCACATTTCCAGAGAATAGTGCTGGTTGGGGTCTCTGTGCACTGCGGGGTTTCAGTAGGCAAGGGAGGTTGGTTGATGCTTGCCAAATCAAAGCGCATAGTTCCAGGAAGCTGGATGAGGCTAGGTTTCTTGGGAAAATGGCTAAGTATGAGATCAGTGAAACATATGCAAACATCGATAGGACTCGACTGTGATCATACACATACACATAGACCATCCAGAATACGTAATACATACTTTTCTTGATCAAAAACATTCGTGACGTGAGTGTGAAACATGTCTATGTGATGACAACCACTCATATGCACACAATTCCCTTGAAGCAAGACAACATTCCCTTTGCAAGATAGACAACAACCGCTATGCCCGAAAGTGACATATGCTACAAAAAGATGAGAACGCAAACAACTCTTTAGGATCAAGGGAAATGTTTGAAAATTAGAATGGCCATGTGGGACAGGGATGTTTGCTACATTTCTTGCCGAAATTTTGGCTTGATGTATATACCCAGGGTCATAAAATTATTTTTTTTAACTCCAATGTAACATTATATCAATATGTCAAATATATGACTAAAGTGAAGTTTTTTGTTGGATATCATATTCATTGAAATTATATAATTGTCTATTAAACATCATTGGCTATGTTGTGTATTACAGGAGCCAGATGAGTCCATGGCAACAGATCATGGAATATCAAATGAGGACATAATGGATGATGTAGGACATCATGTACTCAAATTTTGATTTAACTTAGGAAATATTAATACAATGGAATTTTGTGATACGGCCATATTTTCTCACAATATATTATTAAAATTTGTAGTGTATTATCCAATCTTGACAGAAATGTTGAGGCACACAAATTTTGCCTTTTACCCTATGAAATCCATGCAATTTGGAGTATTCTTGAATAACAAAAATATATATGTGAAAAATTAAAAATATTTGATTGTATTAATGTTACCTATGATTAAAAAAATACTCTTTAAGTTGAATCATTCAATTTGGCCTTGAAATGAAGGTTGAGCGTGCATTTTTGTGAAGTGGGCCAAAATTGCATTGCTTCACTAAAATTCATTCCTAGGCTTCATTTCTTGGCCAATTTGATTCATTAAAATTGTAGACTATTTAATTACTTTTTTACACACTAATTTTCTTCCAGTTAGTTTATGTTGTTCACAAACCGTTGACACTTTTGGGGAGACACCATGAACTATGATTGCTCCAACACTTTCATCTACATTAACTTAAACCTTCATACCACTAAATTAGAAAAATTTAATTGTATTAATGTTACTTATGAGTAAAAATTCACTCTCCAAGTTGAATCATTCAATTTGGCCTTGAAA
The DNA here is from genome assembly GCA_031772625.1 of Pinus tabuliformis. Taxonomy (NCBI): domain Eukaryota; kingdom Viridiplantae; phylum Streptophyta; class Pinopsida; order Pinales; family Pinaceae; genus Pinus; species Pinus tabuliformis. The sequence goes on along the minus strand of CM062812.1, from coordinate 379,694,315 downwards.
AGAAGGTTGGGAGTGCATTTTTGGGAAGCAGACTAAAAATGCCTTGCTTCACTAAAATGCATGCCTAGACTTCATTTTTGGAAAATATAGTTGATTCAAATTGTAGATTGTTTATTTGATTATTTTAGACATTGTTATATTGTTATATATTTTCTTTGAGCTTAAATATTTATACTTTATATTTCATACAACATTCTAAGTTTTTCTTCGATTTTCCTTATGTGAAAGTTGTGTATAAGTGGGAAACATAGTTATGTAGGATATTTGTCAGAAATGATGCAAGGATATATCCTAAGGTTAGGAATTTTCCAATCATGTCCCATTTCAAATTCTATTACCAAGAGTGGAATTGCTTTGGCTTGGGAGTGCATATTTGTTCTAACTATGATCATTGGCATATATGATCAATTGTTATTCCAACAGACTTGGGTTTCAATGTATAACATTTCCTTTATGAAAATGACTATAATATGTTGCATAAAATGGTTTTATATCTAGGCCAGAATGATCATTATCGCACATTCAACTAAGTACAGGTCCTGGTGTGCATTTATTTGAGGCACAAAAATCTTGACTTTAACCCTACAAAATTGATCCAATTTGGCATATTCTTGCACAACAAAAAATTATAATGTGCAAAATTAATGTTAATTATGAGCAAAAATTACTTTGCAATATAAATCATTCAATTTAGCCTTGTAATGAAGGTTGGGCATGCATTTTTGTGATGTAGGCCAAAATTTCCTTGCTTCACTAAAATGCATGCCAAGGCTTCATTTATTGGCCAATCTAATTGATTTAAAGTGTAGATTGTGTTGGGTCTCCAAAATGTCTTCACACTATCATACACTTTCACCTTCATTCTCACTTTATTACCTCATTGCATCACCTTGTCGTTACATTAGCCTCCATTTTCATTACCATATGGGTTCATATTTATATTTTCCAAAGTTATTAGTTTCAAGTATTTAAAGTGAATTTATGATTAAAATTTAGAAAAATAACATGTATTTACTTATACCTAAAGGTGGAATGAGTTTGGTGACATATGTAGGTGATTTGGAAGCTTCCAAGACACTCTTATGTGGCCTCCAAGGTTCAATTTCGAATTATCTTCAATATTGGAAGGAGAGTTGGAATAGGAGTGAAACATATCTCATAGAGAAAAATCATGGATATGTGTCTACTTGGTTGAGACTTTTATGGATTTAAGGAGAGAATGGTGGATCACCATTAATAAGGTAGTTGTTTAATTTTTGTATAAATAAGAGAACATTCTCCTTTCATGAGGAAAGGAGAGAAAAGGAAGAATTTGTCATGTGAAACTTGTAATATTGGAGAGCTTTGGAATCATGGAAGGAGATGTAACATGAGGATGTAATAAGACAAGTTAATAGTAAGTTTGTAGCATAGATTTTGAATTGATAATTGTAGATCCTTTTTTATGTAATTTTTGAATTTATCATGTTCCTTTCATTTCCAATAGAGTGTGCTTTTCCATTTTGCAAGTTTGTTTTAGTGTAGCATTTCAATTCATGCAAATGTGTGCTTTCAATTCTTGCAAATGATTTTTACTTCCGGAAGTATGTGGTGTGATTTATTGCTTTCTAGAATAGATTTATTTTTATATCAATTGTCACTTTTCATTTAATAGATTAAGATTTCTCTTTCGAATTTGGAAACTGATCTCTAGCATATATGGTGCACGTGTGCCTCGCAAGTCCACAGATCCCAGGGTTGATAATTTAAGGAATTTAAGCAATTAAATTACCTCTACAGACTGTTTATTTAATTATTTTACACACTTTTGAATTATTATCTATTTACTTTGATCCTTAAATAATTATGGTTCAAATTTCATACAACATTACAAGTTTTTCTTCAACTTTCATAACATGAAAGTTATGCATAGGTTTTTCTTTAGCTTACTGTTGGGTAGAAAAATTGTCCTTTTAATTTGTAGCAATAGTTCCAACTCTTCACATTAATTTTCAATCCATGTAAGTTTTTTTATTGCAAGTCTATTATGGTAAATATATGCAAGGGAAAATGATGACTAGTGCTAATGAATCTCAAACTCAATCATTGTAATCACACTCACAAGAATTCAACACTTTGGTTGTTACACTCTCAAACCTTGTTCACACTCTTATGAAATAAACACACAATGCAGAATAAAACCACTATGTCAAACTATCACTCTTATTTAGAAAATAACAACACTCTTGAAAACCATTCTCTCAACAAACGTTGAAATACACATTCAAATGAAATGAACACACCATCAAACTATAATAAGAATTAAATAGCAGACACACTAATAAAGGGACCAAAACCAAACCTGTGTTGTTACACAATACAGTGATTATAGTTATGCAATCATTAAAGCATGAACAAGACTAATAATAACAATAACATCAAACACACATGAATTATATTTTAGAGGAAATAAATCAAAAAAATATAGTACCTTCCTCACTAGTGATCCCTACTAAGAAGGAGGGTCCTTCCTTCCTAACAAGGTTTAGTACAAAACACAACACACAAGCTAGTTTAACGAAAGGTATGTCACCACGAATGATTGAGATTTGAAGCTAGTTTAATGAAAGGTATGTCACCACGAATGATTGAGATTTCATTCATTAAACATACAAGATTACAATGTTGGTTCTCTCCCCCTCTATCACCATTTATCTGTTTCTCTATGTCTATCTCGCATGGGCAGAGAGCACATCTCTTTATAAGTTTAGATTAAAATGATAAGATCATCATGAAAATATCTCAATTCTCATGTGATATAGTTTGAGAGTACATATTGACAATTCAATAACAATTTCCAAGGTTAGGACAAAGTTGTAACAACTTTTCCAAATCACAATATCTATCAATAGAAAATCCTAATTATTTCAGCTGCATTGTCAATAAACTTCTCCTTTGATAGTCAAACTATATTTTAATCATAGTCTATGTCCTATCCTTTTCTTGTCCTTGGAGATGCAAAACTAGAAAGTATAATCATGCAATAGCATTCAAAAAACCACAAACCTTGTAGCAACCCAATTGTCAGTTTTACAATAAAAATATCCTAAAACAATAGTTCTCGTACCAAATTACAAGTAGAATTGGATCATAAGGATGACATATAAAAAGAGACATAATTAGGTTGATAATGGTTGTTACAGTGGCAAAGTATGGTCTTGAGAATCAAAACGGGTAAAGTATATAAGAAAATTAGTGCAAAAAGATAGCAATTTCATGTCCCAACATCTCCCCCCGACTGAAGTATCTGCATGTCCTCATGCACACCCTTGTAACTAGTTCTTTATGTGTTGAGAGTGAATCTATAAAAACATTTAGGCTCATGTAGTATCCTTTATATATTCTCTGTATCATTGGGAAAGTACTAGTTCTATTTCCCATAATTTATCAGTAAGAGGATATGGATGTTGATACTAGTAGGTAGGAAGAAAAATAAGAGGAAATCTAAACCTAGGCCCAAGCCAAGTACTCCCATATCTCCTAATGCACTCCACAAATAGAAAAACCCTAGAGAGTTCCTGGATAAAATTCAGAAAATGATAAGGGTCCTCATCTCTTAACTCCTTCCTGCAAGAATCCCATCTAAGTCTACTCCCATCCAATGCATCTTGTATCATCCCTTTGATGCTTCTAAGACACTATTTCAAAACCTTGTTTTTGAACTCCAATAGCATCTTCTTGGTGTCTGGATACTGCCATATCCTATTATACAACCTTAAGACCCTTTTAGTAGACCGTGGTTCATTTTGAATAAGTAATTTCACTCTTTCTTCATTAGCTATTATAGTATCATGGGAAGCCCAGCAAACAACATGATTTTTCACAAAAGACACAAGGCTCTAAATTGAACATCTCCAACATATGGTGTGACGTTAAGAGATATTTCACCAAAACAAACATAGTCATGTAGATATAGTTCACACAGTAGATGTCGTTCTGGAAAAATGGCCTTTTCGAGAGTTGCCAGAAAATCTTAAGCCTCCCTTACCTCAAATGGTTGTTTCTCCTTGAGGGTTGTCAATAAGAAAAGGAAGCACTTTTCTTGCAAAAATAGGGGATAGAATAGAGAAGGAGGCCTGCCTCTTAATATATTGCGAACAAGTTCATACATAAACTCCTTTTCTTGTTGTAACAGTTGCACTTCCCTTTGCAATTCTTCCACATGAAAAAATACCTTATTCCTTTCTTTTTGAATCCTCACCAAGTCCTGAACATTCAATTTTTCAACCCATATCCTCTTTAAATTATCAACAAATTCCTTATGTTGTTTGAGGGGAGTAGCTTTAACTTTCAGCAATATTTCTAATTTCCTCCACTTCTCTAATTCCTCAACAACAAAAATGTTGAATTCAATGGCTCCTCGGATAATAACTGAGTTGTTTTTGTTACTATTACAATGATAGTTTCAACATTTTCTTGAAGTATCTCTTCATTCCCTTTCTCCACTAGTTGCACTATCTCAGTTGTTGCTTCTTATGTGACAGCAACATCATCAACAGGTTCTTATGGAGCAGCAACTAGATTTATTTAAGTTTTCCTTGTTTCAACTACTAGTTCTTATGTAGTAGTAATATCATAGACAAGTCCTTTTGTAATAGCACACTATTTTTATCCATTCTTCTCTACTTCAATTATTAGTTCTTATGTAACAACATCTTTTGCTGGTTCATGTGGAACAACGGTTTGGAATTATTCATCTTTCTCTCCTGTTGGAGTCCCGCAGTGATAGGATTCATAATTTTTGAATTGGTTGAGGTTAAGTCTTGAAATATTGTACATACCTTTGCTTTCTGCAAATGTTTTCCATATTAAAATTAAAAAATGTAAAGAGGGTATGTCCTAAAAGAAATATCAAAGGACAAGAAAAATAAGAAAAGATCAAAATAATGAAAAAATATGAACCCCAAACAAAAAACACACCATGAAAGTGTGCAAGTCCAAGTGCCACTACTCTTTACTTTATTGTCTTAAATAATCGTTGTGTGTAGCTTGTCATATATGCCACAACCTATGATAGTCAAACTGTTTAATCTTGACTACTTCATGCTTTGAATTTCATGTTTATAGTTAGAGAATAAAAACATGACCAAACAGTTTAATCTTGGAAGATTAGTAGATAGGTAGAGAAATAAAAGGAGCTCATTAGCTTAATCTGATCCCTTTGAAGATATAAGGTTAGAAGTAGATAGTTTTTTTCATAAAAGAAAAAGGAAAGAAATGGGTTTGCTAGCTTAAGTGCACCCACCAAAGTGAAGAAAAAATGTCAGGGTAGGTAAAAGGGTGGGTAGAAGAAAGCTTGCAGAAATACAAGTCATTTGAAGCATAAGCACTACTATCATGCTTAGCTATGTGTTTCAGAGTGTAGGAGTAGTTATCAAAGTGAAAATCATTTTCATAAGATAATTTTCCTAACGTCCCCTTCACTGCATTTCATCCCCCACTATACACTTACTAATTTCCTTCTTACCCCTTCATGGCTTGTGAAGACACCATTTCCATTCATTTTGACTCCTACCCCTTGGTTTCACACATTCCCTAGCCATATTTACCTTATACATTCATCCCCATTCCCAAAAATCCCTTTCCCCTAGTGTGAAACCTTCTTTCCCCTTGGAAAAATCACTTTCCATCTGTTAAATTCCCTAAAAACTCGAAAAACCCACTAAAACCTCTTATCCTAGCTTTTACCCCCCCCTGCTCATTACTTTATTAACCCTGAAAATTCATTTTCACCCGCTATATTCCATAAACCTGCATTATTTCATAAACTCGTAGTTAATCATGGGCTAAGTACACTTAACCGTAATTAATCCCATGGGCCCTGCTAAATCCTGCCCCCATCTCCCACCATGCATCTCTGCCATGCAATCACTATTGGATCATCCACCCCCAGATCCTACCACCCTCGCCCATATCATGCCCGCTCAATGCCTGACCTTTATCGACCTGAGAGCACGCGATATGGGTGGTTTTGCTCAAGCCCTTTTTACTATGTGTCATCCTCTCGCATACATCACGTTCCCTCGGCAAAATACTGCCTGACCCTCTTAAGCAGTGTGATGCCCTCCAATATTGCCTCCCCACCATAAATCAAAATAGCCACTGTTCATTTAATTTCCCCACCAATTCTAACCTCTCTCGGTTAAAATCCCGCATACCCCATTTTTGGCTTTTTTTCGCCCGTTTGCACTGCTGAAGCCTCTGAAACACATCAGCACCCTCAGAGCTCCTGGGACTAGGTACCAACTGCTAGAACCTTCCAAAACGCCATCACTGCACACCTGAAAGCTGGCGAAGCCTCTGCAAACCTCCATTTAAAACCAATTTGCAACCCCAACTATAAATTCCAGGTATTTAAGCAGAAAACCATAACGCTCCTCTCATTTAAAAACGTACGCTAAATTCATGAAATAATTGAATGAATTTAATTGAATTCCCTTTAAATTGAGACTATTCCCCCTCTTAAAATACCAAAACCCCTACCTGCAAACTACTGATACCCTACTCCTGTTACAGAATTGTCAAAACTTCACTTCCAATAGCCATATAACCCAAATTTCCACAATTTACTATAGAAATGGATGCCCAGAATTCTCTAGATGTTAGACCAGTGACAACCTCTCATTTAGAAATTATCCACCTGGCCCTGGAAAACAGAGACTTCCAAATCAAAGATGCAACCACACCATGCCACCTTCTGAGAATCCACTGTTGGGCCAAAGATAGGTTTCTAAACCATGTTGATGATATAAACCTTTGGGAATCCAATTTTCCCAAGTCCACCCCTCCCCATACATAGTACATTTTTTCCAAGCCTGTTATGTTCCAAGCCACAGGGCTATTGAGGCACCAAACCATGAGATTTTATTCACTATTATTGTTGAATCCATCAACCAGATGTTGCAAATCCAGCCTAGTCTTAATTTGACTCCTTTGTCCATTGGAAACCTATTGGACCTATACATCACACTGGCTCCAGACAGGATCAAAAAAATATTTCAGAACTTCATCATTGAGGAGTTTCATACTCCTAAAGACATTCCACCCTATGTTGCCACTATTTTTTTAGAGACTGGCAGGAGAATTATCCCCATGATTTCATGCATCCTAGGATGCACATTAGACGAGTTTGTGGATGAGGTCATCATAGCCTTCTTGTCCATTTTCACTCTAGGCAAGCCTCCCGCCATTTTGTATGATTATGCCCAGTTCGTTGTAGACAGAATGCATGAACAGCTCAGTATACTTCCCATTGAAAGAGTGTTCAAATACTCTCTAGTGTTGTTTCATATGTTCCTCTATTACCATACAGATAAATTCCCTTTGAAGATCTAGAAATTGGACACAAAGGGAAAGGAAAGATTAGTCATCTTCTAGACACCCTTGGTCCACAAGTTTTCCACCTCATATGAAGACTTCATAAAATCTTTTGTACACCCAATTATGAACACGGTGACTTCTACGACTCAGCCTAGAATCAGACCATAAATTAAAAGAGTACTGCAATTAGCCAAGAATAGAAAAGTGGGAGACTAGTACCTCTACTAGAATCACACTGAAATCAAGATCTATGACTGTGAGATAACCCCCTACAAATTGGAAAAATACCTCCCCATGAGGATATTTTCCCTTGAATACTTCAGGAAAATGATAGGTGAAGGTGAGGCCAACTTCATAGCTGCTAGGAATAAGACACAGTTTAAGATGAAAAACCAAATGGGCCCTTTCATCTGTAACACCAAATAGGCTGGACCTGAGGCTGATAAGATACTCCAGGAATTGAAATTCAAGAATAGTTTCATCTGGCATTATGAACCTCATGAGGTTATAAACAAGCTCAGACAAAAGGTCAAGCTAGGACCTTACATCCACTACCCAACACCCAACATTGAATAGTATGCTAATCAGTTAGAATGGGTAGAGAATACATTGATTGACATGGAAAACACAATGGTGGATGTGGAGAACACTTTGATTAATTTAGAGAAGAAATTTGAACAAATCTCTTTCCTACAAGTTCTAGAGTTGGGAGAGCCAATGAACATCACTACTGTCATTCAAACCCCTCTCAATGAGGAGAAGAATCCTAAAAGAAGCAGGGAAGAAGCATCAAGTTCTATTATGGAGACCACTGATGAGTAGTTCAAGCTAAACAAAAGGCCCAAATTGAATCCTGTGTCTAAACAGGAGGAAAAAATTGCATCAGAAGACATCATTGATACTAAGGCAATGGGGCAGAGCAGTAAACAGACAACAGAGACAACTGCGTCAACAGAGACACATCAACCATCTACTTCCAACACATGGATTATACAGAGGCAGAAGAGTGTGGAGGTGTCTTCCTTTGTCAGACCTGCTGACAAGGAAACAAACACCAAAGAAAGATTTAAGGAAATTAAAATGAGGAACAAAAAGCTGAAGGCAGACACATATGCCAAATACCTGAAGATGACACCACCAAACCAGAACAGATTAATGTCAACCTTTGACATCAAAGAAGGAAAAATGTAGGTGTCCTTCCTACAGGCCACTGTACAACATCCCAAAACCTCAGCAGATTACAAGAAAACCAACTTTGAGGTCTTGGCCACGGATGATCGTCCCATTGATCAAGCAGAATTTCATAAACAGACTGGAGAAATGATCTACTCCACCCTCACAGCAAAGGCCATGGAAGCATTCAAAATGAAAGATTCATTGAACAATGTGACAACCTAGTATAAACTGGAAAGGGCCTCCTCTAATGCCAAAGACATTAGGATAAAGTCCTTGGAGGACCTGGTTATTGAAATGGGCCATGACCCAAAGGACATCAAGGTTGCTAAACAATTAATCAAGAAGAAGAATGAGGATATTGCAGCCCTTAAGAAATAGCTCAAGCTGCCTCAGTTACAGCACCCACAAACAAAGGAAGTTCTAGAAACCTAGACAAATCATGAAAAGATGATGGTCTTGGTCCTGCAACTCAATGACCAGTTGAAGGAGATGGAAAAGGAACTAGAAAGCTTGATTCAACTTAAACAAGCTAGCATTGATAGTGCTCCTCCAACTATCATTCCAACAGCAACCACAATTGTACCTTCCACTTTGGCAGTAGCATTTGCTCCCATTGGTCCAATGGCCACTGCATTGCCAGCATCAACTTCAACTACATCAGCAATAGCATCAACAACAACAGGTACCACAAGCGAAGCGAACAGGCTGGTCAAAGCAATGGAATAAATTTCCATTCAGACTAATGAAATGAACAAACTCAAGGACAAATTCAGCAGCCTTTAGACTGATTAAAAACTAGCCCAAATTATGCATAAAAAAGAGCAGCAAAAGGCTACAAGGATGAATGAGAGGATAAAAGGCCTAGAGAAAGAATTGACCTTGACTGAGCCAATAGGAAAGGCTAAAGAGTAACTGTGGGCCAATATGATTGACTGAGTCAATCATATTTGGCCATCCATCTAGGTCATATTTGAGCAGATTGATTTGATCAAGCAGGCAATGGAAGCCATTTAAAGGGTGAAAACATAACTAGGAGATATGCCAAAGGAAGCAGCAAGAATCATTTACTTCCTCAACTCCAAAAGTAAATATGAACTACAAGAGCTTGAGATACCTAATACGACATGTACCATTTTAGAAGTCAGAAGAGTCCTCACCAAGAGTAAATTAATGTTGAATTTAGAAGATAAGTGTCAGAACATGCAGCTAGACATTGACAGGTTCATGGCTAAGTTTGAACTGTTGAAAGAAAATGGATTACCTAATCCCTTAGTTATAAATGGAAAGTTAATGACATAGGTAGATTACAACAAGAAGATCAAGGAAGTAGCCAAAGAACAGGTGATGACTCCATCTATGAAGGGCATGCCCACAGGAAAAGTCATGTACCAAACATTTGAAAACTTGTTTTACCTCCAGCATGAGGTAAAACACTTGTTTATTAATAAGCCCACTTTTGCCAAATATACAGAGGAAGATGAAACATACAGAAAAATGATCAATATCCAAATACCAAATGAAGAAAGATGGGAAAAACTGAATGATTTAATGTAGTAAAAATACAGTAAATTATAAATGTACAGTAAAAAGTGAAATAGCAGGGTAAAAGGATATTGACAGGTGAGCAAGGTTAAAGTGTATTAGATGAAAGAGTATCAGTTGAAAGACCAAAGTAGAACGGGGCATCCAACGTGAAAGCCAAAAATCCTAGCAGCATAAAGGACTGAAAAACAAAGTCTACATCTGGCAAAACCAAAATAAAAGGGACAACATGAAACAATTCAATAGTTGTCTCTATCTTCTTGCAAGAAGATATTTTTTTTTTCCTAGATTAGTTCTGAATATAGCTTCAGATATTTTGTAATTCATTTTGTATAAATGCTTCAAAATTTGAAGTATTAGGGTGGATTATTTTACATTTGTAGAGTTATTGTGATCGTGAACCTCTGGGTGATTGTACCATTTTCAAGTCAACAGACTAGAGTAAGTAATAAAATCATTTCGCTACAATATTCATGAGATTAGCCATTTGCAGTGAAGTACTTTCTTTATGTGATTGTGTTACCTTTCTTATGTGTTTTCATAATCTTAAATGTGTTCTAAAATCTAAATGAATTAACTGGAAATATCACTCAAAATTTGTTTAATTACACTTTCTTTTGCACAGTTATTTATTTATAGGTTTTCTTCTGATACTTGGTGAGCTCCAGTATTGCAGCAATAATGATGCAACTCCTGGGACTCCCTTCTTTACTTTTATCAACCCGGTAGTTCGTAACAAACTTGGAAGCGACGGTGCTGTATGCACAAGTACTAGCTCTTTCCGCAGCTGTCACTTGGTCAACTGGCACAAGTCCGCTAGGGGCTAAAGCCAACTTCTATGAGCTCTGAGAAGAATATTTTTAACTGACAGATGAAAGCTAACTCAAAGAAGGCTAATCTACTTGCAGAAAGAAACTGGAAAGCTACAAGGAAATGTAAACCCTAGCAAACCCTAATTTTACCAGCAATCCCTACTGATGTAGGAAAGAGGATGCAAGCTACTTAAAGAGATGCCATTGAATTCTAGGAAGGTAAATACATATATCTAAGATACTTCTACAATAACATCTGAAAAAAAACATCTTTTTGTATTTTTGAATAAGTTGTCAGAATTATCATGCATGCAATTTGACTGTTTTGACTGTGCAGAGGTGGATTGGCAAGGGGAAATGCTTGGATGAGGTCAGGAAGGTTTAGAGAGGGTCTAAGGGGTCCCTAACACCCTTCCAGAGAGTTTGACAAAGTTTGGCTATCAAGAAACCTCATTCGTGAGCTTCTACAGGAAGTTTGTAGGGGTTCTACAGGATGTCTGTGATTTTCTACAGGATATTCTGTAACTTTCTACAAGATGTTCAGAAATGGGATTTTGGAAGATGGATGGATGGAGAAAGATGAAGGAGTGGGTATGGAGGTAGGATAAGGGTTGGAGGTGGACCAGGACTTGGTGGATGGAGTTGAGGACAGATGTATATGGCTGGATTTTTTCAAAGAGGACTGAAGCAATGATGCACGAAAACTAGGGTTATGTGAGCAAATGGCAAATGTAAGGCTAGAAGTTGAGCTGAGGGATGGAGAAAATGGGTTTGATGGAGAATGGGCAGGTAGAGAAGTGGTACAGGTGCTCTGCAAGTCGTTTCTCCAACTGAACCAGTGAAAACTTGAAAAAAATCAAAGGCCTAGTTACATTAGCCTAAGCTGATCTTAGCTGCCAGTAAAGAGAATGAACAGAGGTTGAACTGCAATGAAACCAAGTATACTAACTCATGCAACTAAAAAAGCAAAAGTCTGAACTTGTAACCAACTTCTACACATGAAAATCAAACACTAGTGATTGCATGGCAAAGCAAAATCAGTGTTTTTGTGGGCAGCAAGGTCACCCTGATCCCAGCTCCTGATCCCACTGAGGGAGAGGTGAAACCAGTGATGTTTGATGGCCCTTTTTTGAAGCTTTTTCCCTATTAATAACCTACCAACTAAATCTGAGCATCAAAAGTCCTTCTAACCATTAACAATGACCTAGTTAATCAGCAAGATTTAATCTACTTAAAAGAAATAATTTTGCAAATGCATGAAGAACAAATAATAATACATAAAGGAGGCCTTAGCACTAAGGTTGGGCCCAACCCCAAGAGCTACAGGCTCCTATAACGAACTCAGATCTGATGCCAAGCAAAGCTGCTTCCCATTACTCAAAAAAATCATCACAAGAAAGTTGTACAACAGTAGCTAAGAAAAACGAGCTCAAGGAAGGACAGCACTAAAGTGCAAATACCAACAGTTCCAAAAGTAAACTACGAAGGTTGAGGCCTTCTTATTTATACAATACGAGGGGGCTAGCAGCCCTCCTAGATTCAAGGGACTCGGTTGTTCCAACTGCAGTAAACAGTCACTCTTTCCAAAGCTACTTGGCTGCCTTTAGAACTCGTTTTGGTGGCATGTTGAGCTCAGAGTTGAGGGTGGAGATTTCGAGGAAGGGCCATTTAATGCCACAGACAATGTCCCTACGAATCCTCACCTCAAGCTTGGATGTCACCTGGGCCATAATTGCTTGGTTTTGCTCCAAAATTTGTCCAAAAAACCTGAAATGACCACGTATTAGCCTCCTTGGTAGAGTGACCACCCTTATTCGTTCAAATAACATAAACATACTAGAAAAACATGCATAGTCTATGAAAAATGGTGGATTGAACAAGGAAAATTATGCAAAATGAGCCCAATAAGTTACCCAATTCAGGGCTCATCATCACCCCCTGCTAAATGGGTTGCTCATTGTCTGAGCAACTAGTCCTACTCATCATCCTTTATGGCTTTGATCGCCTCCCTCACGTCCCAGGCCTTTGCTGTGATATCCTCTTCCCAGTCATGGAATCCTGCCTTCCTTTCCACCTCCTCCCATTGTCTACCTTCCTCCTCTTCCTTCACTCCTTCTAGAAATCCCAAAAGTAAAGGAGGACTGAATTTCAAGCCAATCCAATTGGCCTGCAAGTTCTGCATCAACTGTTTGTAGAGGGGTACCCTACCAAGGCTTCCCTCATCCTGGTGGGAGAGTGGTATTCTTTTATCTTCAGGTTGTGAGGTAGTGTGTTCCACCGCCTTGTGCAGGCATGCATGCAGTTTTCTCCCAACAGTCTCTCCATGTCCTCAAAGTGGGCAATGGCTTGAGCCTGTTGCTCAATGTATTCCGATAGATCCTGAGGACTGTTGGCCAAGTGCTGGTGGGCGCTTATCACTGCTGATGGGTCATCTGGCTCTGCTCTGATCATGAGAGGCTCATTGCACTCTCTTCCTATGATACTGCAGACCTCTGCTGCTCTCTTCTCCTCACGGCTCATCCAAGAGGCCATGGCCATAAGCTGGACATCTCCTATCACTGTGTTGGGATCCCATGCGTTCATGTCTGGAAGGGCAAAGTTGTGCAAGTAGAACTCTGATAATTTGGCCCTATCCTCAGATGAACTACTGCCACATAGAGCTGCAAACTGATGATAATTTTGGAATGGGGTGATGCCCCTTTGAGCCAAGGTATTGATCTGAAACTGTAACCACTGATCCTTGAGGTATAGGGCATAGGATTTGGCAGGCTGCCTACACTGCAGAGCTTCCATTGCCCAACTGGCCATGCAGGCCAGTTGGGCCTCCTTTTCTTGTATCTGTTGTTTCAGAGATTGTGTCTCCAATTCCTTTTCCTGTAGTTGCCAATTCAGTATCTCAATTTCAGTTTGCACCCCTTCCTTTCTCTGTTGTTTATCAGGGGTATCTTTGGTTGTTGTGGGCTCCTCCTATTGTTGTTGTTCTCCCAAGATATGAGGTGTCTTCCTTCCTATGTCCCTGTAATTGTAGCTGCTGCCTAAGCAGCTCATTTTCTTCCTGTAGCTTGACCTGCTGGCTGCTCTCCACATGCCGTACTAGAGCCAATTTCCTCCTTGCCTCTTTGAGTTGTTCCTCCAGAGGACCTATATCCACCACACCCTTCGACTTAGCGATTTACATCCAAGTGTGCGTCCTCACTCTCTCTTCTTCCAGTGCAAGGAAAAGTGGAACTGTGAATTTTTGAGGAATGATCTTTCCAGCCTCCAAGAAGTTATAATAGGAGCCCAAGCTGGGCTGGGGGCTAGGTTTCACAATGTTCTCCACCTTTTCTTCCTCCTGGGGTGATTTAGCTGCCTCACCTTCCATTTATTCGGTCTCCTTCAACTTAGCCAATGTTTCCTATATAATAGTCTCAGAATCCTTGTTACAGGAAAAAGTGTCTATGCAGAACTGCTAATCCCACTAAGGCTGGTAGCTACCTTAGAAACAAACAAAGTAAAACTACTTTCGTTTTCCTTTATGAAAGATAGATGAGAGAAGAATAAAGGAGACCAACCTCTGTCTTGCGCTTTGTTCCTTGCTTGATTCCTCTCTCTTTTGATAGTCCTTTGCTACTTGCTTTCTGGTATACCCAGCTTCACAGAGTACCTGTAGAATCAAAGCAGCATAACACTATATGAGAACATGGATCTATTATCATAAACAATCTAGGATCATATGTAAATTGACCATACAAATGCATAAAACATAAATCACACAAGAGTATGGAGGAAAACTTGAATAGCTTTATTGATAATCAAGAAAGAGCCAAGAGAGTTACAACCAATCGTTCTGACCCAACATCATCCTCTTAGCAAGTGAGCCCTTCTTCACCTCATGAAAAGCTTAGATCACCTAACACTATGATGTTGCCTCAAGAAACCAACAGCAATTCCTTACAAGATGCAAAATTCCAGCCTCCTGGATCTCTGGGATGAGGGATCCATATATAGATGTCTACAAGGGAGATGAGTCAGCTTGTGATTTGATTAGTGTCTTCCCTCTTATAGTTCTTGATTCCACTTGGAGATTGATGATCTCTTACTCATCCCTGGTCGAATTCAGAGAGGCAAGTGTCACAGGAGAAGTTTCTGGAAGATTCCATGCTTCTCCACCTCGCGGATTAACATTGCCATTTGTCCCTTCTCGCCCATCGCACCCCATAGAAGGGATTTTTGAAATGAAACGCACCTACTATGTGTATTTAGGTGAGATGCAACGCACTTTGCCTATGGAGCAGGTGAAATGGTCCAGTTTTGACCAGTTCTGAGCAGTTTTTCATGGAGAACTTCTGGGAGAAGCTGTAATCAGTTGACCTTATTCTTTTAGGGGTTGGAACAACACTTTTAGGGACTTAGGAGCCCTTATTTTATGGACATTTATGCTTGGGGTTGCAGTGCCCAAAAATGTCTATAACAGTTGCCCCCTAAAGCATGAGGTCGTTAATCTTTTTTGATGTCGGGTGAAATGCTTTATCATGAGGATCTGAAGTTCTTTCAAGCTAGAAGGAGACCTGTAATAAGATACAATAAAATACATTATCTTCATAATATTTTCATGATCTAGCTAAGGCTGGCATTCCCATGCTCAGCTTTATAAATTCATTTTCATGTACATAGGACAAACAATCATCTGAGTGTAGACTGATGATTCTGGTAGAGCCATCATCCCTTAGATTGGATGATTATCTGTGCAGAAATGATGTACATTTGATGTCTTTATTTTCCTGAATATATATCGTAACCCGGATGGATGAAACTAGATCCGGGGTCTTCAATCTCATTCGATCTTCACTCAAAGTACAAGTCGATCCATGTGAGAGATGTTCTGGAGTCGAACATGGAAAGACATCGCCTGATTACCAGCCAATGATGTAAGCTGTTAACAGGCGCAAGAGGAATCACCGTTAATGATAATGATCCTCAAGGTATTGCAGTACAATTAACGTGGTGTGAATAAGGGACTTGGTGTCGAAAACCACACAAAATCTTTCGGTCGAAGGTCATTGATGTAAACCTATCGCCGGAAGTGAGAAACTTGCCATTGAGGCATGCAAGTTTCAAAGTACTGAAATGGGTGTTCCTAGATCAACTTCTTGGATAATGATCTGATGTCGACAAGAAGCGATCCGTCATAGGAGGGCCTTAATGAATCCCACATCAATGAAACGGAATGGAGCAAATGATTTTAATGGAGGTGAAAACGATATGGTGATATAAGGTTCAGGGTGGCGGTCATGAAAGAATGGAGCGTAAATGTATTGCAACGGGTGAGACACAGGTGAATTCTCTGAGTGACTTCTCTTGAACATATCAGCGAAACTGACATGATGGATTGGTAGCATTAACCCCAATTGTGGATGGTGTGATGTGACCATGGTGATGTGACCGGTGAATGAAACAACCCAACCCAACTTGGATGCGGAGTGAAAGTGTCATGTTCAAGAGCAACTTGCTACCAACAAAGTTTCTTCAAGTTTTCTTCCCAATTTTTCCCCAGTCATTGCTGACCAGTACCTCTTTATTTTTTTCAAGCTTGAGGAGGATAACATATTCTTGTTCTATAATTTGCCCTTCGGGCAAACCCATCGCTATGTTTTAACGAGCCTAGCGATAGTGAAACTCATTCTTGTCTATTATGGACAAGTTTGTCGCTATTAGGTTTTAACGAGTTTAACGACAAAGATAACTCGGTCCTTTTCAATTTTAGAGAGTCTGAAAAGGGACGTAAAGGAAACTCCAAAAATCCTTTTTCGTCATCTAATCCCTTAGGTCAGAAAAAGTATAAAACAATACAGAAGGGATGAATTTTCGGTACTTTTAACGAGACGAACAAAACAAGCGCTCGATCTTTTTGTGTAATAATCCCCCAGGTCCAAAAAGATTAAAATCTAAAGGAGGGATAGCACTTCCGGTCACTTTAACGAGCTGGAGAGGCCAATGGCTCGACAATCTTTTCATATTTTACGAATCAGCTGAAAAGAGCTTAAAGGAGACTCATTTTTTAGGAATGAGTGATAAATTCGGGTAGCAGCTGATTCCAGGTAAGGTTTGGAATTTCCCTATCACGGCAGTGTTACAAGGATGGCTAATAGAGTCACTCTTCGCAGTTGTTCCTCAAAAGGGGTAAACAATCAAGTGGAGGTGAATGATCGGCCAATACAAAGTGGAGGTGATGATGAGAACACGACCAAGGCTTCAAAGGCTGAAGTACTACATTCACGATGGTTATTTACCGGAAATTGGTTCATTTTTTAATGAGCTTAAATGCTGGGGGAAACATTTGCTCATTGCTTATGTTTATTTTTTAACGAGCATGAAGTCCGCGTTAAAACTGCTCGATTAATCCAGTCGTATAATAAGAATGTCTCATATATAAAAACAACATTATTTCGAAGCTTTGCCCCACATCCTTTCTTTATGCAAGTTAGGAAATGACCAATCCTACGAGTTTAAAGGGTTAGAGGACCTACAAATTTAAAAAATAAATGGTCGCTATTCGCTTGCATGCCAAAAGCTTTGCATGCCCCCAGGTATAGAGACATATAGTTTCAAGGTTACCCCACAATTTTGCAGACAAAACATTTGTTTTGCCAAAAAGGCCTACCTCTTTCAGGTTACCAAAGATTGTTCTATTTGTACCACAAACAAAACACTTCTTCGGCAATGTCTACTGAAATAGACAAAGGTGAATGGCGTAGACGCCTCCACTCACATAACTTTGACGAGGGAATCTTGTTCAAGTCCAACCCCCTTTTCCAATTTCGAACGGGAGTGTCAGACTAGTCATATATCTCTCGCAGAAACCTACCCTATACCTGGAGTTTTCCTGCCGAAGCAGACCAGGGTGCATGCCCCCCTGGGTTTCAGTCATGTCCCCCGAATTACTTGCGCTCATTAGGTGGACGGACTAGGGATTGAGGAGACATTCCTTGCATGAAAAGACCATTTAGGGATGGTATATGACTATTTGCTATGCGTGAACCGGGGAATGAAAGCTGGTCTACAAGCTTGACCACTCTTCCTTCATGCGGAAAACACATTACTCTAAAGAGTGATGAGACAATGGCTCCCATGCAATAAATATAGTCTCGCCCAAGGAGTAGATTATAATACAGGGGTCCTTGGACTACCATTACGTTCATGTGAATGGTTTTCCCTCTCAATGTTATGGGCACATTGGGAAGGATCCCTAATGGTCGACTGGTTCCTTTGTCAAAGCCTGTTAGATTTCTCATCTCAAGCAAAAGCAATGGCAAACCAAGCACTTTCCAAGCAGTCGAGGAAAGGATACTCACAGAAGCCCCTTCATCTATGATGGTACCGGCCATAACCATTCTATATATTTGACCAATGATTCGGAATGGTATACTAGCCAGTAAACAGGGTCTGCCTAGTAGATTCCAGTCAAAGGAAACAACTAGGTTGCTTGGAGGCGGGACCGAATAGACAGCCGGGTATGACTCTGACGAACTTCCTTCCTACGGTAAAGGAATGGGTAAATTGCCCCCATGTTCATCGGAGTCTGTGCTTACAAAAAGAATTTGGACGGTGTCATCCTTGTTCTCTTCGGTGACTGTATCATCTGAAGATTGAACCTCTGAAGGCAAGACTGAGTCAACTGCCGCCTCGACCTTTTGACTTTCGTTTGGTATGGATTCAGATGGTTTTTCTTCAGTGATAGATACTTCGGCCGACCACCTAGGTGTGTCAGCCGGATTTTCAACTAGTGACGGACTCGGCAAGAGTTTCTTATATCCAGGAGGAATTCGTAACGGTGAAATCGGACGATCGTCCAAAACTCTTTTAGCCTCATCTAAGAAGGGACAATTGTGTACGGCATGATCGCCTTCACACAGTTTACAAGGAAATTTGCTTTTTCCTTTTTGTCCAGGGGCTTCACTTTCACTAGTCGACGGTGTATTTTCAACATGATCATCAGAGGTTGACGACACTGGGTTGTGCAAACGAGGAGACCAGTCCCTTAAGATCTGAGGGATGCAAGGACAATCTCTATGAAAGTGGTCTCCCTTGCAAATGACACATGGCGATTTAGGCCTGGTCGGTGCAGTGTGTGGATTTTCGCTAGACAATGCTTGGTTACCCCTTTTCGCCTTTGGCTCCTTCTTCTTCTTCTCTTTCTTCTTCTTTTCCTTCTTCTTCTCAGGTACTTGATTTTTGGCTTTACCAGCCCCATCAAGCGAAGAGGAAGGAGGAGAGGAGGAATTGGACGAAGTAGAGGGTTGGGGGGTAACTCTGGAATTGTCTAGTTGCTGACTCGATTGTTCAAGAATCACGGTGTTCTGAACGACAGAGGTTGAGAAAAGCCATACGGGCAAACCGATTGTCAATCCTTGAAGCGACAATGTGGCCATATGGGGTGCACCAACATCTCCCCAAGAGGAGAAGGGACTAGGATTTCCTCCAAGGGGAACTCCTTGGTTGGTGGACTCCATTTTCCTCAACCTAAGACCAACGTAGGAAAGGTGATGATTATTCCATTTAAAATAAATTTTAGACGCTTTGACACAACTTGTTTTTTCAATTTTAAAGAGTCAAGAAAAAACAAAAGATGACTCTAGTCGCCTTCAATTTTTAATGAGCCTGAAGTGACAAGTGCTCAGATGGACCTTTTCCATTAAGGAGTCTGAAAAGGAACGAAAGGGACTGCTCTGGAAATCTAGACAGAGGGATTACCAAACCAATCACAAAACTGAAAAATACTTTTTACGGTATGGCAGTCAATCTTCCCGAATGCTGTGTTTAGTGCATTGCGATCGATAGGGCAGCAGACATGGCTTCCTATGGATAAAGGATTAAGCCTATTGTGGTCTCCCAAAATATAATCGACGGTATGTGGGAGCACAAGTACGTACTAGCACTTATCGTCTCAAGTGGAGGAATCACCCAACCAACAGTGAAAACAATAGTTACCAGGCTTTACGACGCCGAAATACGTCTCTAGCCTAGACTTCTAGATGTTGTGCATTAGGTTCCAAAGCGTTGTTAGATTCATTAAATTTATTTTATAGTTGATCTTGCTTAAGAAATTTGCCTTTCAGTTTCACCACCTAATGTAGATGTACAATTCCTAAAATGCAATCTAAGATGATAAACAGTCGTTTTATCTTTTTTGTGCAATGAAAATCCTAGCTACTAAGGAAAGAGAAATGGCATTCTTTCAGCAAAGAGCATAGAGCACACACTATATGCACTGTCCTAAATTAAACCAATCAAACAGTCTAAATGCAAATGCACATGCATGTATTTGTTTTCAGCCTTCTTAATATATGAATGATAAAAAGAAAGCTAATGCGCAAATCTGAATTATTTTTCAAAGCGACAATTACTAACAATTTTCTTTTCAAAATCAAAATGAAGACAATGACAACACTTTGCGATTTGGAAATGAAAACTTGCTTTCGACACTAGAAAAACTACTAATTTAGATCGAATACAATAGTAACAGGGTAATCGACTATCAAGAACAATCAGATTCTCTTCTATGACTGAAAACGACACTTGCGACACTTTCAAATCAAGAAACAACAGTACAATTACGTTACTTCTTTGTAAAGGAGAACTGAAAATGACTCAAAAAATACATAAAAACATTTACAGTTCTTTGCACAATGGAGGCGGAATAACAGCAAGGAAAGGGGTTTCAAACAGAGGTGTACTGACTACAGGCAGCAAAACTCTTGAATAGATCTGAAAAGAGTGAACACAGAAACCAAAATTTAGGAACAATGCCTAGTCTGATCAGCGCACCTGTAACACAGTGAAACTGAAATGCAGCGCACCTACTACACTCGGGAAGTGTGCTGAATTTGAGATCTACAGAGCAGACAGTGTGCTGGACTAGGGACAAGACTTTGATTAGGTTTCAGGTCACAGTTTGCAGTTCAGTTCAGGGATTTTGGCCGAGCAAGTGGTAATCAGTAAATCAATCACAGGGGTAGATCTAAGGAGGTTACTAGAGCCACCACGAGGGAAAATAGAAAGCTTGTAAATCAATTGTTTAATTCATAAACAAAACCTGGAGATTGACTGAAGTAGCGTTGATCTACTTTGCACTTGCATAGAAAATGCAGTTCAAAGGCTAGCTGGCTTGACTTCAGGCTCCGTCTCTAAGTTTATAAAGTAAACAAATGTAGATAAACAATCAATCTATTCGCTCCCCAGTGGAGTTGCCATTTTGTTACAGGGAAAAGTGTCTATGCAGAACTGCTAATCCCACTAAGGCTGGTAGCTACCTTAGAAACAAACAATGTAAAACTACTTTCGTTTTCCTTTATGAAAGATAGATGAGAGAAGAATAAAGGATACCAACCTCTGTCTTGCGCTTGGTTCCTTGCTCGATTCCTCTCTCTTCTGATAGTCCTTTGCTACTTGCTTCCTGGTATACCCATCTTCACAGAGTACCTGTAGAATCAAAGTAGCATAACACTATACGAGAACATGGATCTATTATCATAAAAAATCTAGGATCAGATGTAAATTGACCATACAAATGCATAAAACATAAATCACACAAGAGTATGGAGGAAAACTTGAATAGCTTTATTGATAATCAAGAAAGAGCCAAGAGAGTTACAACCAATCGTTCTGACCCAGCATCATCCTCTCAGCAGGTGAGCCCTTCTTCACCTCATGAAAAGCTTAGATCACCCAACACTATGATGTTGCCTCAAGAAACCAACAACAATTCCTTACAAGATGAAAAATTCCAGCCTCCTGGATCTCTGGGATGAGGGATCCATATATAGATGTCTGCAAGGGAGATGAGTCAGCTTGTGATTTGATTAGTGTCTTCCCTCTGATAGTTCTTGATTCCACTTGGAGATTGATGATCTCTTACTCATCCCTGGTCGAATTCAGAGAGGCAAGTGTCACAGGAGAAGTTTCTGGAAGATTCCATGCTTCTCCACCTCGCGGATTGACACTGCCATTTGTCCCTTCTCGCCCATCACACCCCATAGAAGGGATTTTTGAAATGCAACGCACCTACTATGTGTATTTAGGTGAGATGCAACGCACTTTGCCTATGGAGCAGGTGAAATGGTCCAGTTTTGACCAGTTCTGAGTAGTTTTTCATGGATAACTTCTGGGAGAAGCTGTAATCAGTTGACCTTGTTCTTTTAGGGGTTGGAACAACACTTTTAGGGACTTAGGAGCCCTTAGTTTATGGACATTTATGCTTGGGGTTGCAGTGCCCAAAAATGTTTATAACAATCCTGTAGAGATGCCTTTGTGTCCAACATTTTCATCCTCTCCCTCCAGGTGGATGTCTTCGGGCTTCCCTGTTCATAAGTGATGGATGCCTTGGAGGGGGAATTCTCCTTTTGTGTGGTAGGGGTGTCTACAATTGTGATTGGCTCTTTTGACGGAGGCTGGGGTCTGCCAGTCTTAATCCTCACACTCCTTCTTGCCTTAAAATACAGGGGAGGCTCCCTCTTTCGCTTCTCCTTCTGTTTGGGAGATGTGCTTAGGGTGGCCAGCATAGCTGCCGCCTCCCTAGCTAAAATTTCTGGTGATTTTTCCCTCTGTTGCTCTGCCATCAGACTTCCTGTAGAAAGTCTTGTGCTGACTGTTTTCTGTCTTCCTATAGAAGCAGTTTTCGGGCTTCCTGTAGAAATAGTTTTCACTGTTTTGGCCTGCTTGGCTTGGGGTGTCTTCTTCTTCAATTTTTTTGTGGTTTCCTTGGAGGTGCCCTCACTTGCTTGGACCTTTTCAGTCCTTTCTGCCCTGATTTGCAACCATTTCTCCCTTGGTGTTTGTGCTTTTATTTCACCCACAGCTTTAGCCTCAGTAGCTTGGCCTTTTTCTTGTTTCTCTTCTTGCTTTTCCTGTGGTGGCCTGTCCTGGGTTTTCTTACCCTTAATTACCTTACCCTTAGTTATCTTCTCTACCTCAATATGCTCCTTTTCCTCACTACTGGATGAAGTGAGTTCCTCAACCAGAATCCGGATATCATCATCCTTGGTCATATTGCGAAAAATCTCCCAGGACAGAGGGACAGTATAAGTATGGAGGGCATCTTATACTAGAAGCTTGATAAGCCCATGATGGGCCAGCTGGTCTAGTGTCCCTTCCTTCATTTTTGTGCCACTCAATCAATGACTATAGGAGGAAACATGGGAGGCTTAATTTTTGTTCTATGGGTAAATCCATCTTATGCCTGAGTTCAGTTAAAAACTGGAAGTGATAACCATATACAATACTGAATCACCCCTCACAGGTAATGTATTTCATAATCTGAAGGCTGACCTCACTCCAAAATGGATGCAGGCTAGCTCTCCGGACCCCATTTTTATCCTCTGAAAACTGTTCTTCTGGTAGGAAGAATTCCTTTTTGGCCTTCTGGCCCAATTTCCTTTCCTCTTTATCCCAGGGTATCCCCAATGGCAAGTCAGTGACTCGACTAGTGAGTTGTGGGGTGAGTTTTAAGGTCAATCCTCGGAAATTTACAGTGGCTAGTGTCTTTGATTTAGGCTTCAGGGACCTTACGAACTCCTCTGTTATCTCATCATCGTGGCCTTGAATTTTGTCACAGAAGGTCATCCAATTTGCACAGGTAAATAGGTCTACCACCTCAGGAGTTTCTCTCAACTTCTTGGAATCCGAGGGTTCCTTTCTGATGATCCTCCTGGCATGGTGAAAAATACTCTGGTTTGTCTTGTGCTCTGATCAAAGGGGGAATTCTGTTTAAGGTTTCCTCCTTTGATTCTCAGGACAGGGTTTCTCAGATGTATGTGTCTCCCTTTTAACCAATTCCCTGGTTATAATGCTTCGGCTACCCCAAAACTTGACTGTGTAAATGAAATTAGTCCCTCACAGACAGAGTGCAGAGCTTAATTTTCACACCCACCATATACAAGTCACATTTTTTATGCATAGATCAGTCCTTACAGAGGTTTATCGTTTCTACAGGAGGGATTCGCTAACAGGCACCGTGGAGGAGAATGTAACACTGAACCAACTGAAAAGAACTCCGTGTATAACCCAGGCAAACGACAATTCTTGACCCACAGGCAAACTTGTCTTAACTTTCCCTACTCCAAACAGTTTAATTTACCACCTTTTGAAATTTCATGCACGGGTATGGCATTTTTCGAGCCTACCTCTCTTCAAAACTCCAATTCCGACACAGAAGATCCGGGTTTCTCTGCGCCGGGAGGCTGTGCTGGGCTTCCTATAGAGCTCCTTCCTATAGAGAGCTTTACCGGCTGCTGGAGGCTATCACGATGCTTCTAAGCAAGCTTGGGACGTGGGAGGAGTTTGAAACGGGCCGAGAAGCTCGGGCCAACGAACTACAGAGGAGGAGGATGCGTACGCTACTGAAAACCGGTTGCAATAGTAAATGCCAGTGGTTAATGTGAGTGTTATGGCCGAAGGATTTTGAATTATGGCGCAATTCATGGTGCGGGGGTGAGGTGTCCAGGCCAATCCATTGGCCAACGTCACAGCCATCATTCTCCGGCGTGTCTCTAACCACCATTTTTCTATCTATGCCATTACCCGCCGTCATCACTGCCCATCCACCGATTTCACTACAAATATGTTGATTTTCCTCGACTGGACACTTCCCACGTGTCGAATTCACGTCCCTTTGGTGGATTCGAGCATAATCGAGCTCGCTCGGACCCCACGAGGCCATTCAACTGACTGTGGGTGGCCAGTGACCGAATTTGTTCAACCCGCACCATTCACAGACATGCAAGTTCCATAGTATAGTTTACGCAATTTGGCGAAATAAGGTTAGGCACTTACCTGTGTGGCCGTGGACCTACTTTGCAGGTTTCCGGGCGTGGAACAATGGCTCTGCCCATTGCTGCTTCGTGCACAGGTGCTAGAATTCCTTCGTTCATTGGTTGATGCTGCATGCAGGCTTCGGAATTCGATCCACTGGTAGTGAACGTTGCATGCACAACTCTGCCTTTTCTCAGCTATCGAGGAGGTGTTCACGTTCGAGCAGAGCTGGTTACATGCCTCCTACGCTGATTTCAACTGCTATTGACTCCATAGTGTGTATTCCAGGCGGATCAGCTGCTACAGGATTCCTGTAGGACATCCTGTAGCTGCTTCTCCTCCTGGGCTGCATGCTGAAACGAGCAGGGTTGCATTCATGATTAAAGGGTCTGGATGAAGCTTTAACAAGTAGAGTGTGCGGACCTTCATCTGCTTGATTTGTCCCTTGAGAAAAAAAAAATTGCAATCTGAGGAAATTAGGACTTTTTGCATGACTGTGCAGGAAACAGGTCCAGATTGTGGTAATGGTGGTGGAAAGAGATGAAACAGGTGATGGATGGGAAAAAGGGGTGGTTGCATGCCTTATCAATAGATTTCAAGCTTTAAATCCCTCTTCAGAATCGATTTTGGCCTGCCCAAAGGTTCTACAGGATGTTTCCTGTAGAAATGCAGAACTTCCTGTAGAAAGCCCTGAAACTTCCTGTAGGAGGTTGAATCTTGACCCGAAAGTGTCCAAATCCTGGAAAAAGTGAGTGGCCATGGAAGGAGTGTCTATGAGGATGTTTGGCTGGGTACGAACCCCTGTCCTTGTTTTGCACGACCTCCTTTATCTGCACTGCATTCCCTGCAACCTGCAATAATTTTTCAGAGATGAGACCTACTTCTTTTCTTTTTCTTTCCTCTTTTTCTTTTTCTCTTTTTTTTTTTTGAAAGACAGCAGGGGCACCTTCATGAGGTTTTCACCCCCACTATCTACCCTGGACGCCTCAGAGAGGTTTTCACCCAAGGATCTTTTTATTCAAATTCTTTATTTTCTGAGAGACAGTAGGGGTGCCTCCTTGAGGTTTTCACCCTCACTGCCTGCCCTGGCCGCCTAAGAGAGGTTTTCGTCCAGGGATCTTTTTTTCCTCTTTTTTTTTTCGATGATCAAGGTGTGGCCGGAACAGAGGTAGAACCCTGCTCTATTACTAGCATTGATTTTTCCACAGTTTCAATGAACTCCTGCCTTGGAAGGGGTTTCTTGTAGATTTTCAATCGATGCCCATTGACAAGCATGGGGATGGCTTCTTCATCAATGGTCCTGATAAGGACTAAACCATTTTCATTGCATTTCTCCACTGTATATGGTCCTAACCATCTTGTCCTCAACTTTCCTTTGAAATCCTTGTATCTTGAGTCATACAGCAGCGCCCAATCTCCCGGCTGGAATTGCTTTTCATTAAGGTGTCGGTCATGCCATATCTTCCTCTGGAGTTGAACTACTTTTGAGTGGAGGAGGGCCTGCATTCTTTGTTCATCTAATCCATTCAGCTACAATAATATTTCACGTTGAGCATGGCTGAGATCTAGGTCCAACTAAGCTGCCACCCTTAATGTATTGTACTCCAACTCTATGGACAACAAAGCTTTCTTCCCGTAGACCAACTCATAAGGTGTGAAACCGGTTGTAGTCTTCCAAGTGGTGTTGTAGGCCCAGGTGGCCTCAACCAAGCGATCTGCCCAATCCTTTCTGCTGCTGCTCACAACCTTAGTCAAAATCCCTTCCAATGCTCTATTAGTGACTTCCACCTGCCCATTTGCTTGAGGACGATAGGGGTTGGAAGTCCTATGCTTGATCTTGTGATGAGCGAACAAATCTTCAATCAGGTTGGAGGTGAACTGGCTTCCTTGATCTGTGATTAACTCTCTTCGGTAGCCATACTTGTAGAAGATATTTTCCCTCAGAAACTCAGCCACCTTTTCTTCTATTTCTGCTTTGATTGCCTTTGTTTCTGCCCACTTGGTTAGATAGTCGGTGCACACAATGATGTAAGACCGTTGCTTTGAAGGAGGGTTGATAGGACCCACAAAATCCATGCCCCACTTCTCAAATGGCTCGAAGGTCACTTGCGGTTGGAGAGACATTTCATCCCTTGGAGTCGGTTTTCCCATCCTCTGACATCGGTCACATTGGCTGATGTATCTTCTGACATCTTGATGAAGAGTAGGCCAATAGTAGCCTGCCTGTAGAATTTTGAAGGCAGTCCTTTTTGCTACAAAGTGGCCTCCACAAGGTCCATCATGATAGGTTTGGAGGATGTCAAAGACTTCCTCTTCCCTAACACAACGTCTCAAGATCTGATCTGGGCCAAGTTTAAACAGGTTGCCCCCGATCCAAGTGAACGGGGCACTCTTCCTTACAATTTTGCTCTTCTCCTTTGAGGATAGATGCGGAGGAAACTGTGCTGAGACCAAGTAATTTGCAATATCATCAAACCATAGACAGAGCACTGAGATAGCAAATAGATGTTCATCTGGCATCTGGTCATCCACTGTTCCTTCTTCACCTGCAGGCAAGTCCAATATAGACAAGAAGTCAACAACAACATTTTCCTTACCTAGCTTGTCAACAATCGTCAAATCAAATTGCTGCAACAAAAGTAACCATCTAATGATACGAGCATTGACATCAAGCTTATTCATTAAATATCTAATCGCAGCATGATCAGTGTGTACAAATGTT
This sequence comes from Pinus tabuliformis, assembly GCA_031772625.1. Classification (NCBI taxonomy): domain Eukaryota; kingdom Viridiplantae; phylum Streptophyta; class Pinopsida; order Pinales; family Pinaceae; genus Pinus; species Pinus tabuliformis. The sequence continues at coordinate 379,666,916 of CM062812.1, read as the reverse complement.
TGATAACCGGTGATGTAGTGTCTGAACTTGTTTAGGGAATGGACTACAGCCAGGAACTCTTTCTTGGTTACAGTATAGTTCATTTCTGCCTTGGACAGGTTTTTGCTGACGAAGTATATGGAATATGGGAGTTTCTCCTCAACTTGTCCCAAGGCTGCCCAATGGCTTTGTTTGAGGCATCAGCGTGGATGTGGAAAGGTAGGGCCCAGTTTGGACCTCTCAAGATCGGGGCGGACACCAGCTTATCTTTCAACTCATCCAATGCCCCTTGACAGTTGTTAGTCCATTTAAACTCAACATATTTCCCTAAGAGTCCAAACAAAGGCGAGGCTAGCTTACTGAAGTCTTTAATGAATCTTCGATAATATCCTGCTAAGCTTAGGAAACTCCGAACATCTCTTACCTTCTGAGGAGGTGGGACCTTTTGGATGATAGCAATTTTATTAGGATCCACCTGTAATCCTTGCCGAGAAATGGTATGACCTAGCATGGTCCCTTCAGTCATCAGGAATTCACATTTTTCAGGACTGAGGGATAGGTTCATCTCAATGCACTTGGTTAGAACTTTTCCCAGATTGGTCAATGCTTCTTGGAAGTTGGACCCATAAGGAGTAAAGTCATCCATATAGATTTCTACCGAATCATGGACCAACTCAGAAAAGATGCTCAATATTGCTCTCTGGAAAGTGGTAGGAGCGTTGCATAGCCCAAAGGGAAGGACTCGGTAAGCAAAGGTACCCCAAGGATAGGTGAAGGTGGTTTTCTCCTGGTCTTCCGGGCTGATTTGGATCTGGTTATTTCCGCTGAACCCATCTAGGAAAGAGAAGAACTTCTTCCCTGCCAGTCCATCCAACACCTAATCTATGAAAGGCAAAGGGAAATGGTCTTTCTTGGTGGCTTTGTTAAGTTCTCGGTAATCTACATAGATTCTCCACTTCCCGTTCTTTTTGGGCACCAGCACTAGAGGCGAGACCCACTCACTATCGGAGATAGGATAAATGAATCCTGCATCCAATAATTTTTTCACTTCTTCTTTGACAATGTCCTTAAGGGCTGGATTCATTCTCCTTTGAGGCTGGCTGACCGGTTTAAAATCTTCTTTATGTAGATGTGATGGGTACAGACCGAAGGATGGACTCCTTTCATCTCCTTATAGCTCCAGGCGAAAGCATCTAAATGATTGTTTAGTAAGCCACGCAGCTCCTTCTCCTGGGAAGGAGATAGGGAGGAGTTGATATTTAAAGTTCTTTTAGGACCAAACTCCACATTCTTAACTCTAGGAGAGGTCAGATCAGTCACACAGAGGTCCACTAAGGTGTTGGCTTGGGTATCCTCCACCAATTCCTCTAGGGACAGTGCACTGGGAGGTGGATTTTGAATCAAAGTCTCAATCAAATCATCCTCGGTTTGAGGACCTCCCCTAATGGTTTCTACTGTGCACAATGGTGCAGAGTAGACATCATCCTCATCTCCTTCTTCCAACCAGAGTGGTAAGTCATGTTCTAGCAGAGGTTGGGCAGGAGGATATAGGACTAGCTGCTTGGACATAGGCCCATTCTTGATGGTCATGCTTCCAGCTTAGCAACTGATGTAAGCATCTGCAGTGGCTAACCAAGGGCTTCCCAAAATGAGGGGTATCCAGTGAGATTAGCCTTTGGCTGAAGGACCAAGAAGTCCACAAGGTACTCCCAAGAGCCAACAGAGACCAAGACATCTTCCACAATCCCTTCGGGAGTCACAGTGGAGTGATCTGCCAATTGCAAGACTGTCGAGATCTTCCTTAAGGAGTTCTGAAGGTTGAGTTTAAGCATGGTGTCCTTGGTCATCACATTAATGGCAGCCCCTAGATCAATCAAGGTATGGGGAATTATGGTGCCATTGATGTGGACATCAACTACAAGACTCCCAGGGTCCAAGTACTTTGGACAAATTACTTGCCCCAACATTAGATCGGACAATTGTCCGATGACATTGATAGTCGAGCCATCTCTCTTTCGCCTGCCTAGGTGCCTGAAACACTTCTCCTTAATCAATTTGTTGTATATCGGTACATCTTTGATGGCCTGGAGAAGTGGTATTTTCACACACAACTGTTTCAGTTCTCCCAGAAGTTCAGTCTCCTCTGGGTTCGGTTGCGTGGTTACTGTTAGTCGCTCAGGAAAGGGTGGAATGGCTTTGGGTTCACTTTCTTGTTTCTCTTCCTCGTCCTCTATGGGAGGAGGTTGGCGATCTAGAAGGGTCTTTCCAGATTGCAGCTTTATCTCCTGGATCTCCACAGCATAGGTAGGACATGTTGTCTCCCCAGTGTATACCTGTTGGGCATGTCATTTGTTGGGGTTCGGGTTTGGTTGAGCAGGCATCTGGGGTTGTCTTGGAGGAGCAGGAGGTAATGGTTGTGGTTGAGCTAGTGGTGGAGGCAGAATGGCAGGAGGAGATTTGTATTGGGGCCTCCACCCGGGTTGAGGTGCATTCCACTGAGGCTGTGGCTGGACATGTGAGTGAAACGAATGAGCAGTGGGTTGAGTATGGTATTGAGGTGGATAATACCATGAAGGAGGTGCAGACTAGGAAGGATGAGTAGGGGGACCCCATGAAGGCATGTGAGCAGATTGGTTGGGGATATAATAAGCTTGGGATGTCCCTTACATCCCCTGCTAGTAAGGTCTGGGTCCATGTGGCCTCCTTTGGTTGAGGAAGTAGAGAGGTTCAGTGGGTGCCTCAATCCCTTGGTACATAGCTTTGAATCTAGGTAAGGTTGGGCATTGGTTTGTGGGGTGGTTCTCCTCACAAACGAAACATACCTCTGCTGAGTGTAATGGACACTCGTTCTTAGGGTGCTTCCTCATACATCTAGGACAGAAAATGGCCAAAGCCCTCTCAGCTTCCTCTTTATTTTGTTGGATTCGGAAAGTATCAAGTTGCATGGCAATGGTCTGTCTCATCTCACTTTTGAGGTCTTCCATCTGATTAGAAAACTCATGCTTGGAGAAGGTAGTACTAGCTGAAAGTGGATTCCCCCTACCTCTTTTCCGGGTTTCCCTAGAGTGGTTTCTAAACACAGTCTTTATGTTCTCATAGGGTAGTTGGTAAATGTCTCCTCCAGCTAGCATGTGAAGGGTATCTGGGAGGTCTTTAGGGACTCCTCGGAGCAAAACCAGCTTTAGAGATTCAGGGTCAAGTGTGCACCTAGCCCGTTTATAGCTAAGTTGGAACCTTTCCTCGCAGTCCTCTAAAGACTCATCATTCCCCATGCTCATCCGAAAGATTTCTCCCTTGGTTTCCTTTGACCTACAGTAATCCTGGTATTTGTTGTTAAAGGCTTGCTACATCTGATCCCAAGTAGTGATACTGTTTCCAGGTAACCCCATAAACTAGTGTAATGCTGCATCCTTGAGGGTAGAAGGAAAGAGTTTCAACTTTTGCTCATCTTCTGTATAGTCATAAGTTCGACAAAGGACAACGAACTCAAACAGGAAGGTATCAAGGTCTTCAGTGGTCAATCCATGCAAATGAGGTAAGGCTGAGGGACTTATGTTCTTCATTTTCATGTCCCCGTTGGTATCTCGGATGGGGAAGGTACCTTCTATTCTCTCGTCATCGTCTCTACCATTTCTGTTGTCAGCCATGGTCTCAAAAGGAATGTTTTCTTACTCTTCTTCTGTTATAGGATCTTCGTATATCTCAGGAGGTTCACCTATAGGTTCTTCTGGATCACTACCACCAAAGAAGAGAGAAGGGTGACTCAGTGAAGTGGTGGGGGTGTTGGGTAGGAATTTTCCAGTATTATCTCTGTTCCTATGAGGCATGAAAGGATTTTTGGTTGTTTTTGGCTTTTTTTTATCTGCTTGTACCTGCAAAACTGAAACAGATGGAATTGCAACTAACTAAAATCCATCTTGTAGAAATGGAAATGCGGAATTGAAATGAAAGCAGGAAAGGACTAATCTACTTTGCTGAAATCAAATTGCTAGAATGAGATGCTAGACTATGCTTGCAGAATTGAAATTCTATTTTACGCTTGTAGAATTGAAATTGCGGAATTGAAAGGGTAATCTATGAGAGTAGGAAATGTCTAATTTACTTTTGCAGAAATGAAATTGCAGAATGGAACTGAAATAAACTACTTAGCAGAAGGTTAGAGTAGGAAAATAGAAGAAAAGCAGCAATCACCAATACTCTGACATGTCCCGGCAACGGCGCCAAAAAGAGTGGTGAGCTCCAGTATTTCAGCAATAATGCTGGAACTCCTTGGACTCCCTTCTTCACTTTTATCAACTCGGTAGTTCGTAACAAACTTGGAAGCGACGATGCTGTATGCACAAGTACTAGCTCTTGCCGAAGTTGTCACTTGGTCAACTGGCACAAGTCCGCTACAGGCTCAAGCCAACTTCTATGAGCTCTGAGAAGAAGCTTTTTAACTGATGGATGAAAGCTAACTCAAGGAAGGCTAATCTACTTGCAGAAAGAAACTGGAAAGCTAAAAGGAAATGTAAACCCTAGCAAACCCTAATTTTACCAGCTATCCCTACCGATGCAGGAAAGAGGATGCAAGCTACTGAAAGAGATGCCATTGACTTCTAGGAAGGTAAATACATATATCTAAGCTACTTCTACAGTAACATCTGGAAAAAACATCTTTTTGTATTTTTGAATAAGTTGTCAAAATTATCATGCATGCAATTTGAGTGTTTTGACTGTGCAAAGGTGGATTGGCAAGGGGAAATGCTTGGATGAGGTCGAGAAGGTTCAGAGAGGGCCTAAGGGGTCCCTAACACCCTTCCAGATAGTTTCATAGAGTTTGGCTATCAATTCGTGAGCTTCTACGAGAAGTCTGCAGGGGTTCTACAGGATGTCTGTGATTTTCTACAGGATGTTCTGTAACTTTCTACAGGATGTTCAGAAATGGGATTTTGGAGGATGGATGGATGGAGAAAGATGAAGGAGTGGGTATGGAGGTAGGATAAGGGTTGGAGGTGGACCAGGACTTGGTGGATGGAGTTGAGGACATATGTAGATGGCTGGATTTGTTCAAAGAGGACTGAAGTAATGATGCACGAAAACTAGGGTTATGTGAGCAAATGGCAAACATAAGGCTAGAAGCTAAGCTGAGGGATGGAGCAGATGGGTTTGACGGAGAATGGGCAAGTAGATAAGTGGTACAGGTGCTTTGCAAGTCATTTGTCCAACTGAACCAACGAAAACTTGAAAAAAGTCAAAGACCTAGTTACGTTAGCCTAAGCTGATCTTAGCTGCCAGTAAAGAGAATGAACAGAGGTTGAACCGCAATGAAACCCTGTATACTAACTCATGCAACTAAGCAAGAAAAAGTTTGAACTTGTAACCAAATTCTACACATGAAAATCAAACACTAGTGATTGCATGGCAAAGAAAAATCAGTGTTTTTGTGGGCAGCAAGGTCACCTTGATCCTAGCTCCTGATCCCACTGAGGGAGAGGTGAAACCAGTGATGTTTGATGGCCCTTTTTTTAAGCTTTTTCCCTATTAATAACCTAGCAACTAAATCTAAGCATCAAAAGTCCTTCTGACCATTAACAGTGACCTAGTTAATCAGCAAGATTTAATCTACTTAACATAAATAATTTTGCAAATGCATGAAGAACAAATAACAATACATAAAGGAGGCCTTAGCAATCAGGTTGGGCCCAACCCCAAGAGCTACAGGCTCCTATAACGAACTCAAATTTGATGCCAAGTAAAGCTGCTTCCCATTACTCAAAAATAATCATCACAAGAAAGTTGTACAACAGTAGCTAAGAAAAACGAGCTGAAGAAAGGATAGCACTATAGTGAAAATACCAACAATTCCAAAAGTAAATTACGAAGGCTAAGGCCTTCTTATTTATATAATACGAGGGGGCTAGCAGCCCTCCTAGATTCAAGGGACTCGGCTGTTCCAACTGCAGTAAACAGTCACTCTTTCCAAAGCTGCTTGGCTGCCTTTAGAACTCGTTTTGGTGGCCTGTTGAGCTCGGAGTTGAGGGTGGAGATTTCGAGGAAGGGTCATTTAATGCCATAGACAACCTCCCTACGAATCCTCACCTTAAGCTTGACTGTCACCTGGGCCATAATTGCTTGGTTTTGCTCCAAAATTTGTCCAAAAAACCTAAAATGACCATGTATTAGCCTCCTTGGTAGAGTGACCACCCTTATTCGTTCAAATAACATAAACATACTAGAAAAACATGCATAGTCTATGAAAAATGGAGGATTGAACAAGGACAATTAGGCAAAATGAGCCCAATAAGTTACCCAATTTGGGGCTTATCAATACTTGGATTAGAGAACCCTTAATTTCTCTCCCATCCCGGTTGACTTCTCTTATTCCTTCCAAAGTCTAGCCTAGGGAACCCTTAATTGCTCCCTAGATCTGATTTGAAGCCATTCACCATTTAGCCTTTGAGATCTGCAACAACTTATCTATCTTGCCATGTAGACATTTTTTTTAGAATTGAATCCAGTCTTGTTTGTCAGACATTGACAATACATTGATTGACATGGACAACACAGTGGTGGATGTGGAGAAAACCATGATTGATTTAGGGAAACAATTTGACCAGAGCTCTTTCCTATCGGTTCCAGAGTTGGGAGAGTCAATGAACATCACTCCTGTCACTCTAACCCCTCTCAATGAGGAGAAGAATCCTACAAGAAGTAGGGAAGAAGCATCAAGTTCTGCTATGGAGACCACTCATGAGCAGTTCAAGCTAAACAAAAGGCCCAAATTGAATCCTATGTCTGAACAGGAGGAAAACATTGCATTAGAAGATATCATTGACACTGAGGCAATGGGGTAGAGCAGTAAATAGACAACAAAGACAGTTGCATCAACAGAGACACAGCAACCATCTACTTCCAACACACAGATTATACAGAGGCAGAAGAGTGTGGAGGTGTCTTCCTTTGTCAGGCCAGCTGACAAGGAAACAGACATCAAAGAAAGATTTAAGGAAATTAAAATGAGGAATGAAAAGCTAAAGGCAGACACATATGCCAAATACCTGAAGATGACACCACCAAACCAAAACAGATTGATGTCAGCCTTTGACATCAAAGAAGGAAAAATGCAGGTGTCCTTCCTATAGCCCACTATACAGCAGTGCAAAACCTCAGCAGATTACAGGAAAACCAACTTTGAGGTCTTAGCTAGGGATGTTCATCCCATTGATCAAATAGAATTCCATAAATAGACTAGAGAAATGATCTATTCCACCCTCATACCAAAGGCCATGGCAGCATTCAAACTAAAATATTCATTAGAAATTGTGACAGCCTAGTATAAACTGGAAAAGGCCTCCCCTAGCGCCAAAGACACGAGGATAAAGTCCTTGGAGGACCTGGTTATTGAAATGGGCCATGACCCAAAGGACATCAAGGTTGTTGAACATTTAATCAAGAAGAAGAATGAGGATATTGCAGCCCTCAAGAAACAGCTCAAGATACCTCAGTTACAGTACCCACAAACAAAGGAAATCCTGGAAAGCCAGACAAATCATGAAGAGATGATGGACTTGGTGTTGCAACTCAATGACCAGTTGAAGGAGATGGAAAAGGAAGTAGAAAGCTTGATTCAGCTCAAACAGGCTAGCATTGATAGTGCTCCTCCAACTGTCATTCCAATAGTAACCACAACTATACCTTCCACTCTGGCAATAACATTAGCTCCCATTGGTCCAATGGCCACTGCATTGCCAGCATCAACTTCAACTACATTAGCAACAACATCAACAACAACAGGTACCACAAGTGAAGAAGCGAACAGGTTGGTCAAAGCAATGGAAGAAATGTCCATTCAGACTAACTAAATGTACAAACTCAAGGAGAAAGTCATCAGCCTTGAGACAGATTACAAACTGGCCCAAATTATGCATAAAGAAGAGCAGCAAAAGGCTACAAGGATGAATGAGAGGATAAAAGGCTTGGAGAAAGAATTGACCTTGACTGAGACAATAGGAAAGGCTAAAGAGCAACTGTGGGCCAATATCATTGACTCGGTCAATGATATTTGGCCATCCATCTAGCTCATATTTGAGCAGATTGATTTGATCAAGCAGGAAACATAAGCCATTAAAAGGTTGAAAACAGAACTGGGAGATATGCCAGAGGAAGCTGTTATTGGGAAATCTAGTGTCTATGCAGAACTGCTAGTCCCACTAAGGCTGGTAGCTACCTTAGAAACAAACAAACTAAAACCACTTTCGTTTTCCTTTATGAGAAGTAGACAAGAGGGGAAGATGGAGACCAACCTCTGTCTTGCACTTGGTTCCTTGCTTGATTCCTCTCCCTTCTGATAGGTCTTTGCCACTCACTTCCTCGTCTACCCAGCTTCAAAGAGCACCTATGGAATCAAAGCAGCATAACACTATACAAGAACAGAGATTTACTATCATAAACAATATAGGACCAGATATATATTGACCACACAAATGCATGTATCATCAATAATACAAGAATGTGGAGGAAAACTTGAATAGCTTTATTAATAATCAAGAATAGCAAACAGGATTACAACCAATTGTTCTGACCCAGCGTCATCCTCTCAGAAAGAAAGCCCTTCTTCACCTCATGAAAAGCTTAGATCACCCAACACTATGATGTTACACCAAGAAACTAGCAGCACTTCCTTACAAGATACAAAATTCCAGCCTCCAGATCTCTGGGATGAGGGATCCATATATAGATGTTTGCAAGGGGTGAGTCAGCTTTTGAGATTTGATTAGTGTCCTCTCTCTGATAGTTCTTGATTCCACCTGGAGATTGATGATCTCTTACTCATCCCTGGGTGAATACAGAGAGGCAAGTGTCATAGGAGAAGTTTCTGAAAGATTCCATGATCCTCCACCTCATAGATTGACCTTGCCATTTGTCCACTCTCGCCCATCACACCCCATAGAAGGGATTTTCAGTATGCATTGCACCTTCCATGTGCATTTAGGTGGGATGCAACGCACTTTGACCATGGAGCAGGTGAGATGGTCCAGTTTTGATCAGTTCTGAGTAGTTTTTCATGGAGAACTTCTGGGAGATGATGTAATCAGCTGACCTTGTTCTTTTAGGGTTGGAACAACACTTTTAGGGACTTAAGAGCCCTTGGTTTATGGACATTTATGATTGGGGTTGTAGTGCCCAAAAATGTCTATAACAGTTGCCCCCTAAAGCATGAGGTTGTTAATCTTTTGATGTCGGGTGAAATGCTTTATCATGAGGATCCGAAGTTTTTTCGAGCTGGAAGGCGACCTGTAATAAGATATAATACAACACATTATCTTCATTATATTTTCATGATCTCGCTGAGGCGGGCATTCCCATGCTCAGCTTTATAAATTCATTTTCATGTACATAAGATAGACAATCGTCTGAGTGCAGACTGATGATTCTGGTAGAGCCATCATCCCTTGGATTTGATGATTATCTGTGCAGCAATGATGTACATTTGATGTCTTTATTTTCCTGAATATATATCGCAGCCCAGATGGATGAAACTAGATCTGGGGTCTTCAATCGCGTTCGATCTTCACTCAAAGTACAAGTCGATCCATGTGAGAGATGTTCTGGAGTCGAACATGGAAAGAGATCGCCTGATTACCAGCCAATGATGTAAGTTGTTAACAGGCGCGAGAGGAATCACGATAATGATGATAACCCTCAAGGTACTACAGTACAATTCACGTGGTGTGAATAAGGGACTTGGCCTCGAACACCATGCAAAATCTTTCGATCGAAGGCCATTTATGTAAACCTGTCACCGGAAGTGAGAAACTTGCCATTGAGGCATGCAAGCTTCAAAGTACTGAAAAGGTTGTTCCTAGATTGACTTCCTGGATAATGAGCTGATGTCGAAAACAAGCGATCCGTCATAGGAGGGCCTTAGTGAATCCCACATCAATGACACGGAATGGAGCAAATGATTTTAATGGAGGTGAAAACGATCTGATGACATAAGGTTCAGGGTGGCGGTCATGAAAGAATGGAGCATAAATGTATTGCAGTGGATGAGACATAGGTGAATTCTCTGAGCGACTTCTCTTGAACATATCGGTGACACTGACATGATGGATTGGTAGCGTTAACCCCAAATTTGGATGACGTGATGGACCAATGTTGATATGACCAGTGAACGGAACAACCCAACCCGACTCGGATGCGGAGTGAAAGTGTCATGTTCAAGAGCGACTTGCTACCAATAAAGTTTCTTCAAGTTTTCTTCCCAATTTTCCCCCAGTCATTGTTGACCAGTACCTCTTTATTTTTGTCAAGCTTGAGGAGGATAACATATGCTTGTTCTATAATATTCCCTTCAGTCAAACCCATCGCTATGTTTTAACGAGCCTAGCAATAGTGAAACTCGTTCTTGTCTGTATGGACAAGTTTGTCGCTATTCGGTTTTAACGAGTTTAATGACAAAGATAACTCGATCCTTTTCAATTCTAGAGAGTCTGAAAAGGGACGTAAAGAAAACTCCAATAATCCTTTTTCTTCATATAATCCCTTGAGTCCGAAAAAGTATAAAATAATACAAAAGGGATGAATTTTTGGTAATTTTAACAAGCCGAACAAAACAAGCGCTCGATCTTTTTGTGTAATAATCCCTCAGGTCCAAAAAGATTAAAATCTAAAGGAGGGATAGCACTTCCGATCACTTTAACGAGCTGGAGAGGCCAATTGCTTGGCAATATTTTCATATTTTATGAGTCAGATGAAAAGAGCTTAAAGGAGACTCATTTTTCGAGGAACGAGTGATAAATTCGGGTAGCAACTAATTCCAGGTAAGGTTTGGAATTTTCCAATCACGGTAATGTCACAAGGATGGCTAACAGGATCACTCTTCGCAGTTGTTCCTCAAGAATGGTAAACAATCAAATGGAGGTGAATGATCGGCCAATACAAAGTGGAGGTGATGATGAGAACACGACCAAGGCTTCAAAGGCTGATGATAATGCATTCACGATGTTTATTTACTGGAAATTGGTTCATTTTTTAATGAGCTTAAACTCTGGGGGAACATTTTCTCATTTCTTATGTTTATTTTTTAACGAGCTTGAATTCCGCATTAAAACTGCTCGATATAATGGTCATTGATTATCTTGATTTTACCATTGACAACTTTGTTCCTTCAAAGGTTGTGCTGCTTGCTCAATTGCTTCATCAAACTAGTTAGAAACGAATAATATATGTTTGAAAAATGAGTCAAAACACTAATATTTTACTTGAATTACGTGAAAAGTAATTTAAAAGTGGTTTTTACCTCTCATTTTACCATTTCATTTGAACTTTGGTTTGTTGGAGCTTTGGAGGTGCTTTGCCCCTTGATTTTCACTCATTGATTCTGGGAGATTTTGTGGACAATTCTTGGCACCGTCTGGACCAGGTAGGAGCTAAACCTGAGCTCTTCAGTTTCATCTTTCCTTTTTGAATTCTGAGCATGTTTTATGGTTTTTCTGAGCCTCTGGGGTTTGAAAAACTCGCCCTGGTTCCATCACACCTATTCTATATCGAAAGGTGCGATGCATGCTGGCTTGGCCATTGGCCAGTCAGCATGTATCCCACCCAGAACACTGCTGGTGGTGCGATGGGCGCAAGGAGGGAAATTTGTGCATAGTTTTTCATGGAAATTTTTGCCTTCTTTTCACCAAATCAGGATCCTAACTCTCCTCTTGTTTGTTTTCAGAGATTCATTAGAGAAAACTGCCTATTACATGGTGAGAACGTGAGCATGAAGAAGAGGACATGCTTGCTTTACATGATGCGGTTACGGTAAATGCACTGCAGAACTGTGGCCTGTTCAAGTTTTTTTGCATCTCTAGCATGAGGCAACAAATCAACTTGTTGCAATATTTTCTCGATGCATGGGATCCTACCACCCAGGTGTTCCAGATTAGGGGCAAGTCCATCCCCTTAACTATCATGGACATCTATATTCTGACCGGCTTATTGAGGCGGGGTGCCCCTATCTCATTATCAGGTTTGGCTCGTGGGGGTGAATCCGTGAGAGATTACATTCACAGGTATTGCAGAGAGGGATCTCAGCCGAGTAAGGACGGCAAGATAAATATCCGAGATGTCACTGACAGGTCCTTGAGGACCATTCTATTCACTTTTGCTAGACTGGCTGGTAGTGCGGCTCTTCATGTGTTCAACAGGTCTTATATGCAGTATGCCTTAGAATGCCTTGAACCAAAGGTGTTCAACTGGTGTGATGTAGTACTCTCTGTGATGAAAGAACAACTAACCAAGGTGAAAAATGGAAGATTGAAGAACTTTGGATATGGTTCTATTTTGACCGCTTTTGCGTTGGAAAAGATCTCGCTGATGCAACCGCAATATGTTTCACTTGGTTTACCTCCACCGACTGAGCCATGGATGCAGAGATGGGTCGACCTTATGGCCAGACATGCTGGTCAGTCCCAGGTTTCCTTTTCTGACACCTTCTTCGAGTGGTTCAACCGTCAGGAGATGGTTTTTTCCAAGTATCCATATTCTGGTATGGATTTATGGGTGATCCGGATTTGGTACTGTCGTCTGGCGAGCAGTGGGGTGTCATCGGTAAATTCCCTGACATATTTCTATTTATCATTTCTTTTATAATGTTCTTGTGCTCTCTCCTTTCAGGACTAATCAAAACTCATGTGCTCATGCAGATGTCAGACCAGTTCGGCCATTAGTACGCGTGAGAGTGCCAGCTGCTGCTCCAGCAGGAGAGGCTGTGGGAAGGGCTATCCTTCGCGACCTTGATGTAGCAGAGACTCTTTCAGCATTGCAGGATCAGGTTGAAGGCCTCACTCTTGGTATTCCAGATGTGAGAACTGACGAGCTTCCTCTGAGGTTGCAGCGATATACTACCGGCATGCCGAGTCGATGGACTAGGCTTTTACGCATGATTGCACAAGTGGTGACTTGTTATCACCAACATCATTAGACTAGGGTGCCCCCTAGCGTTTTGAGTTTTGGGTCATCTGACCAATTTTTGTCTTGGTTACAGAACATTATGTGTAAACCATTAAACAATTATATATATTTTTGATTTTCGGAGTTTTATTTTGGTTAAGTTACATGATCCTGATGAAAATATTGATGAAATGCTTCTTTTTATAAATTTTGCAAATGTCTATCTAACACATAATTTGCCAATGAATCTATTAATGTGTTTAATTTTCTGGAAATATGCTGATATTGAATAAAATCAAATTGCCTTTCCAAAATCTTGACCCTTAGGAACATGCAATAGATAGCTGGATTTCTGACGGAGTAGATACCATTGAGTTGTAGTATGATGAGTTGTGAGTCTAGCCTGACAACATGTCGGCTTATGCCATGTGAGATGGCATCAGAGAGAAGTTCTATCAACGCGCTATATTCAGCAATGTTATTTGTTGACCAACCAATACATACCCCTTTGAAACTTACTAACTCGCCGCTCATATCAAAAATGGCCCAGGCCGCAGAAGCTAGGTTCCGCGAACTACGACTCGCTCCATCGGCATATCCAACAAATGATTCCAATAGGTTGGACATCTGCAACAAATGTAAAAAGTGGATTACTTGACCAAAACAATTACCCTTAGTGAAAACAAAAATGTAGCAAAAGCATAGGGGTTACTACACTGATCATGCGTAGTAACGCTTAAGGTACAACCCGTTACGGGATTGCGCCAGTGGAATCCCGTCATAATCCACTAACTCGTAGGCCCCTTTTGCTAATACACACTTAACAATATAGGGGCCCATCCACAAAGACTTGAATTTTCCTGCTCCCAATTTATCGGATTCTTGGTCATAAAGTAAGACCAAGTCACCTTCTGAGAAGACACGGGGTTTGACATTCTTGTTCTACTGCGCCTTGACTCATTTCTTATGGGCTTCGTTAGCCAAAGCGGCATCACGACAGGTTTCATCCAATTGGATTAGTTCCAAGAAACAAGCCTCCTCTTCTGAAGTTCCGGGGAGAAGGTCGATTGCGAGTTTGAGGGACGAGATTTCACATTGAACTGTTAAGATCGCTTCTAGGCCATACACCAGTTGAAAGGGTGTAAACCCAATTGCATTCCTTGCCGACGTTCGGTATTCCGACAAGGCTGAGTACAGGATCAGGTGCCAACTCCTTTTGTGGACTCCAGTCATCCTTTGCAGCATCTGCTTCAGGACTTTGTTGATTGCTTCAACTTGTCCATTGGCCTACAAGTAATATGGAGTAGAGCTGTCATGAGACAACCCTAATTTGGCAGCCAATTCAACCATCATGTGATTGCGAAAATGCGATCCATGATCTGTGACTATGATCTGTGGAACGCCGAATTTGGCGACTCCATGATTGAAAAAGAAAAGGGCAGCTATTTCACCAGAGTTGTTTAATGTAGGCATCGCCTCAGCCCATTTGGTAAAATAGTCTACCGCAACTATGATATACCCATGCCCCCCGATCGAGGTGGGGTTACATGTCATGAAATCTATGCCCCATTTGGCGAATGACCCAACATCAACTATTGGTTGCAGGGGTGCGGGTGGTCTTCTGGTTTGGCTATCGAAAATTTGACATGCACGGCAACTTCTGACTGCGGTTATGCAATCTTTGAACATTGTTGGCCAGAAGTATCCTGCTCGTAAAAAAATTTGCACCGTAGCATAACCAAATTGATGCCCCCACACGCGCCTGAATGGCAATCATTCAGGACTTTTTCGGCCTCCTCATGGGTGAGGCACCTCCTCAGAACTGTATCGACACCACGATGGTAAAGTGTATCACCAACGATCATGTAGTCTTTTGATTGGTATCGAATACGTTTTTGTTTCGAGCGAGAGGTATTAGACCTATATTTTTGGGTTTGGAGATAGATGATTATATCTCCATACCACGGATTGCTTGAAGATATCAGAAACAAAGACTCATCCACGATGGTTTTTTCAGATGTTTCATCGTTGGACGATGATGGGAGATCACATAGTAATTCTG